>CM068321.1:25144025-25154025 GCA_034766995.1 Acanthacorydalis orientalis | reverse complement strand
TTCAGAATGTATAAATTATTTGCATACATTGAGAAACATTCAAAACATTTCAACAAATTCGAACAAGTTATCAGCAAAATCAGCTCGTGTATTTCATAAATAAGTTATGAAAGCTTGGTATCGTTGAACTTTGGTGAATGTTATATTTTAATGAAAATTAAATTCAAACATATATATATATATATATATATATATATATATATGTTTCAATATTTTCATTGAAACGCACATACAGCTTATAATAAATCAATAATCGGTTTGACGGCATATAATTAATTGCTTTAATTATAAATCAATAGAACACATTCGATGAATATAAAGCAATTAGAAGTTTTGTAAATTATATGTATATTTGATGGATTTTTTAAATTCCGTATACGTTATTTACATTAGAACGACAGCATTTTATTAATTAATGCAGAGAAGTCAAACAGAGAGCACAACGAATAATTTATTACCCTTCCTGTGCGCTGACAAATATTTTCATTTGATATAAAATTGAATAAAACTTATTTTGAATCAAACACGAATAGTTAATGTATCGTCAGATAGTTTTGATCTCTTTAAACAATTCGCGTTTTTATTTTGTATGACTAGCTTCTTAACTGACATCTTGAAGGAGCTTTAGATAACTAATTTTAGTTCCTTTTTAGGTTCGTTTATATATATATATATACACTTAACAAGAGGATTATAATTTTAAAATAAAAAATCTCTTTGTAACAGTGGCCAGTTTGAATATTTGTTGTTATTTATATATATATATATATATATATATATATATATATATATATATATATGTATATTTACTTAACAAGAGATTTATAATTTTAAAATATAAAACATTTTTGTAACAGTGGCCAGTTTGAATATTTCCAATAATTTTTCTATCTAGACATTTTCCCTATGTAACTAAATTGTTAGATTTAAATACATAAATATGAAATTAACAGATTATCAGAGTGTGTATACATTTTTGTAACCTCTGTGTATATGTGTATATATATATATATATATATATATATATGTATATTTATTAACCAGAGGTTTATAATTTTAAAATATAAAACATTTTTGTAACAGTGGCCAGTTTGAATATTTGCAATTTTTTTCTATCTAAACATTTTCCCTATGTAACTAAATTATTAGTGTTAAATATATAAATATGAAATTAACGGATTATCAGAGTGTGTATACATTTTTGTAACCTCTGTATATATATATATATGTATATGACCTTTAAATTTAATTAATTTTTACATAAGGGTAAGTGACCTGATGTTACTTTTTCTGACATGTGTTTTATCTAATATCAAAAAATATGTAATACGTGTTCTTCGAGTAATATTACTACTGAAAGAACACATGTTCCCTTACAATATCGGCGAACATAGTATCTTGGTCTATTTAATAGATACTGCGAGCTTTAGTCAGTGCTCGCTCCAGATCAAATATTGATCGTAAGAGCTTTGTTATATTCTACTTTATCTCTTTGTATTGTTCATTTGATTATACGAAACCCCTTTGAAGATTCTTTATACATAACGTATCGTCTGTGAGATTCTGTAAACATTAGTGAAATATAATTGAATTACAAGATACATGTAATATAGTATTTTTATGCAGTTGTATCGTTTATTTTGTCTGTTTTTCTTATTACACAGAGTTGAAATTATTAAAGACGATTTCTTTTGTAATAACTATAAAATTTATTTCCACATATCTGAACATCTCAAGTTTATTCCACATTCCGATTGAGTAGTGAGAATTTGGCAAAAAGTGAATATTAGATTATTTTCATTTCTTACAGCATATCAATATTATTATGTTAAATGTATTTTTTTAAACTTCGTTTCTTTAATTAGCAGTTTTGAATATTATTTTTACTTATTTGCTTTTAATTTCATTATTTTACCATTTCGTTTAAAAACATCAACACAAACTCTGAATCTCATATTTTATTCACTTAAATAAAGAAAAAGATACAATATATATAAAATACTATTAATCATATTTTTAAGTCAACAAAAATATAAAAATTTTTTAAAATATAAAATTCTAAATATAAAATTTTTCTAAATATAATATTTAGTATATTTTTGTTATAGAGAGGGAAGGGAGGAATAAAACTTTTCACAAAATTCTTTCGTTAATTTATTTACTAATTCACAGTAAATATATATATATATATATATATATATACGAGTATATCATATTTTTTTATTTATGTTTTATAGTTTATTATATTTTAGAAAGTAGGTATTTTAAGTCTAGTAAACTTAAGTAAAAAAGTATTTCTTTATGAGAAGAAAATAAAAAATACTGTATATCACTAATGAAAAGTAGAAACCACATACGATTTAATTTTTTAAATTTTTGTATATTCCTAAATTTGTATAAAAATTGAATAAAATTGCTAAGGAAATGTTTATATATATATATATATATATATATATATATATATATATATGTGTGTGTGTGTGTGTGTATAGACATATATATGAAGTAAAAAAAAACTTAAATTTTCGATTATACAATAATCATAGAAAAATAAATTAACTGCGAATGTTACACAATATTTACTGGTAACAGAATATGTTTAATAAGCTTGCTCTTCAAGTTAAATTAATCTACATGAGTTGTTAAATTAATATTATTGCATGCTTCAATTATTGTTATTCATACATCATACACTTGTCCATTAATTAGCTTTCTAGATGATATCACGGAATTCTTTGAAAATGTAAAAATTTATAAAAATTAATATACCGTGCGATTGCCTTGTTTACTAGAAAAATTTTATGATATCATATTCTTAATTAATCAGTTAATAACAATAACATTAATTGTTGTTAATAAATCGTACAATTGTAAAGTATCTCTCACTTAAAAATATTGTGACATATTTAGAAAATAATAAATTAATTATGATGAATTAGAGGAATTAACTCAGTATATTCCATATTATTTATAAAACTGAAAACGACTATCCGACACATTCTCAGCTGTATACTACAATTGTACAGTCACATTATATATATATATATATATATATATATATATATATATGTATACATGTGCGTGTGTGTAATAAAACAATGAATTATTTAAGGAGTAAAATATCAATTTTAAATTCGTATCAAAATACTTGTAATTCAATGAGTTCCAAGAACAAACAGAAGCATAGAGAGATGTATCTCAAAAATAACGATAAAATATGAAGTTAGCAGAAAAAGTTTTCGCAGAAGATTCTAACCCTTGAATGGTTTGAGATGTTTGGATAAAACGAAAAAAATTGAAATTTAAATTATAACTTTACACACAGTGTATCTATTTTTCAGCATAATCATCACCAATGTCAATAATTAATAATTTAATAGACTGTAAAAGAATCAACGAAAAATTCATTAAATTATATTATAATTTAAAAAAATGCTAAAATTTTAACTGATATAAAAATATACAAATTAAATCACAAATATATATATATATATATATATATGTAATAAAACAATGAATGATTTAAGGAGTAAAATATCAATTTTAAATTCGTATCAAAGTACTTGTAATTCAATGAGGTCCAAGAACAAACAGAAGCATAGAGAGATGTATCTCAAAAATAACGATAAAATATGAAGTTATCAGAAAAAGTTTTCGCTGAAGATTCTAACCCTTGAATGGTTTGTGATATTTAGAAAAAACGAAAAAATGGAAGTTTAAATTATAACTTTACACACAGTGTATTTATTTTTCTGCATAATCATCACCAATGTCAATAATTAATAATTTAATAGACTGTAAAAGAATTAACTCATTAAATTATATTATAATTTTAAAAAATGCTATTATTATTATTATTTTACTGATACAAAATATACAAATTAAATCACAGAATATATATATATATATATATATATATATATATATATATATATATATATATATATATATATAAATGTACATATTTTATAACTTCATAAATTAAAGAGACTCCAACTGCTGTTCAGTACAGAGCTATGTGTTTATTAGTATCTCCATAATTAAAGTAGTCTATCGAACCCATCAAAACATCTCATCAACGTCTTAATTTCACTTAAAGTTTTATACATGAATGCATATTAGAATTGAAATTGGAACGAATGTTTACTTAATCTTAAATTAATTGATAAACGCGTAAAATTACATTCGGTTGAGTAAAATTCGACATTGATGTATAACGGAAGGTGGTCTAGTAATGTTCTCATTCCGTTTATCGGAAAACGGAGTGAAAGCAACACGAGATACGAATGATAAAGTAAATTACGTCAGTGTGTGTTTTAGGGTTCTATTGATTTACGATGTCACTGCATATACAAATATTTCACTAGTCACACACTGCACAAAATGTATCAGTTTGTGTCTGTATCTCTTGCCGATGAGATTGTTAGAATATCGATAGTAATTGATCGATAGGTCTTCTATACTCTCTTTAATGTACGGTATCTGACACCTGTATTCGTACACTAGTACTATCGATCGATGAAATAGTCAAAAAAAAGTATACAAATTGTGATGAAATATTTAAATCTTTTTATTAGTGAATTAGTATATTCATATATAATTTTAATGTCTTATAAAGGAATCCGTTTAATTCACTAATTGAAAAAACTAAGAAGTAAAATTAAAACTATTTCAAAAAACATAAGACACCCATATTCGCACACAAAAGTATTTTGTAAGAAAATTAATTAAAAATATTATAATGTCGGGTAGCGTAACCTTTTATTATTTCTCTCAGTCTATTTGGGACAGTTTGAACTTACTTTCTTATAATATCCAATCTAATATTTTTCCATTCGGGTAACAGAACCGACCTGAGATTCCCCATGTTACATATTTTGTTTTCAAATATTTTTCTTCAAAAATCAACCATTAATGTTCAATGGGATTGGAGGTCAAATGATTGTGGAGGTGTATCTAGAACTTATAATTGTAGAAGATGAGATTGAGGATATTTGTGGAAAAGCCACAATCGATAAAATAAACGACTTGTGTTTTGGGTCATTATACTGATAAAACACAAACCTATCTGCCTGCCATTATTTCTTAAATTGTTCTTTAAAAGGTCAATATATTCTGCTGTTTTCATGATTCAATTAATAAAGTGTACTTTTCAACTCCAAAAACCGAAAAACATCTCAATAGTTGGAATCAAATTTTCTTTGTCCAAACTTTTATTTGGTTTCCACTATACTTTCTGAAAAAGACAAGATTTGCTCTCATCTGTGAAAATGATTTTATTCCAAAACTCCATATCATTGTTTATACTCCTTTTAGCAAATTCTAGACGCTTCTTTCTATTAATGAAGGGTTTTCTTCTAGCTAGTCTGTTCTTGTAGTCATATCTACTTAAAGATCTACTAATTGTACGTGCGCCTAACATTCTTTCCAGTTGTATTCCCAATAGTGGCAGAAAGTTTAAGAGCACTAATGATTTTTTTGAATTTCTCACTTCTTAGAAAATTTCACACTCATCCCGATCACTTAGTATTATTCCTCTCACTATATTTATAGGTTTATTTTCGACACTGCTTTCACTTTTGTACTCTTTTATAATAAACAGCACGGTGGAATGACTTCTTCGAACCAATTTACTAATTTCCCTTAGAGATTTACCGCTTTCATGTAAGGAAACTACTAATTTTCGTGTCCCTATAGTTGTTTCGAATCCTATACTTTCCACGATTGCTGATATCTATTTCATGTACCACAAAACAATTCTGGAGATTCTAGAGATATCAACTGTACAAATTCTAATAATATGAAATTCTATGTTTTAATGTGTTCACTTTCACAGTTGTCAAACGAATAGTTAAATGTATGAATATGAATGTCGCAAAACTTGCATATAAGTTTACCTTATTGCACCATTTTATTGTAAATACAAAAATGATTGATTTTTCTTAGAAAAATACGATGCAACATAAGTTTACACTGTAGACTGAAATACCATTTATGGTATTCAATCAATATTTACCATTTTTTTCTTGTCTTTTGTATTATCAATTCTTGAGTACAAATATGACTGTCTATAACTGCATATATATATATATATATATATATATATATATATATATATATATATATGTATATATATATATATATTAGTGAAAAACTTCGATTTAAAAACTGAAAAAGTCAATAAAATGTAAATGTTAATTGGACGCCATTCGTCTCGTAACGTAACGGACACACAACGTCGATATTTGTTATTCACAACCTGGTTCAAGCGGACTGAAGTCGTGGATTCAAAGGAATCCGTACTTTGTCAGTTCCTCTGGGAGTTGACCTACTACTGGTAAGATGGAAAAAGCCATTGAAGTGAGATATGTCGATCGGATTGATGTTCGTAATGGTATCTCTTAGTGCGGCGAGAAAAAATTCAGAACCGGAATACTTTCGAATAGAAAAAGCGAATATTGATCTAATTGTGTTTCTGTAATGTCCACTGAGATGTATTAGAAGATTAAATCATCTATTTTTAAAATACTTTAGAAAATTAAAGTACAAAAATATAATTTAAAAGAGACATTTTTCATCCTTTTAGTAGTACATTTTTTAATCTTGAAAAGAATACAAATCATTCCTATTAGTTATATATTCAATTTGATTTTATATAAATTCAAAATTAAAGAATATATAAAAAAGACTGGCTTATATATACATATATATATATATAAGCCAGTCTTATATACATATATATATATATATATATATATATATATATATATATATATATATGTATATATATAAAATGAAAAGTTAACTTTGTAGGACTGAATAAAGTTAATATTGAAATAGTAATGAATATTAATTAAGGCATCATTATTCTTGGATTGTTTTATACTTTAAATAAACCGAGATTAAATAAATTTGCATAGGAGACCGAGTCAGAAAATTAATATTAAACGAATTCAACTTTCTGGCGATTTCTGAGACGATCGGTAATCTTACCTACAGTTAACGAACAAATACGCACGATGTTCCGGCCAAGAAAAAAGACAGATATGAAAACACAACATTGAGATTTCGTTTACATAAATTAATAATTTTATTTCATTCGGTTCTTTTTTTTTATTAACATATTAAATCCCTTCCAAACACTTTTAAATCAATCTATATGCACTGAATGGATTTCGAATTCATTGTACAGGTACTTTAATGAAGTTGCTGAGGACTTTTTGATTATTCTCGCAGGTTAAACGCTTTTATTAAAATCTATTTTAAATAAAATGAATGGTTTAAGGTTCCACATTTAAATTTTATACTAGTATTCCTTACTATGTTTTATATAGTAGTCCAATTAAAACATTTTATAAAATATTTACATTGCTTATTTATATATATATATATATATATATATATATATATATATATATATATAATGTAGTATAAACAAAAATAATAAATTAACCTTCATTTAACTTTATTTCTCCTTGTATATAGAACAGATGCAAGCAGTAATTAATAAGTAGGTGTTCAAATATTGTAAATGTTTCAAAAAGAACTATGTAATCTCAAAAGCTTCGGTACCTATTGATAAATACACATCTTGTGTCACTTTCAGCAAGTTATTTATAAATCTGTACTGTTTTTCAATTTTAAAATGCTGTTATTACAATTAACGCTCGTTTTATTTCGGTCAACGTATTGAACTGGCATTTGTAACACGGTTCGATTTTTATTTGATACAAAATAATCGTTTTTTTTTAAATTTAATATCGAATAAAATCCGATAACTAATAATTTACTTCATTCATAAGCGGTCGCTTTACAAAAACATCGATTCAATTGTTGTGTCAATAGAAAAGAAATTGTGAAATAAAACCGACATAAAAGTTTTTCGAGGACGCAGTAATCTTTTTATTAAACACTCGTTGAAAGTTTCGATAACACAATATTTATTTCTTTGCCGTTCTACTTTTCCTTCTTTTTTATTTTCTCAGAATCAGCATTCGGTATTAGCAGTAAGAATAAGTCTTTTTCTAGTAATCTCTTTTTCCTAGAAATGTACTTTCTATTTCATCGCATTCATATATGAAACAAATTTATAAGAAGTTAACCCGATTGATAAAATCTTTAACTTTTACATTCCGTTAAAATATTCTCTAAATTTTAGTTAAATTGAAAATTATAGATAAGAATAAATCAGAAATAAAATAAAAGTATCTGAATGTCTATCAAACGTAATTTAATAATGTCTTAAGAGATGTTCTCTACATCTCAACATGTGGTAGATACAGTCATACTGAGTAATCCTGATGGAGGTCGTGATTTTAATCCCTGGGAAAGATAGGATTAATAATCAAATGAAACAAGGGGTATTTGGTAATGAGAAATGATTCTGTAAACAACTTATTTTAAGGGTAGCTTATTAAACTTTGATTCAATAGCTGAACCCGTACGAGTCAACAGTAACGACTACAATCTGGATAAAGGAGGAAAATGTTTTAAATTTTATTTAATGAAATATAAGAGATTTAGTACTAACACGAAAATTAAATATACCAAAGCTAGATTGATATATTGTTTAGGTGATCTTCGTCTTGATGAATTAACTTGAATAGTTATCTACCTCGACTAGTCTTAACTCTTAAGCCATTTTAAAATAACTTGTTTATATACGAATATATCAATAAGTTATCTGAGTATAGCTCAAGATCCGAAACTAACTAACTAACTAACTGGTACATAAATACTTAAGTGATCTATCGGAATAAAGAACACAAAAAACAATTATATAAATATATATATAAACATTTTTTAAAAAAATTGTTCAATAATAGTGAATCTAAACTTTGTCGTTTAATAATTCTAAAATAAAATTACAATTATTCAAAGAGTACTGAATTAAAAATTACTCAAAAACATTTCAAATCATGGTATGAGATTTCTAGTTAATGAATTATAACCTGTTTACATTTAGATAGAAATATCGAATATAGAAAAAAATATTCAAAGAAATATCAATTAATTTCAAATTAGAAACTAGCTTATAACATTTACAAGGATGTTAAATTGTAGAAAAAAAATAAGAAGCGATTTTTATTTCAATAAACAGACTGTGAAGTTTTTTTAAAATAAAAGTGTAATTTATATTCTCTTTATATGAGAAAAAACATGTTTGTCAAATAAACGTCTCTTTAATTAGAACAAAAAATGAAATTCTTTTTTAAAACGTTTTATTTTTTCCAAGTTTCCAGATCATTTATTAACTTATTAGGCAAGTTATTTAAAAACATATATGTAAATGTATGCATGTCTGAGGCGTACACAAAATGAGTTTGAAAGAAAATTGATTATTTAAAAATCTATACAAATTGCGGTTGCAGAAATACTTAATCTTGCCTTATAAAATATTCATGGTATAAGATACTACGCTGTACCTCTGTGAATACCATTTTGTGAACTACGTTCGGTTTTACTACTACACACTACAACGGCTACTACTACTTGCCAATACCTTAGTTTATTTTATTAATAATTCAAAGAAGTGTATCCTAAATATTCTTGTTGTACTATTTTTGTGTAGAATTTTTCCTACGGAACGACTTCCATTTTCTCTCGAACGCAAAAATAAATTCTCGACAGGACTTCATAAATTATTTAATCGATTACATAAATAAAAAATAAGTCGAAAAGAAGATATTATCAGTTCGTTGAAGTAGCACAAGTATAAATTAATATCTTTACAGCAAATATTGACTTTGACGGATTCTGTTTGTACAAAAATGAAGATTATATTCATTTATAATCACTTTCTTGTTTAAGTTTTCACTTTACAGTAATAAAGACGATGATAATGCCTAAAAACAAAGTTTATATAGAACATTGTATAGATATAAGTTTGTAGGTAAACTATACAGTAATTAACAGCCGTTAACTCATTTACAAAACGGAAGTTAATTAATCGTATAATAATGATCGTTAGTATCATAAGTGTGCATAAATAAAGTTTTAG
>CM068321.1:25091525-25141525 GCA_034766995.1 Acanthacorydalis orientalis | reverse complement strand
ATATATATATATATATATATATATATATGTGTGTGTGTTAAATATTATAACTACAATCTATTCTCAAAATTTGAATTAATAATCGCTAATTTGCTTTAAATAACAAATTAAAAATTATATTAAATAACTACCACGTTTCGTACGTGGTAGTTATATATATATATATATATATATATATATATATATATATATATATATATATATATATAAAGGGAAGGGGGAGGGTAATCTTCTATCACATAGCAAGGTCAACTAGGCTTTTTGAAAATTTTCCTAGCGATAAAAGTCAAAATATGACCCATCAACAGCAAGATTGTTAATAATACATGTTAAAGTTTGGATAAAAGGGATTGAATCCCAAGGCCAGAACGACACACGATAGGAATACAAAGAAGATTAGCCGAGATCAGACCAAAAACCAAAACTGTCAAAAAAATCGTTATTATTTTACTTACTGTGTTTTGAAGAAAAATCAGTACAAAATTGTCATAAATTTTTCAACTTTAATTTATTGATTGTAAATTTTAATGTTAACTATATATATATATATATATATATATATATATATATATATATATATATATATATATATATATATATATATATATATATATATAATTCCAATAAAGTGTTGAAAATGGTTAAATAAGAAAGAATCTCTGGAATGCCAGTGCTACAAAAAAGTAACTTATCAGAGATTTCCATTATAGACAAATATTTTTGGAAAGAACATGTAGTAGTAATACTCCAACTCAAATAAATGGTGCGTAGTTTTCTCGCGACAAAAATAGTTTTACAATGTTCTATAAATACGAGAAAAAAACGTATTTTATATTTTAAAGCATTTTTTTTCAAATTCGGAAAACGCCCACGTAGCGAACGTTCCCTCAAACATAAATATTTTAATAAAACATTAAGTTATATCGCAGACATTTTCATTGACGCGACCGTTTCCAAACGGTCGAACACACTACATCAAGTTGGACACTGTATAAATCATGGCCCATATGTGCAGCGAAGACAATCATTTTGCGCCACGTGGACACGTCGAAACGACCAAGCACTTGTTCCTGGCTTGGATCAATGCCAAGAGGTTTGTATAGTACACAATTTCGAAAAACACAAAGTAGTATCTAGCATATATCTAGCATATATCTAGCATATATCTAACATATATCAACATGTATCAACAGAGTCGGCTCAAGGTAGTCTCGTAGATAACATATACATCCATGTCTGTAGTACTGTAATTGAAACAGCGATGGTTGGCAATTTAACAATCTAGGCATCTTGTCATGCTTCCCTAAATAACTTCAACTTGCTTGAATTCTTTCAACAATTCAAAATAACTTGAAATCATTTTAAGTTAATAGATTTACTTTGTACAGAGAACTCGTTTCAATAGAATACAATTGTACACGGTACTAATGACCTTAGTCGTCGACACGCCCTAAAATCCCAAATACCAACAACTACAAATGTACAAAAAAAAAATTTATATTTATTGAATTCATATAAAAATATTTACAATGCAGCACAACGCAAACAGCACTAACATTTTAATCTAAATAAAAATATAAGGAAATCAACAAACGTGTATATCGGTTAAATAAAGACAATTTGATGTTTTCAACAATTTCGAAACAACCTATCATAGAATTTTTTATTAATCTGTTTAATGAAAAGGAGTTCAAAATTAAATAGAAGATTTTTATATGGTCAAATAGCATCAGAACAGCGAATAAATGAAAATAAATATTAAATAAGATTAACTTAGATAAAAATCTAAACCGATTACAATATAAAACAGTGCAATTTATAAACAATTCCTTAACCGAAAGAAAAAAATAATGTGCATAATCCAATAGCTATTATAAGAAGTCAAATAGAGTAAATAATATCCTAATTTCATTTTTATTGTTTTCTTATTTTATCTGATATTTAAATGTATATTCATTTAATTAATATATTGTAACAGATAAATCTACAAATAAACCAATGAAAAATATGATAAATGAAGAAAGTAGTACATTTTAAACAGTTTTTTTAACTCAAAAAAATACTATATAACATAATGTAAGTAATATAACAAATTAAAACTATGCAATAAATTAAAATAATTTTTATAACCTTTCATTTATAAAATTACTGCTATATACATATATATATATATATATATATATATATATATATATATATGTGTGTGTGTGTGTGTGTGTGTGAATGTGTATAATTATAATACATTGTATATTCTAGATATGTTTTTGTATAAGGAATTTCTACAATCTATTTAAAAAAGAGATATAAATCAGTAGATATTTATAGAAAAACTTGGGCCTAGCAGACTACCACAACAACATTATAAGCATTTCGTATAAATAAATAAATATAAAAATATATGCTCTATACAAATATCTCTCTCATACGGATGGCTTCTTATTTTAAAATAATTTGTGTATACTTATGTATATCTATATCTGTATCTAAATCTCTCTCTCTCTCTCTCTCTCTCTCTATATATATATATATATATATATATACATATATATATATATTCAATTGGAAATAAAAAAATGTATTATATAAATAAATATCAAGTTTAAGATACAACTACTGACTATTATAATTAAATTTGAAAGAAATGAATTAGGAAAATAGCAGACAGACAAAAATGGTACGAATAAATCTATACTGTACGAAGAAATTTCCACTAATTGAAACAAAATACTTGCTATTCATTTTGTTTCAAAATCTATGAAAAATTTGATCGAATTTATGTCCATTTTTTTAAATTTTAATCCACCAACTAACTGAGAAATAGTAAATCCCAAATAGTTTATCATTCGTGATATTTGATTAAAATCTTATAGAACTAGATGAAAATTATATATATATATATATATATATACATATATATATGTATATATATATATACATATATATATATACATACATATATATATATATATATATATATATGCATTATGAAAGCACCGTACATGTGATATGTTCACTAGATGAAGACATGTAAACATTTGAATACAGAACATGAGTGAACTAATAAATATTAATCGACACATTCATTCATAATCGATAACAATTGTACAGGACAGAGTTCCATTAAAGGCAGCTATGAGTATTAGAATCACCAAATTATCGATGAACAGTATAAATACGTACTGAGAGAAAATTGAAGAGAGGAGATTTGTCAATTTATCAGTCAGTATATGAATCTAAACGTCTGGAATAAGACACAGACGCAGACAATCGAATAGATAGTATAAAGTAAATACTCTTCAGTACTCGACAGATCGTTCCATTAAATGAACTCTTCGCAGTTTTTATTTACATTTCGAATAGCGCACGTTCTGGAAATAAAATAGGCGATAAACTTGATTATTGTTCATAAATACGACAATTTCATATACATTCCATTAAGAAACTGAAACAATTTTAATAAGTATTTTTGTCAATTCTGAAAAACTTTCATGAGACATAGGACAATTTATATTTATATGGAAAATGTTCAATTTAGCTATTTTTATTTTTTTTTATGTTATGAATTATTACTGCTTCAAACATTACATATATATATATATATATATATATATATATATATATATATATATATATATACCTATCTATGTATCTATTCAAATATTCAATATTAATATATATGTTCACTCAAGTGAAAATTATCGGAAAATTAGTGAAGTTATTGTAAAACTCAAAAGAAGTTACAATAGGCCACGATTGAAAACAAAATTCGAAAAAAATTCCATTCAAGAGTTTGTTCTGGTTCACGATTTCGGTTCGAACACGCCAACAATACAAATAATTCTAGTGGAAAATCTTCGAATATCCGCACTACAACCGTAACCTTCTATCTTTTTCTTTTACTCGAAACGATTTTATTGGCAAAAGAGATTCGATATGACACGGTGGAAACAATCATTCATATTGACTGAAAATGATGACGATAAACTGTTTTGACAAAGAGATATATACACACCTGTACACAGATTCGAAGAACTTGTGCAATTGTCTCAACTCTGATTGTAATTATATTTGCAATTAGCTGATAAATTTGTGACAATAAAGAAACTATTTTCTATTTTTTAAACTTTAAATAGAACCGGTATTTACCTATATTTTTTTGAATTTACAGTACCAAATAGAACCTATCTTTAGACCTTACTTTAGTATTTTAAGATAACACATTTTTAATTACCTGGATCAAACACGCAGTTACACAATTTTTCAGTCTGATTTCTATGATATACGTTTTGATTTCTTAAAAAATCGACAATTTTTACAACATTTAAACTAGAATTTGCATCTACACCTATTTTATTATTTAAAAAATGTTAATACTTTGGTAATGAATGAATTATAGTAAAAGAAATAAATATATTTAGAATAAAACATAATTTTGAAAAAATGTTTTAACATATATAAATTATCTCCACTGCTGAAAAATGGCCATAGATTATTAAAAAAAAAAAAAACAATCAAAACACCCACATCGAATAAAAACGAAATCGTCTATTGTTTACTGTCATCAATTATACGATCCATTAATATTTTTTTCAATACAGAAGATCTAAATAGCATTTTTACATATTTCAATTCATATTATCAATACCTATATCTGATTAAACGAACCGGACCGTTCGTTTTTTTTTTTTGTTCAAAAATAACCACATAAAAATACGTTCCTTATTAAACTGATACTGTGTAATGTTGTTATATACTGCATTATTATACTGCATTGTGTACACTGACAAATCAATGAAAAAGCACCCTTTATTTTAGCAATTAGTGTACTCGTTTAAAGTAGATATAACATTTTATGTGTTTCCATTGTTTTCATTTTTGTGAATGTGTCTTTACAGAATAAACGTTAATTCGCGTAATTGGTTTACAATATTGTTAACCATAACATAACAGACAAGAATTTCATATTAATTTGCAGTTGTACAAATGGTACGTGTATGAAACATGTATTTTTTTAAATATTCAAATCTTTTTAGTGATTGTTATGATACGAATTTTATAGAAAATATTTCAAAATGTTACTATATCGTGAAAAAAGTTATGAGAGAGTAAAATTCAATCGTTTCAATATTGTAAAAAACCCAATCAAATATTCAAATGTATTTCAAGCAGGTACAATACAATGATATAGAAATAATCAGCAAACAGGTACATGAATCAAAACAAATATAATCTTATTACAATCACAAAGCAAATAAAGTTAATTATACGCATCTTTTCCTATTTATTAACTGTACAATAGAATGCGAATATTGTTAACTAAAGTATAATTAAATCATTAAGACTAATTAACCAGAATTTCAACCAGCAACCCTTTCAAAATAATTTCTCACGAAATTATGTGTTATACGACTTAATGCGAAAAGCGTCCGTACTTTGAAACTTAAAGTACTTTTACCACAAACGTACAATGTCAGTTTAACGTACAATGACACCAAACAATGAATCAATTTGTACTCGCACAAAGGTATCGTTTTAATTTTATATACAGGTGCTGGTACAAAAAAAACGACAAATTAAATCAACTACATATACATATATATTAAAATAAAATAAAATAAAAATAAATTTTATTGCTCATAAAATGGTACAGGGCCGGGTTTGGCCTTGTGTTCTTTAACATTGGTGCGGTGCCCTTACCTAGTTGGTATTTAACCGCATTTGTGGGGTGTGGGTTGTATGTTGTGTTATTTGTGATTTTTATTAGTGTTTCATGCTTGGGTTCCGGGAAAAACACACACATATATATATATATATATACACTTTTGTGTATGTGTGAGTAAGTGTGTTTATTTTATAATATTCAAAGTTATGTTAACAAATTTGGATAAGATACATTTTGTATATGAAATCCTGAGATAAAATTATTAGAAAAATACGTTTTCAACATAATATTAATATTATTATAGTTCGGAGTAATTCAAAATTCAAAATCAAATATGTAAAACGAGAAAAGGATTAATTAATCAATTAGCAATAGAAAATATTTTTTAAAAAAAAACTACATAGAAAGAGCATATATGATTCATTCATTTTAATGGTTTATAGTTTTTGAATTGTGAGTCATATGTACATATATATATATATATATATATATATATATATAAACTCTTACATAACATTTTTAAACATACAACATCTTCGCAGAAAGTACATGAAAATCTTAAAAAAGAATTTTAAATCATTTAACTGGAGTGCTTTCAGCAACCTGTTATTTTTATTCGTTCAAGTGAACGAATAAAAATAAAAGGTGGGTGATGATATTCGTATCTTCGCAGACATTCCGGAAGAGTTATAGAAAATAATTAATTAATAAGAAAAAGACACTCGATAAAAGAACTTAATAAAATAGATCTTGCTAAAAAAAAAGGAATATTCGAAGTTCATTTTTCTTAAAAGAAATCAAGTAAAATAGAGATAAATCGAATAAATTACAGGGAAAGTTTATTTATGATAACTAATTATAAGAGATGAATTATTCGTTAAGAAATACTAGCCAACCTCAAAAATAAACATCCTAATCTTCAATTTAAAATGAAAAGTATAGAACGAATATATTCTACCTGTCTTTTGTTATAGAAATGAAACTTGAAAACATGAGTATGGGCCTATAACTGTTTTTTCTATTTACAAACGATTATTGTTTCATTAGTCGATAAATAAATTTTCATACAGGGAAAAAATCGATTTCGAATCAATGATAATTTTAGGAAAATGAGTTTAACATATATGAAAGTATCATGTTCATTGCCAAAACGTAACCATGTATTATAAAAATGTATAATCGAAATATTCGCATTGAATAACAAAGAAAATATCTATTATTTACTGACATTGAATACACACCATCCATTCATATTTTTTTCTATACAATATCCAAATATCCACTTTTACACATTCAATTCATGTTATCAATGCATGTATGGAAAATACCGAACCGAACCTTTTGTGTTTGTACAAAAAATACCAGGTGAAAATGTTTCTTATTTAACTGATAGTATGTAATTTTATATACTCCATTGTGTAGAATGACAAATCAATAAAAATCACCTAACATTTTAGCAATAATGCTAATCTCAATTAGTTCATGGATTTCAGACACTACAAAAATTATATATATATATATATACATATATATATATACATATATAGGCGATTCAATTTAAGCTTCCACATGGAAGTATTAAAATAGGACGCAGGGATTAAGAAAAGTCATATTATTTTTTTAGTATTTTAGTTCAATTCAAAACTAAAAACAATTGAACTAAAATACTAAATGAGGGATAACATGTTTTTTTTAATATTTTCGTATGGAAGCCTAAGTAAAATCACCTATATATATATATATATATATATATATATATATATATATATATATATATATATATATGTAGATATAGATATGTGTGTGTGTGCGTTTATGTACGTATGTAAACATCATGAATGTATATTTATCTGCTTTTTCGGAAAAATTAAAATATTTATTACAGTATGAAAAGGTTTAGTTTCATTTTATTCTCAATTTTATTTTATAATTTACTGTTTTTTTAATAACTAACTGTAAAGTAAATAAATATGTAAAATTAACTACTTATATGGTAATTGTTTATATATATATATATATATTAAAACAACTTTATAAATAAATCACCTCTACCATCTAAATTTGTTCAATATAAAGAAAATTCTTTATAAAATGTTAGTACACAATCTAATAAGTAACGCCACTGCCAACGATTACGTTTCATTAAAGAGAATTTTGTTAGAGATGGATTCATTGCATAACGATTTCATTGTTTATATATATATATATATATATATATATATATATATATATATATATATATATTAAACTTAACTGTTAAACATTTATATTATAAAATGAAATATAAAAAAAATAATTCAAAATGTCTTGCAAGTGCAAAAATGTGTTTTTAAAAGTGTTCATTTTTGCAAGTATTAAAGGATTTACATTTAAATACTGGTCACATATTTCACAGAAGTGATTAATAAATTATAAATTTATGTTTGTAATTAATTACTGTAATATAACACAGTCAATGTATTAACATTTCTAATATCTTCAAAGTGTCCTGCTTAATTAAATATTGAAATACAGCACAGTTACATAAATATTATTTTTTTATAACGCTGCATACTATATTAAATTCATTTTAATTTCAATAATAACAATTTCGTCACTGACTTTTCAGTACTGTACATGTTTACGTGTCATTTTATTTCATGATTGAAATCGAGTAAGTATGTACTTGCCACCACACGTAATACTGCATTTTATAAATATATGCATGTTTAATACAAATTTTAAAAGTGGAACATACGCGTATATATATATATATATATATATATATATAATAACACTTTTATAATTTTAATGGTTAAATGAAACATTTAATAATCAGCAAACAAAAAATATTTTTTAATCACTTCCAAAATCATGTATTAGTACAACATAGTTGATAAATATAAATCATTAACGAATCCCCAATTAATAAACTTGATAATAGAATAGTAAATAAATTTTGAGGAATAATTGTATGAAATTAATACATTAGGTGCAATTTTTTGTCACGTTATTAAAAGAAGACTATTAAATCAATCTAAGGACTCTATTACTGACGGAAATCAAAAGTGGAAAGGAGCAGCTCCTAATTTTAATAAAAGTCTAGAGTCGAGCATAATTTGACTTGTTACTATTTTTGGTATATAAGAAAATATCTTACACAAGGAATGAATAAATTTTACAGTTTATTTACAGATAACAAACCGCAAACCGTAAAAGTATTCTATTTCCGTTGTAATACTTATTAACAGGTAATGAGATTCATTCTGGCTTTGAATCGTTTTTTTTTAATTCTTTTATTGCATACAAAGGGAATTATTTAATTTAAATATTAAAATTAATGATTTATCGAAAAAATATTTATTCTAATTACTATTTAAAAATTAAAAAAATTATTTCGTTCTTTTATAAGTGTTGTTCCGATCTGAATTTATGTCATATTTCATAATAAATTTTCATCTAGAAAAAAGTGAATTTAATGACCCTTTTTCCATACTCTATTTTTTATGTACAGAAAAATCATAAAGTATTACCTTTTATAAATGCTATTCACATAGTATAGATAATCAATTCACGGGCGTTTAATCTTAAGATTACCTTCTGAACACAGAATATCTCGCAGCGTGTACAATTGAAACATATCAAAAATGTTTACAAGTTGATTTTCTCGAATTTAATCATCGCAATGAATACAAATTTGTTAAATTAAACAAGATAATGAAACGAGGAAACATCAATTATGCAAATATAATGTAAACAGATTTATAAAAGTACACAATGTACGTTTGTACTTTATCAACCTCATAACAATACGTTTATGAACAAACGTACGTTACACATTTGATTGAATTATTTTTATTTGTAAATAAAATAATTAAATCAATGTATGCATGTGCACACGAAACGCACGCCCACCTTTATCTGTAAACTCTAAAATGCATCAAATACACGTTTGGCGCACGATTAATGGTGTATATATATATATATATATATATATATACATAAATAAACGATCTTTACATTTTCATATGGAATTTTGAACCTTAACCGATGAATATTCTGATTTTCTAGTAAAGAACTGACCTTTACTATACAAAAAGTCATCGAGAGAAATATCTTAATTAGTAGGTAAACTAAGAGTATCTGTTCACGAAAATCACTTGTATTCAAGTGGTCAAGGATAACCAGGTTTTACTAACAACATCTGAATTTAACTCAATTAACTTTTAAATCATTTAGAAATTTAAAAGTACAATAAAAGTATATTAACTACACAGACACGTACATATTTATATTTTTAAATATATATATATATATATATATATATATATATATATATACATACATTTAAAACTCAGTGTGATGAATGCCACCCATTACTTATTAATAAATTTCTAATGATTCCATTTCCTTTCTTCGAACTTGAATACATTCCCAAACTTCTTGTAATATTTTAATTATACATAATTTAAAATGTCAAGTGATTTCAATTTAAAATTAATTTGAATTTTATATTTTCTGTTACTTTTGTACACACACACACACACATATATATATATATATATATATATATATATATATATATAATGTAGCCTCAGAAATAAGAACGACACTAGTACATATTAAGACCACAACTTTTTAATGTTATATCTATTCAACAAATAAAATGAATCTATATTTAAAAGAAAAACATTACACACTAATGCAATAATTTAGTTTTTATAAGTGTTCCTCTTTCTTTTAAACAGTGCATATATATATATATATATATATATATATATATATATTAATCTGCTACACTATTACGAAAATGAAATTATAATTTTTGTATTACAAACGATGTAAATTGCTTTGTTTTCTGTGTGCATAATATCCATATATTATCAATTCCGGACGTCTAAGCATCATGCATGATTAAAATGTAGGTCATTGCCTTTACCTTTGATAATCTAAATCTGAGCATGCTAAAAACAAGTCAAACAGAGAAAAATTACAAAATATTAAAAAATAATTAGGTTTATACATAAACATTTATACTAGCAATATTTTTTGACAAAATATTCAATGATCAAATTCTGAATGCAAAAAATAGTTAAAAAACAAACGTGATCTAATCTTTACAGACTAGGAATTTACGCATACTGATTTTTTCTGATCAAATTCGTTCATTTTTAAATTATTTGTAAATATTGTTTTAACTGTTTAGTCTTTGCATTGAAATGACGAATCCGGATAATCGTAATCCATGGTAAAATTCAGGAGACTGAGCCGCACTCGCCAGAAAATTTTAAACGTGGGAATGTTTTGACTATAAACAATGTATAAATGGAACAATTTTGAAATCATAAAATTGAGAACATTTTCCATAAAACACTTTACCTTATAAAAATAAATAATCTCTTACACACGATATGTGCGCATTTAGCTTTACAATCGAAATGAGACAAAATAGCAATTTTTGCGATGCCAGATAGTATCGCATTTACCAGACTATTTTGAGAACTGTCGCACACTTTTGTATATTTTTCACTATTATTTTGTCAATTACATTTTTTATATTTAATTGTGTCAACTTGCTACACTATTAATTAGTGTCGTGAGCAAAAACATACTTTTTTATTTTATTGAAATATAAATAAACAATATTCAAACAACTAACTAGCACTCAAACTCAAATGTTTGTCAGAATATGAGCATATATGTTTTACAACTGATTACACTTCTCTAAAAAATTAAAATAGTATAAAAAGCTAAGAGATACTCTACAACATAAATTTCAATAGATATTTGCTAGAAAATATTTATGTACTAATAATAAAACTATGTATATAATGAATTCTTATTATTTAACTATTACATTTACTGAACTGAAAGATTTTCAATAAAGCTCAATTAGTAGCCAAGAAAGTCTATAAAGATAATTAGATAAAGATAAATGTCGAAGTAACACACGATAAGGATTCAAACTTTAAAATAAAACTATCGATTCTCAAATAAAATTGAATTTTTCTAAAAGTTTGTTATTATAAAATGATTTTGTCCGCATAAACTTTTTTTCTTCAGTTTTCATATATTCCACTTTAATGCTCTTAAAGTATTATATATGATCGATTACATTTTGACATTGAGATAAAACGATTGAATTATTAAAAATTCAACAGTTCACGAGATAAAAGTTCTGGATAAAAGATAGTGTCATGCTCTCATTTAATACCTTTTGATTGAATAACCAGACGTTTAATTTCGATTTTTTACTTGATATATTTTTATTGTCATTTTTAAAATCTTGATTGACCTACAATAGAAATTTCATACACATTTCCTGTAAATAATCATTATCTTATAAATGCGCAATTACAATTAAATATGTTTACAACTGAATATTTTATTAATAAATGGACTTATGTCAATTATGCATTAATTTTAATTGTAAAAATATACAGAAAAGTTGACTATACTAAAAAATAATGTATATCTTTTTCAAAATTATAAGTATAACGAATCAACACCCTAACAACATTAAGAGCAACTATCGATCTTCAACATTTTATAAATAGTACAGTAATTAAATATTTACATTCATAAACTAAAACAATTAAATAAGAATATTTAAATAATTACGATAGTGATTATGATAAGACGACCCGTTGATATAAAAAGTAATATATAAACAAAAACGTCTATTTTTTCTTTTAAAAAAAAAAACACATTTAAATTCAATTTGGTTCAAATACAAAATAATTTAAAATATGTAAAAACAGATACTGATAAAAAATGAAATTGGTTTTAATATGCTTAACGGTGGATGAAATAACTCATTCGCAGATAAAATGGACAATATTCTGATAGAATGAAATAGTAAACATTTATTTAACTAACATATTCATTTAATAATAAAGAGAATATTTTAATCGATACAATACGCAAATAACGAAGAACGAATATTGTCGTTAAAAAGCTTTACGACGCCGAATCTTACACATAAAACGTGACGTTATTATCTAATACTTATTCATGTCTTCTTTAAAATTTTATTCTAATGAATTTTCAAAATATGATCGTCGTTCTTTTGCATATTTTTTTTTCTTCATTTTCTATAAATTCTGTTATTGAAAATAACATATTTATTTTCATCAACAATACACATTTTTTCATTCTTTTCTTTATTTTTATTTCATACTATTATTGTAATGAACTTTCCAATTTCATATCAATTTCTTCATATTTATATTTTCTTCTAGCTGACTACAAAATGACTATATTAAGGAACAAATAAAAAAACATACCAATATGTATATTTATTTCCATTAACGATATATATATATCATTCATTTACAATTAAATATATAATATCATATAATACTTTATTGAATAAAAAAAAAATAATATATTAAATATACAACGGGCACAATTCAGATGAGATTTCAAAAAAAAATAATGGTGAAAATTATTTTAATTATTTCATGTTTTATGATTATAAATAAAAATAATAAACGTGTATGAAAACTGATTTTTTTCCGAAATTTATATATATATATATTATATATGTTTGTTTTTAATACTAGTATTAGATATATAAACTGCGTATTGTTTAAAAACTGTATAATGTGACACGTGAATAGAATAGAACAGTAGAGAATAGGATAACATAAAAAGTATATGAATTGGTGTCACTCACCAGGATGCGACCCGTAGTAGTTTGGCCAGAGATAAGTTCGCCCGCCCAGTCCTTGGCCTCGGTCATGAACGTGCCCTCGAACTCTTGTTTGCCCTGACGCTGGGCCGCCTTCTGCTCCTTCTGCTTGGGATCGTTGGGCGAATATTCTGCTTCCTTGTGACAGCACAGAAATGCGAAAGCCCTCCATAGCAGAACGACCATGATACCGGCCAAGAACGTGAAGATACTCGACAGCAAAAAACACCACCATTTTCGCACTTTGAGACAATCATCATCTAAGGTAGGCGGCTCGGTAGCCGCGTCTTCGCACGTCATCCCCGTTTCCACGGGGAAACTGTCGTCAGCAGCGGCATTCACTTTTCACCGCATAAACCACCTGGAGCACCTCTGCGAGACGTTAGGAACGCGCACGCGAGACGTTGTAGATCGCTGCTCTGACCGCACTAGCTATCGGCCTGCCGCTACGCTCACTGTGCGGGAATCAATACCGCCGCGACGCCGGCCAATCGGCGCAGCTTGCGCCCGTGACCTCACCTCTACCATGCCACACGATAGCCAATCACCGTTTCGCCCGTCTGCATCAAGCTCACAGGACGGCTCAATTAAATATTTAATTGTCCAATCTCAATCACACGTCTTGTCTATTTTATTATTTACTATTATTATTGATCACTATATTATAAAAAAACATTGTCTCTACAATAATATTTTACATATTTCAGACATATCACACGAAAAATGTTCACTGTATCTCGTACATACCTAACGTACCAGGTATATAGTTCACTGAACGATTGTTCTGAAAAACTATAGAGTACTGTAATATCGCTTTATCATTGAAACGAATACTTTTCTAGCAGCATCACACAAAAATACTTTTGTCAACTAAGATCTAAATCAATCTTTCTAAATTACTGTATCTATAACAATTTATCTAAACACTGGTGTATTATTGCAATTGTTACCAAAAATATGAAAACATTTTCAGTAAAATCAAAGGATAGTATTTAATTGTTACTGAAGCCACGAAATGTGTGGCAGCACTGTATTAATAGCAGAGAACCAATAGAGTACAGAACCGCGAATTGTCATTTACTTTTATTTGTAAACAGTACATTTTAATCTTATATTTCCAGTCAATTCGGTTATATCTAAACTGATCTGGCATTCTAACTGATCTTACTTTTATAATTTGTTTTAATTAAAAGAAATCTAAATCGTTCATTATGGATAAATCTGTTGAAAATTCTGAAGAACTTGAAAAACGAAGTGAGGATTTAGACAAAAATAGTTTTAAAAATAGCACAAAAAATCACGGTGATGTTCCCAGTAAAGTTAATAAAGAAAGAAAATCTACTGAACAACAAGGAAATTGTTATTGGTAATTATTTCTTTCCAATAGTCATATCTCTGTCCCATATCCTTATAAATAAGTTATAACCTCACTTAATTAAATGAATAACCTGTAAACCTTATTAATTTTAGTGCAAAAGAACGGAACTTAAATATTGTTGAATTATTATGTGCAAACTGCAATCGTTGGTTTCATGAATCCTGTATTGGTTATCAATTAGGGAAATTAGTACCATTTTTAGCAAACTATGTTTTTGTTTGTAAGAATTGTTCTCCTACAGGACTTGAAAGTTTTAAAAAGAATCAAGCACGTAAGTTTGTAACTCCATATCCTTCATTTACATGTATATTTATATAAAATATATAATTTATTATCTAAAAATACAATAAAAAATTATGAATAAAAACTATATAAGAATAATCTATTTTTTTGATAAAATATATTGAATATGCGAATTAATATCTTAAATGATAATATAAATTATTACTTTATTCCATATATTTTCAGAATTTCCTCAGATGTGTGTTACTGCAATAGCAAATTTACAGCAAGCTAGCTCGAAAGAAGGTACAAATAAAACAATATTCAGTAAAGATAAAGATATTATTCCGTATATCGAACACCATTGGGAGAGTATGACTACTATGCCACGTCGTGCAACTCAGTCTTGGCATGCAACTGTTCAAAAAGCGCTAGTCAAAGATATACATATATTATTTTCATTTGACGATAACTCATCTGAAGGACAGATGTTTGGTTTATTAACACAAGATTTAACAATTATTAAACCTAATTATGAAGCAATGATTCGAGGTGGCACTCTTAAAATCACTGATATGGGAATCCAACATGGTATATACAAATTTATTATTTTCTATATTTTTCAAAAAAGATTTTTTGATTCATTAAAAAAATTAAATTTAATTATTTATTTAGTTCAATTACAGTCAGGTGTTAAAGGACGTAGTGCAAAACGAAAATTACCTGGAGAATCAGGCCCAATCAATAAAAAAGGTCGTAATGCTGATATAGGTACACCAAAATTACCATCTCATGGTTATCCATTAGAACATCCGTATAACAAAGATGGTTATAGATATATTTTAGCAGAACCTGATCCACATGCTCCTTTTAGACAAGTAAATTTTGACTTACAAATATGAAATAGTAATAAAAATAAAATTTTCTGTTTTTAAATTAAGGAATTTGATGAAAGTCCAGATTGGGCTGGTAAACCAATACCGGGTTGGTTATATCGTACTTTATCACCAAATACTGTTCTTCTCGCCTTACATGATCGTGCACCACAATTAAAAATATCAGAAGATCGTTTAGCTGTAACCGGTGACAAAGGGTATTGTACTGTTAGAGCAACACATGGTAATCAAAAAAATATATTGAACTTTCGAATCGTTGTTCTTTTTAATTTAAATAAATAATTGAATTAGCTGTAACAAGAGGTTGCTGGTACTGGGAAGCAACGATAGAAGAAATGCCAGAAGGATCTGCTACACGAATTGGATGGGGACAAGAATATGCCAATTTACAAGCTCCGTTAGGTTATGATAAATTTGGATATTCTTGGAGGTCTAGAAAAGGCACTAGGTTTCATGAGTCACAAGGAAAACATTATAGCTGTGGATATGGAGAAGGAGATACATTAGGTTTTTTAATCATGCTTCCAGATTCAACACAAGTAAATCATGTTCCAAATACATATAAAGATAGGGTAAGGCTACAAATTTACTTATTACATTTAAATAATAAATAATTAATATGCATACGTTTACAGCCATTGGTTAAATTTAAAAGTCATTTATATTATGAAGAAAAGGATAATGTGTCAGAAGCACTTAAAAACTTAAAACAATTATTTGGAAGTCAAGTAGTATTCTTTAAAAATGGTAAACCACAAGGTGTAGCATTTACAGATATTTATGGAGGTGCATATTATCCAGCTGTATCACTCCATAAAAGTTCAACTGTATCAGTTAATTTTGGACCGAATTTTAAATACATTCCTTCAGAAGAATATAAATACAGAGGAGTAAGTACACTACATCTATTCTAAATATGAAGTACAACAATTACTCAAGTATTCATTTTATTACAGATGTTTGAAAAAGCTGATGAAGCAATTAGTGAACAAGCTTTAGCAGACATGTTATACTTAACAGAAAATAAGGGAAAATTACGATTAGATACATTTTCATTGTGACAGTAAAGATATTTTTATTTTATCTATAATTTTATTTGATAATTATTAAAATAAGTATTTTATATACATATGTACTATTATTTACCAAATCCTCCTCTACAATTAGGACTTGGCTCTACAGGATCAACTCTTTTACTCCATTGTTCAGGAGTTTCAGCTAATATAGAAAGAGCATGTACTCCATTCTTCAATTCATCTTTTAACAAATCATTAACTAATCGATGTCTCTACAAAATAAAATACTGTAATTATCAAATATATTTCAGTGTAAAGATATTATATATGTACAACTTTATAAATAATTATTCCAAAAATTGTACCCCAACTATGACAATAAGAAAATAAAAATTTTTACACTCATTCATGTTTAAAAAAATATACTGAAAATAAATTTTTACTTTCACCTTTATCAGAGGAAGATCTTTAAAATTTTCAGACACAACAACAACTTTGAAATGTGTTTCTGATCCTGGTGGAACATTATGCATATACGATTCATTAATAATATCTAAATGTGATAAACTTAGCCCCAAAGACAATTTCTGCCGGATAGATGTTTCAATCGGTTTACTGCTCATCATTCTTTTAGCTGTTAATATTTTTATAAAATATATTTTTATCAATTACATAAAGTAGATTATTACAAAATATTTTTATTGTACCTGCGATTACACGTATTGTATTCATTGATGACAGTTCACTGGGTAGTATGAATCAGATATTCTAACCTTATTTTTTCATATAACTAATTAACATTCTGCTAATAGAATTAAAAGTAAACACTTGTACAATAATAGTGTTAATAACAGATTTTTGATAATAAAGGCAGTTGCAAATAAAATAAAATGTTCTCAATAAAAAGATTTAATGATAATTATACACTATTTAATTTCATACGAATTTACTACTTTTTTTAAAGTCTTTTATTCCACTGTTCTGGAGTTTCTGCTATGATTGAAAGAGCATGAAGACCTTTATTGAATTCTTCTTTTACTAGATTATTTACTAATTGATGTCTCTTTTATATAAAATATAAAGATATTAGTTTCACACAAAAAGTTTAAACGTAAATAACGTATTATATAATACCTTTAACAATGACATATTTTTAAATTCTTCTGAAACAACTACAACCTGAACATTGTTTTCCGATTGACAATTAATTTCTAAATGAGACGTTCTTATACCACTTTGAATTTTTGTCCTTATAGCTTCTTCAAATGGATTTTTTGTTGAAAACGTTCGCCGTACTTTGATCAGAAAACATATAAACTAATTTTTCAAACTTTTGGGATAAAAAAATAATATAAGAGTTTTCTTACCTATGAATGGCAGATAAAATATTTTATTCATCTTTTATTACTTTTTCTATTGTTTATTTCAAAATGATTTATACTTAACCTCAAATGATCACAGACTTAGATTCTTACAATTATTACACAATAATGTGCGAAAGGAGACTAGATTTAAAGAGTATATTTATTTAGTTATCAGTAGATCATAGGTACATTAAAAGACTATTCTGGAATGAACTCTTCGAATTTAATCGGAATATTTTTGATTATAAATAGTTATATAAATCTAATGTAAGATTCAAAAACCTTTAACAAAATTGTAATTTTATATTACTTCCAACTTACTTTATATAACAAATATGTCTGCCTTGCATATTACATTTTTATAGATAAATAAAAAGAATAATAAAACTTTAAGCTAGATATTTATTTTTATGAAATACAAATTTATAGATTTATTGGAATACTTTGGATTTTTTTAACATTTATGCACCCATTAGAGAATCTTTACTTCTTAGGAGCTATAATTCCTTCTAGTTGAGCCTGAAATAAGTTTGCATTAAATATTATATGTTTTGTTTAAAACTTGTTCTTATTGTGTAATAACTGGATATTAAAAGTAGATGTAAAAAATGTACACATTTGAAAATTTTACATTTTCATGTGAAAGTGATGAATTAACTGTAATACCTTTAATTGTTGATTAGTTTTCTTTAAAAATTGTATTTCTTCTGCATGTTTCTTCTCTTCTGCTGCACGCATTTCAGCATTACGCCGTTCTGATAAATCAGCCTTAGTCCTTTGCTCAGCTAACTGTCGTTCTAAACCAGCTCTTTCAACTTTCAAAGATTCAACTTCATCCTCTAAATCAGCTTTACCTTGTTCAGACTAATAAATAATATACATGTGTAGTTAATTTGTAGACTTTCATATGCATTTATTTTATTCATGTATATATCCGTACTTGTAAAGCCTTTCTCATTCCAAATGCAATACTACTGCAATACAAAGTTTGATATGCTTCCATTGTCATTCGTATTTCATCTCTTACTCTAAGTAACAGCAATCCTCTTTCTGCACAATTAATTGTAACTTGTCTTATTATTTCATCTGAAAAACAATAATTATATTTATTAAATCAAATTTAGTTTTAGTGCAAATTACCAAAACACTGAGTGTAGAGGTCACGTCTGACAGGACAAATTCCAGTTTCACGAGCTTGCCTTTGCTGTAATCTCATATCTAATTGTTCTTGGAGATTAATTACATCTAAACGTGTTGCAGGTGTACTTGAAACCTAAAATAAATATTTTGAAAATATTATTTACAGTTATTTATACAAATATACATTTTTTTGAACGAACTCACTCGTTGCCTCCACATTTGTCCTTCTTCTTCCCATTCTTTCGGTGGAAGAATACTGTTCAAAACTTCATCCGTTTCTCGTCTTACATCTGCTGTTGGAGCACCTTTTTTTCTTAAATCTCCATCTCCGCTTACTTCCTAAATATACTGTGATCATGCAATAACAGTTTTTTTTTATTTAATTACATACCTTAGAAATCATTTTCGCTTCATGTTTTGTAATAAGAACTGGATTTTCATATTGAACAAGAGTATCAATTGTTGCTAAAAGCCTTTCAGCCATATTTACAATTGTATTTTATTCAAATATATTCTGAATAAACTATATTTCTACTGAGAAAAATTGACTATGTCAACAAGTTGTTTAGTTTCCATAGGAACTAACAACCTCATAAGTAATCAAAGTAGTATCTATTCATTTATTTCTGTATAAATATATTTTATAAATACATGTACAAGAAATATTTATATGGAAAATAATTTATTGAAACTACATTTGGTTAATAAGGGAACCATAAGTAATGAAAATATTTCATCGAATGATTATTTTTAGCTTGAAATTAAATAACACTTCTATATATACTGTATTTTTTATTATTAAAAAAATTAAATATATTACAAAAGGTAATTGAGAATCTCTATTAATATATTTACATTTGCTAACGTTAGTATAATTTGACACATATGAAAATCTTTGTAACTTTTCATAGTACAAAGTTTTAAAAAAGAAACAAAATATACATTATTTTCCAAACATCAACACTCATGTCTATCTGATTGTATATGTTTTAAAGGATATTTTGATAATATTTATTTGAATATAAATAGATAGTATACAAAAATATATTCATGCATCGCTATTTAAGTGTAATTTTTATAAATATAACATTTATAAAAAAACTACATAGATAGTACATAGTACAAATTATTCATGATACTTTCAAAGTAACAATATATTACGTTCTAAATTATTTGGCAAATACATAGGTATATAAATTATATAACTACTTTTAAAATATGATCTTATTGTGAATTTTCATCAACAATGGAAAAATCTGACATTCCTCACTGATTTTTATTAGTTTTGTTAAATTATTTATCTACTGATATTACACATCATCATTTACCTGATTAGAGAATGTACAGTAAAGATCACCAAAAACAAAATTATGATCATTTCTAATATCTATATACCTAAATATTGGAATTATATTAGTAAATACTCAAGGAATTAGGCAAGAAATACATGTCTTATTTCTTAATTATTCTTAAGACTTCAAGTGTTTTCAACTTCTATTTTTACTATTGTATTACTTGAAATTATATATGCATACATGTGTATATATATATATATATATATATATATATATATATATATATATATATATATATATATATATACATTGTAAATGATTTGTAAGTATATGTACAATTATATATCACTGTGTGTCTACAGTGTTATTTGTTCTACACAATATAGAATGCTAATTATCAAATCTAATACAAAAATTGTATGTTTTGGTATAAATAAAAGATAATGACTGTGTTCAATATTAAGTTAGAATTAATGACTGATACAAAACCGACTTACTTCAATGTATTTGTAATCATTCACATATTTGTGTATCTCAAAAAAAAAAAAAAACACGCACACAAGAATCATAATAAATAATATATAAATATGGTTAATGAAGTGTTCTGTATACTATTCAATATATAATTGAAAATGTTGAATTTTTTAATTCATCTAATATTTATTTAATTCAAATTAAAAGCATTCTATCTGAACACGATTTAGAGTGATTTTTAAATTAGATTAAAAGTAGATACTTTGTATCTAAACAGGTAAACAAAACATGTAGATGAGGATAACAAATACCTATTTATTTCTTTTTGCCAACAAATGGATCATATGCGAAATTACTAACATAAGATTGATGATTAGAAGCCGATCCCGTCGATCCAAATTCAGCCCACTTACTGAAATCAATGGATGGCAGAATTCCACTTTTGCACGGCACTCGTGGATTGCTACAAATAAAATTAATGTTAGTTACTGTTATCAAATTGTAAAAATACTAATTTTATGTACTTATCGATTTTTAAATTATTTTTAAATAAATTTGAGAAATAAATAATTAATATTTCTTACAGCTCATGATCAGGAAGCACCATAGGGTACACTTGAATAGTATCTATAAGATCTGTGTTATCACAAATAAGTCGCGACATTTTAGCTTTTCTGATTTCTTGAAGTTGTTCAGGTGTGAAAGATGATGGTTGATTTGGTAACTCATACCTAAAGTATTAAAATATTTATTGTTAATTTAAATTCAGTTGTTAATTATAAATGAGAATAGATTGTCTAATAATTTCTTACCAGAAACGATCTCCACGACGACTATAACTGAACTGAGTAGCAATAATACAGGCAAATGTAGGTCCAAGCATAGAGCCAGGTAATGGTCTTTCTGAGACCCCACCAGACCATAAGTCAACATCATTGGGATGTCTAATTAAAATAAAGCAATTTAATTATTATCAGCTTTTTCAAATAAGTAAGAAAATATATAAAGAATTTAACTGGCTGCAAATATGGTTCTATAAATGTTTGTTGTAAAAAATGTCGTTAATCATTTAAATCTAAATTGACTTACTGAAAGATGGAAGCATATTTTTGAACAGTAGAGTTAGGCATTGATCCAAAAAGTTCTTCAAACGAATCAGCTCCGGGGAGACCGCAGAATTTACGGAATTCCATATAACCGGGAATTCCAAATTCACGCCCACGTTGCATGTTGAAAGATACAAGGTCCATACCATGTCTAGCACCAATTTTTTTAAACAAGTGATTTGTTACTTCCTGTGTAATAGAATCATCCATAGCTTGAGCGACTTGGTTCATTAATCCCATAAAGTATTCATCAAAAACTCCAGCACGGTATAAATCATACGGTCGACGAATTAAGTCAGAGAGACGTTTAGAAGCTGTAAAATGTTTAATTGTAATACATATTTATCCAATGCAAAGATATTAAATTAATTATAAATGTAACAAATGTGTAAGTACCAATAAATTTGTGTGCTTTACTCCATCTTTCAACAGCTGTAGGAAGAAGAGAATGTCCAAATCGATAGGCAGCTGCCGCGAACGCATCAATAACATTAGGATTAACATTTGAATCATATCCATTCCAATAACCCTAAAAATTTAAAACGTTAAGAGTCCATTCAACAATGATATAATATTTAACTGGAATTAATAGATAAATATGACGTATAAAATCCTACTTCTTTTTGGAGGAGCAAGCCAAACTTTTCCATTACTTCCTTTCCAAGAAGAATTGGCAAAAATTCATTATATGTTATGTGTTGAATAATACCAATATTAATTCTTCTCGATTCCTAAAATTTAAATTTCATTTTATTCAATATCAAATCGCGTACAAATAAAGAGAAATGTACCTGGAATAAAGTTTCATCATCCCAATGTGGATTGACATGAGCTAATCCATTGGCAATTCTGTTATGTTCACGAGCTAATAAGGTGTGCATGCACGTTAAAACTAATTGTTCATTGACTCTAATTTCACCTGAAAAAATCAATTTAAAATTTTACTATAAATTCACCATTATTACTTTTTAATAAAAAAGAATCGTTTTAGTGTTTCTGGAATATACTAGTTAAAATCCTTTTATTATAAGTATTGTAATAATAATAAATATATTTATTCCATATTTTCATTCAAAGTTATTTACCTGCTTCAAAACAGTACATAGATCTATTAGGTCGAGTGCAGCCTTCATCAGGGATATCAAGTTTTAATGGTAATAAATCTTTCAAACCGTATTCAGCAAATACTGGATTCATACGAAGTAAACCTCCATATCCTGTACGCAATTTTCTAAAAAAAAAAACAATAATTTTTAAATCTACGAAAGTTTTTAGAATAAATCAAAAATACCTTGAAAACTTTTCAGTAACGCCGTACACCGTATTACCATCGAGTACACCAGTAAGTGTATTAAAGGGTACACGCGAACCTAACAAAAAAATAAATGTATACATGTATTAAAAAATAATTTAAATAAAATATTTATAAAACTATATAAAATTTTAAAATTTACCAAGTCTGCATCCGGGTCGAACGCCAGGGAAAGCTCGGACGAAATCGATACAACGCACTTTAAACAATCTGTAGAAATAATCATCTTCAGGTACCATAATTTCGTTACAGTAAGGATTTTTTAAATGTGGTGGTCTGTCACAACATTCTTCGGGATCGTTTCTATTCAACGGATCTAAAAAAAAAATACCGACAATTGTTTAAATCATTCGAGTCAATATTTCTTAATAATGATGTTTATTCTTGCAATTTAATCGAAATTATTTCAATTATAAATGTCAAAAAGTTCCAGAAATAAATCAATCAAAAATCTCTTATATTTATTACAATTTAAAAAGACAAATACTGATATACAATATTTACATTTAAATAGGCCAAGAAATATATACATACAAATTTCAATATGTTCTGAAAACGGTTAAGGGTCCAAAATATTTCTAATAAAATTTATAATTAACCACTTTAATAATATTTAGATAAATTAATTTTTAAATAGAAATAACGTGTTTGAACAATGCAACTCAAAAATTAAATAAAAAAACATCTCTCTCTCTCTCCATATATATATATATATATATATATATATAAATATATATATATATATATATATATATAATATTTTTAAAACATCTAGATAAGACTATAGTGCCGTACTTTTCATAAAAGTTCACTACAAATTTTCGATTTTTGCAAATAAGCGCATGTTTGGAATAATTCTGAATTAAGGTGAACTATTCTGGTTCATTTTAAAGCATAGAAAGACACACATGTATTAAACTTCGAAAGAAATTCAATATATGCTAGGATCTATAAACAAAAGTATCCCTTCGGTATTTGAAAAAAAAACTATTTCTTTTTTCTAAAGTAAATAATTTTCAGTTACGTCTTTACGAAAATTCCGGTAATATAAATGCACCAACTTTATTAGAAACGCAGGAGAAATTCGAATTGAAGCTGAAAATCGACTTTATGTACAAAATAATAAACAGGAGTGTCTAAACAAAATAATTTCGATTTTTATTAAAAAAGAATACATGAAATAGAGAAAATTCTTAAAATGAAAGCAAATAGAAAGATATCAAAAACGGTTAGGTGTTAAATGGAGAGAAATGAAAATATCAGATAACCAAAAAGACAAAAATGAATATATGAATATATATATATATATAAATTTTGTCTTTAAAAATTATAAAAATATTTTATTATTACCTAACGGTGTTCCTGTTAATGTAAAATCGTGATCCATAAACTGGCCCCAAGCGATAATCATAACAGTTCCTGCATGATCATGGAATCCTTCGTCTGGATGCATAGTTCGTGACACTATACGTGCAAGTGGAAGAGAATCTCCAGTTACAGATATACGTGGTGCTGTCATTCCATCAGAAAATAATGGGCCCATTAATCTTAAATTATAAACATTGTTAAATACAAGAAATGAAAATAACTAAGTGTAAATGTGCTCATTGTGTAACAGATATATATATATATATATATATATATATATATATATATATATATATATACATAAATAAATAAATAATAAATAACATACATAAAATTTTGTTGTAACAAAACCAAAATTCTTTTCAAATACAAAATATACCCATTTCTAAACAAAATCAGTAATTTATGTTTCTTCTAAAATGGTTCTTTTCAGGAACAAAATTTATTAATTATAAATAGGTTTAAAAGATATAAAGAAGGTTATTTTATATAACAAAATATCAAAAAGATTGAAAAATAATTTATAAATAAGGATGTCAAATGTGCCGTACTGTGTAAACTCTTTTTTAAGACAGAATTTACACAAAATTAACAGTAGAGAACAAGATATGTACCTTGTGAATGGTGTCATAGTAGCACCCCACGTCGGATGTTCCAAATTTGTACACAAGCCGTCCAACCGACGATATTTTCCTGGCCTACATTCTACATTTGATAAGAACGGCGGGCAAATTTCCTGAATTAACGTTTTCGATGTATCAATTAATGGTAGTCCCTTTTCAATATCTTCATAAGTAAGTCCATATCTGTAAAAAAACAAATATCTATAATACATAGAAAGATAAATACACATAATTTTATTAAACGTCATATTACTTTGAAAATAATATAATTTTGAACCTTTTTTTAATCTCAAGTAGAATTAAAATGCATTTTATATCCACTTATAAAAATTTAATTTTTGACGATTTTTAACACATCTTTTTTTGAACATGTAACATGAACATATGATGTTTTATAGTCGAGTTTGATAAAAGAAGGCATATTTATAATAAAAGAACCTAATTAATGAATATTATAAATAAGGTAAAATAATTACTGACAGCCGACTTACGTTTTTGCCAAATTGACGGAAATATCCAATAATAATTCTCCATACGTGGCCACATGTTCTGGTTTCCAGTCGCCTTTAGGATGTGCCAAATCTGCAATAACAACAATATACTTTTTAATTATATTTGGGAGTTTTTTTTATAATTAAAATCAGTTATTTACTTATCACTTTACATTTCAATCGGTAGTAATTATCTTAAATCCAAATTACAATTTATTATAAACAGTACATTGGATAAAGACAATTTTCGGCCACGCTTCAATTTATGACAACTCACACAAAACATAAGATCTACAAATATTTTTCAAAAAGTGTGTGAGCTGGTTTCTGTTCTATTAATAAGAAAATATCGGGCCTCTTACTAACTTCAAGTTTCGATAATCGTTCACAATGGATTATATTCTATATTTCATGTGAATGGCCATAAATTGAAGTCTGGACAAAAATTGGTGTCTCTAACATATATAATATTATTTTGTTCAGTTTTTTCACGATAAAATATAAAAATATACAAATATATTTGTATATATATATATATAATTCTATAATAGTTTTAAATAAATCAATTATAACAAATATCTATTTTCATTAATTTGCCACCTACGATAATAAAAAAACTTTCAATGGGAGTTAGTACAACACCCACTGAATTCTTTGGAGGTTGGCACATCCATTTTCCATTTCACAACAGCTTTTCATTAATAGACAGAGAATTAGAGTCTTTCAAGGTGGTTAACGTCTGTTATATTATTAATTTAGAAGGAAAATACATTGATGATTAAATATAATTATTGATAAGAAAATATAATTGTTAATTACTTAATGTTCTTTTATTGATTAAAAAAACGTTAGTATTTATGCGATAATGAAGCAAGACATTTTATTAAAAATAAAGGCAATTAATATAATATCTATTTATGTATACATAGTGTTATAGTATTGATAATCTTTTCTCATAACAAATCATATTAATCGTGAGTAAAAGTATTTAAAGTGAAAGGTTATAAAGAGAATTTAACGAGGATCTTGACCTTACAGGCTGGCCAGTGCATCTTATTACTAATTTTTTATTTGCTTTATTTTATAAAATGAAAGTTCATTAAACGGTGTAACACCCATATGAATCTTTTGAATATAGATTGATTTATTTATATTTCAAATGAAATGTATTATAATTTAATGATACAAAAATGTAATATTTAAAGTACAAGCGTGTGAAAAAGAAAGAAGTTTCACTTTTCATACGATGAGATTACCTGTATGTATTTTTATAATAATGTTTTCGATCGAAGAAAAAAACCGGCACATTCTTTACCGTTTACTTAACGTTATTTTTCTTAATTAAGTTTTAATTCATATTGAAAGATTCGCTTCAAAAAATTAATATCAACTAATTTACGTTTATTTACAGAAAGTAATTCCATTTTAATGTACGTTTCATGTTCTTTAATATTATTAAAAATAGAAACTTATATTTAATTAAAGAAAAAAACATACAAATTTACCTTCAGTTGTTTAATACCTGGATGTTTTATAAATCATCGTAAACAAACACTTTCAAAATGAGCGCTATATATTATTTATTAATTTTTTTTTAATAAATTCTATGATCTATTTTTAATTTTAAAATAGTAGGTATTAAGCATGAAATAAAACTACAAGAACGTACTTTTAATTTGCTTCACTAAAAGAGCATTAAAGATCTAAAACTACATCAGAATATCCTCAAGGATAACTTTTTTTTAGAAAGTTCGATGTAGTAGAATAATTTATGAATATCAGTACCAGTATATACAATAAAAATAAAACTACATAAAATTCGATTTTTGTAACATTTAACATTCTATATTAATTAGTAACATTTAAACGTAACTGATACGTTTAAATTAATATATATATATATATATATATATATATATATATATATATATATATATATATATTAATTTTAAAAACACTATATTCTAATGTAATACAGTTTAATCGATACTGAGAGTGTTTTTCATTACATTTAAACAAGTCTAACGTAATTCTTTGACTAAAAAAAATTATACTGAAATAATAAATTATTTTTTTAATAGTTACAATACATTTTTTTACATTTAACATTTATATGTTTTTCGCCAATGAATTTACATGCCATACAGTACTACACTAGAATCAAACATCCAATAGTTTATTACGATAGCGGTTCTAGATTAGCAGACATAAAATCAGCGCCAAGCAGTAAATATTAAAATATTTAACAAATTACTATTTATATATTGACAGTTAAAAATATTGATTAGAAAACAGTAAACAAGTATATATTGTTGAACTGAAACTATAATAAGTTTCTCATTATTTACTTATTTTCGAATAATAGTTTTAAAGTTAAATATGAAGAAACTGTAAAAAAATACATTTTCATATCATGCCAATTCACTTACAATTTTAATAATAAAAAATAATAATATTTATACTAATAATAAACTGAAGAGGTGAGTTAAAATAATTAGATTGAAAATTTCTTTAATAAAAAATGCCTTGCTGCTAAAAAAATATCTCACTGTCGAAATCTTGAACACAAGGTATTCATTATATATATATATATATACACATATATATATATATATATATATATATATATATATAATCATTTACAGGAAAGATATAACATAATAACACATTTATTATACTTGTTAATTTAAAGAAAATAATGAACCTGTATAAGTTCTCAGATTAAGACACCAACTGGCTGCCATACATCAAATTTCAAACATTTATGTTGCAGTATTTCATGTAAATTATATCCTGTTCTTTTTTAATTAACATTATTACAAAATGCTCATTGAACCATGACAACAACAACTGTACTGAAATAATCATAATACATGAAATATATATATTTTTTATTATAAACATTATTAATTTAAATTAAAGATAGGAATTGAAACAAACGTTTATGTACAAAAAAATCTTATATTTTCTACAACCTAATTTCTAATCCCATCGTCTGTAATTTATAATTATAATAGTTTTTCACAATGAAATAAATGTAATTGATATAAAAGGATAAAATATCTACATCGATTTTAATAGAATACAATAAATACATTTTTTTACAATTTATAAGGATTTGCCTGAAATTTAAGAAATCCGTTCTATTTTATGACCTAACCGATATTAAATTATATTTGTTTTATACTATAAAATAATCTATCGTGATGGATAAAATGTTTAATATGCTCGTGTGAATTTTTCGAAATTCAACCTATTTTTTAGCATAGCTCAAAGAATAGTTATCTGTAATGTATGTCTTCCAGTTATAACCAATAACGAAAAAATGGTTAGAGATATGAAAAGATACTTGACACTGTTCGAACCAGGATAAAATTTACTTTTAGATAGTCAAGACGTGTAGATAATCTAGAATTTATCAACCGGTTTACTTTAATCTGTTATTTATTTGAAGATAAAATATTTATATTTCTTTACAAAATTTCTTTATTGTAATTGATGATATTTCTTAGTGCAAAATACTGATTCGTATTTCTGTGCAGATGAATATTTACTCACGCAGGTATTTCCACATGTACGCAATCCTATTTCCTGTCTTATAATGTCAGATGATTTCCTTCATTAAAAGTTAATTATTTCATTGAAACATTGTCTATATAAAAAACTTTCATCATTAAGAATTCATATATATATATATATATATATATATATATGCTAAAATATTTGAAACTGTTAATATTTGAGATAATTGTGCAAAATTTTTATCTATATAAGAACAGTCTGTTTTTTCAAAGAATGACTATAAACCTGTTTTAAATTTTTAGTTGCCCTTAAAAATGTGATCAAAGAAGTGTAATTTATGGAATAATTTTAGTGAATAAAAGAAAACTAGTAATATTTTCTGGTTGAAGAAAAATCAAATGTATATATTTCACTTATTGGAATTATTTTTGAATAAATATATGCTTTCCTTTTTTTGTATATATATCTTTTTTACATTTTGGATAAAATTTATAAAATATTTTAATAAAAATAATATAATAATTACAATATAGATATGAAAATTAATATAGAAATAAATTCTGACAGAGCATAATACGTGAATGACAGGTTAAAAAAGAAGTATAAAATGGATGTACCGAAAATATCTCAGACTGATATAGCAAATTCTCAATTCAAATTAGAAATAAATACAATGAAGATATTAAAAATCATATTAAAATATTAAAAACGAAGAGCGACTGAATCATTCAAACAGAATAATATTAAACAATACTTTATTCATAAATTGCTTATTTGAGGATAACGATATGTATTTATAATCACCAACATAAAAGCGTTTAAAAAACAACCAAAGTTACAATTTTCGTTACTCAATTTACATATTTAAATGTCCTAATAACAAATCTGTCAAATTGCTTTCATTCGTGTTGACTTTTAAAGTTCATATATATTTATCTACTTTCAGAATATATAATGCATAATCAGTTATTATATGCATAAATAAACATGTCTTTTGATTTTATAATTGAATTCATTCCATTATTCTTTTTTTCGATAAAACGATTATTTTTTTCGCGGAAATTCTTATTTATGCAAATATTGGATACAACTGTCAATTAATAAACATCTGTTATAAAAATGTAATAATGTTTATGTGTTATATATATATATATATATATATATATATATATGTAAACCGGGTTAAGATATTAGAAAAAAATTTAAAAAACAGTATGCTAATCGATATATTCATGAACTGTTGCTACGAAAAATACAAATATAGATATAAGTTTCCCTTTTTGTTCAATCAGAACAGAAATATGTATTAAAAACTTGTTTGCGAAGAGAATGACGTAAGCTTTCGAACTTGTTTGTGCAAATCCGTAATCAAAAAAAAAATATGAAGTTTGGAATGTAGGCCGTAAACTGTAATTCGAAAAGTCAGAAATGTGCTAAGACCTTACACAATATAACACTATATTATTTCCGGGATGTTGCATATAATTCTTCTATATATGTAATAAATACTACACACGCACACAAACACACACACACATATATATATATATATATATATATATATATATATATATATATATTATAAATTTCTGTAAATATGTAAACCGATTCAGAGACGCAAAATGAGAAAGGGTATATTAAAATATAATTCCAACATTACATAAATAATTGTTTATGTACCTGCAATCCTGTTGTTGTTGATCCTAGTAAATCACTTGAGTATTTATCTTCCATGACTGTTTTAGGCTCTTGAACCATCCTTAGGTAGTGTTTATCAACGTATTACTTGAGGATGGCTCAATAGCCGAAACTAGTAGTGGCAGAAAAATGGTCAAGCGATTCGCTAGAGCCAATATCATTAAACATCATTTATTAGAGTCTAATTATTTATATAAATCACAGTGCAGTCTTTAAAATAAAACTAATAATCATTATAGTTTAGATTATAAAACAATTATAAATCATGGTTTATTTCTCTACTTAAAGAAATGCAGATATAATAATAAACACTGACTACTACCTTGAGTAGCTTATTGGTGGATACTAATGTTCTTCATGAGACTTCAAGTTTATATATGACTTCAGATTAATATCTGTTTTAATACTTTTATTGTTTATGGAGGTTCGAGTGAAAATAATGATGAATATAATGTGAAATGATGATTGAAAATAATTCGAGTGGATAAAGCATACGATCTATTTTTTTATTAAATAGATATTGGAAAAAATGTCTTCAGCATTCAATACATAAATTAATTTGTTGACTCATAACTATTTACGACGTAACGTGTTTTTTTTTTATACATTTCTGACCTTAATAAAAATCAACAAATTCTCTAGAAAGATACATAAATGCAATACAAACACTAAAAATTCTTATAAGTATACTTATTTACATTTTATTGAATATTAACTTCATATATATATAATTAATGTATACACAACTACACGTTTCATTACTATTCAAATTTTTCAAAACCACCCAACGAGCATAGTGCATGAACTTTCGTTGCATAACTAAAATGACCTTTAATTGAAAATATTTTTTTTTTTTGCAATGAAAGTACGCCTTTTTATTTCTACCACGCCAATTTCACTAACAATAATAATGCAACGAGTACAATTACATCTGTTAAAATATCTGGCATAGATTGTAAGACGTTTACATATATATATATATATATATATATATATATATATATATATATATATATATATATATATATATATATATATATATATATATATATATATATATATATATATATGTATATATATTGCATAGGTAGATACGTATACGATTCTATTAAAAATTTTAAATTTAGTTCATGAAAACTAATTCATACATAGTTACAACAATCGACCACACAAGTAAAACTTATTTTGAAATTGAGATCAAACAGCAATATATTCCATTTACGAAATTTATTTATTTTCTCAAGGTTGTTAATTTATTGTTGTCTAGTCTACAGTCTGTCATTATATATATATAAATCACCTTTAGGCTAATATAAAATTTATATTGTGATTTTTCAACAATATAACAATAACGTCGGATTTTATATAAGGTTAAATTTATCGTTAAATTACTAGACGTGCATGTGAAAAATAAACATGTAACAGAAATGCGATTTCATTCTAATACAGTTTGTATTCTTTTCAATCGCGATACCGCTATCGATTTATTTATGAAACAATTAATGACAGAAACTATAATAAAGTATGCAAGTCATTAAGTGTACGATATTGTTAGTTTTTAAAATCGATTACGATCCTTAAAAGCGTGTAAAGTAACTTTATTAGACAAGATTGTATTTATAACATGTTAACAATAGTGAATAAATTAGGCTGTTAGTAAAATCAATATTTTTTTTATTTAATTTGTGTTCTGTCATATATATATATATATAAAGTTCATGACATACTACACTCGGCTGAAATTATAAAAGAAACATTCTGTATCAGGTGATGCTGATGGATTTGCCATTATGAATCAGCAATTCTCTTCTATACAAATGACTGATAATAATAGCGTTTTAAAATAAAATAAATAAAATACCATACTAAATAAACGGATTTGTAGTAAATAGAATATAAGATATTAAAGATTGTTAAAGAAAAGTCAGTCTTTTAAATGTCGAAAGTTTACATTTTAACTGACATAGTTTACTAAATTAAAAGTCATAATCGATGAGAAAATTTCCTTTAAATACAGCATTCACATAACACTGAATTAAACATAATTCACATTCATTATTGCATATGTGCTATACTATAATGCAAAACAGATATATTTACCACAGAAATTTTACAAACTCATACACGTACCTGAACATATTTACATTTTTGATTAAATTTTTGCTTTAAATTTAATATTGTTATATATCATTAAATAAATATCCACACGAATGGTACTTATTTATATTGAAAATTAAAATTGAATTTTGCTTCTAGTAGATAACTGATCTTTTAATAATTGTGAATTAACGAAATGTAAGAGATTAATTACGAAATATTGTAAATAAAAAATATATGTGTATATGTGAATATATATATATATATATATATATATATATATATATATATATATATATATTAAATAATTAAATGGCCGATCTAAAATATTATACAGAGTAACTAATTTGAATAAACTAGACCTTGGACATGCGACAGCTGTGAATATACCGAATAAAGATAAATATACAGGTTCAGTATGAACAAATAACAGGATTCATAGATGTAGATTGTAAGAAAAAAGAAATGTTAGATTGATCTAAATAAATCTACATTAACGTCAAAGTAATATTTCAAGGTTACATCAAATATATTTCAAGTATAAAATAAAACCACATATGCATGCTCTATCTTGACGAAATTACCAGAATTAACAATCAAATTCCATGCATTTATAGCCTTGATCCAATAAATGATATCAAGTTATTAAAATCGATACTTAATATTGAACAGTTTGTTTAATGCGGTGTTAATCGTAACGTTTTATAAACAAATAATGATTAAATACAACGAATGGTACAGTTTTGTACATGTAGAGTAAAACGTGATATTATTATATTTATTACTGTACAAGTTTGAAACAACAAACTATTGCCACACACGTATTTAAACAATCATATTTTTATTGTTACTAAGAACATTGAAACACATGGCTCAAACGGTACTAACATTTTATAATTTTTTAAACATAATAAGAATGGTAAATAGCTATTGACGATTGATGACTGATAAATTTTCAAACGGTTTTTTTTTTATTAAAATAAGTTACAAAATATGATAAAAAAACAATAATCAAGTAAATTAATCGTGCGATAATGTTTGTTAGGTGATTTCTGTTTGAATATTCTTCGGAATTCTGGAAAAATTCACTAATTATAAGTACTTAAACATGATTTCAAGAAATCTTTTCTTCTATTTATTAGGTTGGTAAAAAAATAATCGAGATTTATGACCTTCAAATTCATATACATTTACAGCTTTTTTGATTTTCCTAGCTATATTTTAAATGGTCCAGAAATGGATGACTAACGCCTAGCTTTTGTGCAAGCTCTCGAATTATTGTGCGTGGTTTTGATTTAACTAACGCCTTCAATTCGACGTTATGAACTGAAGAAGAACCCCCGCAACTTTCTTCATCTTCAAAGCTCTCTTCCCCAGCACGAAAATTTTGGAACCGCCATTGCACCGTACGTTCCTCAACAGTACCCGCACCAAAAGCATCGTTTAATTTAGCAACAGTTTCTGTTGCTTTACCACCCGTTTTGAACCCATACAAAAATGCTCTTATTTGCTTCTTTTCCATCTTTAATTCAGTAGCCCAAATTGAAGCAAAATTAATAATAAAATCAAAGTCGATGTTACTAAAATACAGGCCGAAAATGCACTTTAAATTGATATTAATATGATCATGACGAAATGACACATTCATTGCAAAAAAATCAGGTTAGTATTCGGAAAAGAAAAACCACAATTATTTTCCTACCAACCTAATACATATTATTATAAAGATAAATAACTTGAATGAAAATTGTTGGTTTCTAAAACACAGTAATTGGTAAAACTTTAAGAGTTCTGTCATATTATAAGGTATGTTTTCCTTATTATGATTAATGATTTTTGTCTAAAAACCGACAAAACATTTATCATATTGTATAATTCTTGTCTTTAAATAATACAACCTGTTAAACCGGACAATCTTGAAAATTATTGAGTTCTAATCCTAATGGGAAACAGTACTGTGTAACTTTAGAGAAATAATTTCATTAAAGATTTGATCTGATTTACAATCTCAATATTATAACAATACCATAAAAATAAAATTATACATGCAAATTAAAAAAGAAAAGACGCAGACATACAGTTTGATTTTAATAAGTAATTTATTACTGTCTATCGTAGGTTGGTGTGGTGCTCAAAGTATTAATCAATCATGTCTGCGGTTTGAAATTTAAATTGAACTACATTTTTGTTAAATGATCGGTCAAGTTAAGAGAAGTGAAAAATAAAATTTTATACATAATAGATGTTTCATTTTAGAATTACAGTCCATTTTTTAAAATTGATTATCACATATTTTACATTTATTTTTAACCAATATTCTAAACAGACACACATTTCACAAAACATTCGTGAAATCAAGTTCATGTTTGTTTATTAATATTTTCGAAGGTTTATTTATCTATTTTTTTTACAGGAATCAATAATAAAAGAATGCAATGTCACCAGAGTGCGTACGTTTTCAAGGAGATATAGAAATGATTAATAGTATCACACATTTATTATTATATTTTTTTTAAAGATATGCTATTTCTGAATCAAGTATAAATTACAAAAAAAAACAATACATAGAAATTAATAATTCACTATTTAATATATTCATAAACATTTTTTTATGCAAGGGGATAATCGATCAAATTTATAATAATTAAAATATACATTCCTCTTGTCGATTAAACGTTAAATATTTTACGGTATTTATTCGAAATATACGTACACGCTATTATGTAAATATTATTTACAAATGTTCTAACGTACTTTTTTGTAATTAATTTAAATAATCAAGGTCGTACACCTATCGCATGTATGTACTAATATTCTGCGAATACAGTTATGTGTCATGTATTCCATACGTTCTGTTAGAGAAAAAAATATAGCCAGGGGCGGTTTGAGACAGTTTTGAAAGTGAACGCCCTTGATCATTTAAATATACAGACACGAGTTTAGTTCAACATATAACCTGACAAAAGCAGTTTGTCTGCGAAGTAAAGTATTATTGATTGCACGAATTCAGTAGGATAGGATCTTTTTTTACGCGCGACTCTTTGCAAATGAATTCATTCCACTTTTTCATCGGCACGGTAAAAAAATGAAGGTCGGATCCAAGTTCGCAAATATTGCACGATTCTTGTTGGGTGGGTCTAGCGGTCTGATTAATTCTCAGCGGCAACTGATATTTACTCTGTACGCCGTTTTTTTACCGTATTTCGTCGCCTAAACGTAATTCACAAAAGGTCAATGAATATTGAATTAGGCGTGTAAAAATAGTATAATATCGGTATTTCTTTTTTTCGTGTTTTGATATAAAATGCTATTTCTGAGAATTACACAAGAACGTATTATTTAATGTATTTTTTGTCTCATTCGTCGATTTTTAATTCGTTGTAAAAACAAACATCTCTTAAATATATTTCCTTAATTCTCTTTTAAAAATATATCACCGGAAATATAATCTAGTTTTCATTGAAATATATTTTATTTATTGTATTATATAAAATACTCGTTTTCAAATCCACACATGCACACGGATATATATATATATATATATATATATATATATATATATATATATTCTTCCCTCAAAGTACGTATATATCTTAAAAATATATTGCAATATTCTTGAATAACTGCATTATTATTAAAAATCAATTTTATATTTTTCGCCCTGCTAATGCGAATTAATAATATTTTTAAATGAAGTTAATGAACAATAAATATTGAATATTATTCATAAAATAATTTTCAACGTAACAGATACACTTTATATAAAATATAATAATAAACGGTATAATATCCGTATCACGATTAGTAAGTTCACTCCTATTTAGCCTCAAGCACAATTGGATCGTGCAATAATAACATTAAATTGCAACTTTTTACAAAAAAAATATCCATTCCTTTTATGTCCAACTCTTTTTAAATGTTTAAAATTTTAAATTGTATTTATAACAATATTGTATCGAAATAGAAATATCTATTAAAAATAAAAACAGATTGGAAAATATGAGTATTTTTTTATTTTTCAAATATTTGTTAAAGTGATCAAAAATCATTATTATTCTCTGGTGAGAGAAGAAAATTATTTTTAATAGTGTGATTATTTTATTATAAAATAATTTATTTAAAATAATGTATATGAAATTATAAGCAAATGGCACAAATTTTTTTTTAACACAGTGGCAAAATTCTCTACTAAAATATTTATTTTTCACTTCATCATTTTTTGTACATTCGAAAATGAGTATAAGAATATAAATTATATTTTATTTAATTTTAAATCTGTTTTAACTTTTAACATTGCTTTAAAATCAAAACAGCGAATTTGTAAAACGGGCTTAATGGAAAAATACATTTGTATAATGCCATGGTCGATATTTACAATATTTTTTTTTCAATAGCATTTCCATACACATAATAATAGTGCATTAAATAGAACAGTGAGAGCTACTAATTATTAAACGATAAGAAAAAACAATGGTGATGTGTTGACAGACTTTATTATCAATTACAAAATTAGTTTAAGTTATGATAAGTTTATAAGAAACATAAAAAAATACTCTTATATTTCTTGGATCTATCAATCACTAGTAACTGCTTTCTCTATTTCTTAGAATTATATTGCAGACGATTTCAAATATAGATTAGTAGAAAACATTTATCAGTTTAAAAGCAATCGCTTGTAAAAAATATCATATAGATTTATTATTCTTACACGGATGATTCAGAAACTAACAAGTACATGACAGTCTTCGACAAGTTATCTTCTTCATATAAAAGTTTTGATTAATAAATAATTTCTCAATGCTTAAAAGATAAAATCGTTAGCCAATGAATAACCGTAACAGACGACATGAAAACTGTATTTATGGTAATCACTAAGCTTTTTGATTTCCTGTTATATTTTAATGACTTGCACTTATTGACGTCTAGTCATTCCATATATGTCTTATTGTACTTGTATTAACGATACATTATATTTTTTACATCTGATGTATATATATATATATATATACATACATATATATATATATATATATATATATATAATTCACTTCTAAACAGTTTAACAGAAATTGTCTTTAAATATTAATTCATATGATTTAATTTTTAAATCTTATCCGAATCACCCATTCAATAAGATTTGAGCTTTTTGAAAAAGAATTGGAGATTTTTCCTGAGAGTGGCATCATTTTAATGTGCAAAATTGTAATAATTTTTTGCTTATATTTATTTCTTTTCATGCTGAAAAGAATTTCATTTCATTCCATGGACATATTTAACTACTGAACAACAATATATACTTCTATTAAAAATATTATTAGCATGCAAGTAATGGACCCATTTCTAGTTCAATATTCCAAGTGAAATGATTGAAACACAAGGATGGGAAATTAAGAGGAAAACATGAAAATTTAATTTGAATATTTAAATCATTTCTGCAGTATTCATCATGGTTGGGATTTAATTAAAAAATAATATAACCTCCTTTCATGGAAATAGGGATCATATGTCGAAAATTAAATTTAATGGTTATAAAATCGAGCAGATGGATGCTGAATCCTTTATACAGGTTCTCCTTTCTAAAACTAGTTAGATCTGTGTATGATGCAACCACTCTATTTATCAATAAAAATCTTTAAGAATAGATTGACAAAAGGAAAGACTGAAAAATAAATTCTATTTGTTTTTAGAATCTCTGATCATGACTTCTATCCTAAGCAGGTACCTTTATAAATATTATTACAAATATTTTGTCAGCTTATTCTAGAAATAATAGTCAATAGAAAACATGAAAGTTATTTCACTGAAAAAGTATTTTTTAATATTTTTTTTAAAAAAAATACGAAAATGAAACTAAAAAAACAGTAATACACTTTCAATTCTTTAATAGTCTATAGAAACAAATTTATGAATATTATCCTTAATTTTTATGTATAAAACCCGTTCATATTATATATTTTTATATTAATAATATTCTCATGTTTCCTAACATGCCAATTCTATCGGATTTCAATTATATATTATCGACGAGTTTAAAAACAGATCAGCGTACAAAATTCAAATCATCATTTTTAATCATCAAATCCAATTATTATAATAATTAACCACATAACCCACGTATGGCCTACTTTTACAACATCGAACATTGTTTGATCACTAGAATTTTATTTCTTACATGTAAACAATTTCAAATCTACGATATAATCGATTCGAATTCAACGGTGAACCGCAGTACGAAATTTTACCGGTGATTACGTACATTAGACAATATTTCATTTCTAACCAGTGAAATAACTTATTAAATATAGCTGTCAAGTCCGCGTGCAAAAAATATATCAATCAAGTTCCATTCAATCATCGACCCTACGTTCAAGGCCACAATTTCACTGTACTATTTATAAATTTATTTTTATGTAATGCATTTTAACCTTGCTACTAAAATAATTGAGATTTAAAAACCAGGTTATTAGTTCGGCTGAATGCCTTAGGATTGATTTGTTTATTTACTGTACGATTATGATTCAGCTTTCAAAATATTCTGCAATTAATCTGTTCGGTAATTATTTTATTAAATGTAATGATTATGTGAAAAATATAGAAATGTATCGGTGTTGGGTGTAAAAAATAACGACAGGTATACAAATTAAGTAGAAGGATACACTTCTACGTCACTTTTTAATACTATTGATATTAATTTATTGTAGAGATTAGACACGTAAATTAATCAAACATTGTCATGTTTCTTAACAATTTTAAAAGTACTAAGTAGTCCACCAAATGGTATTTCTTATATAATTATCATACAAAAATCGACATGTATAGGAGGTTAATGTGATACACAGATGTTAAATATAGCTTTAGGGTTGTAAAGTAAGCTAATAGCTCGACCTTGTCGTGGAGATAAAAATCTAATAATTGTACAAAAGTAGTTATTTTTCTTAAAACTCAATTATATACCGGTATATAATTAAACAAAACTGAAAAGCATTAAACTGTACAGATACAAGTTATCAAATTTTCCAGTTCAAATACTGTGACAAAGGATACTGTTCAGATGTGTGAAGCCTTAATATATTTTTCAAAACATAGTAACTTCAAAAGAAAAACACTATTTAACTCTATGCAACTTTCTTTACTGACAGTACTTTTAAAAATATTTAATAATATATCATCATTATCAGCAGCAGCAGCAGCTTCTATCAATCTACTGCTGGGTAAAGGTCTCTTTCATAATTGTCCATTTTGTACAATTGAATGCGTCCTTTCTCCACTGATTTCTAATAAAATTTTTAATTTCCTTATCCCATCTGTTCATTGGTCTTTTCTAGATCTTTTTATATTTCTTGGTTCCCAATTAATAACTTAATTACATATATATATATATATATATATATATATATATATATATATATATATATATATAATTTACAGTGATTTTTAAATTCTAAATGATTCAAATACACTTGCATTAAAATGTTATTAACAAATTACAATTACAAATTAAGTTATGTATTGAATTACTTTGTTCATTTATTTCAAGAGAAAAAGTAGAGAAATGTTAAGAAATACACGCTCTAAATACTTCCATTAATTATTTATTTTTCCTGTATTAAATATAAATTATATTAATTAGTTTTTATGAACATATAAGAGAATAGTTTGAAATTGTGTACTGAATTTTTTACATTGTCATCATCTTTATCGTCGTGATAATGTAATATTGGATAAGAAGATTTTTATATCTTTTTTCTTGTTTAAGTGATCAAACGCCTTTCTTTTTTATATATTTCCATTTTTTTGCTATTATCACATCTGTTCATTGATTTTTCCATAGTACTTTCTACTTTTCTTAGTTCCAGTATAATATAATTTCTGTACAATGTTAAATACTTTTCAAATTACATATTAAATCATTTTATCTAAATGAAATCCTTACCAATTATAACTCTCTTACTATATTCTTCAATGAATGGATTACATTTGTTAATAATTAAACTCAGTAGACGTATTTAATTAATTATTAGATTTTTGTCTGTTTTATTACTTTTTCCGAGAAATCAAACAGATTAAACATCATTGTTTTTTTATTATAATTATTATTATATTTAGTTTTCTTGATAATTTATAGTAAAATTTGATTTGTTTTACCGTGTTGGCTGGCTAATTTAAGAAATTAAAAACTATAAGAGTAAATAGAGCAGTATTTGCTTACAAAAATTGCATCCAAATACACAATTATAAAAATCAACAACAAGACTGTAGCAAGAAGTAACTTGGTGCTCTGAAAATGATTTCGTTGTCATCGAAATGCGCATAAGTGACAATAAGAAGTAATCAATAATAATTTATTGAATATTGTTGATCAAAAAACTTGACGTGTTTTGTGGGATGAAAAAATTATTCATTTGTGAAAGTGAATTTGTCAGAACTGTTATTATGACAAATAAATGTCTTTATATTAAATGAAAATCTTGTACAAACAAGAAATCACAAAAACTAGTACGTAAAACATGTTCTTTATCTCTGAAATGATTTAACCTGAGTTATTATTAAAGAACATTGAATATATTAAAATATAAACACTTTAAACTGGATAAAAAAACTAAATTAAACATGTACATGAATAAATATCAGTCAATTATAGATTTTTCAATTAATAAACTATCTTAGAAAAAATCGAAAATGTATACGCGTTCAATACACTTGTATAAAAAGTATGAATATTCACGTACTCGTCTAAAATAAAACATATTCGCACCGCTATATTAATAAGGTTTGAGAATGATATTGTAAAAACATCACTCATGCCATAAATGAACAGATGTAAAAACTCTAATATGTAAAATATTGTCTTTTTCTGTGCTGAACGTTAATCTTAAATTCAATCAAATCTTGCTAAAAAGCAAATATCACTCTTTAATCAAATCGAAACGTACATGTTGTAATTACTAAGAGAATTGTTTTCGTTCTTATAATAAAAACATGATACATTATTGACCTTCCACGTGTGATTACAGTGACATTTCAAAAGAATTTGATTTTGTTAGAATTATTATGAAAAAATCCAATTTCAATCACACCTATGTATGTATATATATATATATATATATATATATATATATATATATATATATATATATATAATCATTTATAAATAATTCTAATATTTTTAATTCTATTTGTTCCAGTCCATTCCCTTGACTTTACAATTTTCGCACGATTTATATTCTTCAATGCTTTGTTCTAATATATGACATTTAATGATATGAAAAGATAGAAAAAAAAATATTTCTTGATAGAATTCTTATTGTGCATTACTATAAAAATGAATAAAATAATCTAACTATAATATGGTTTATGGTGAATATGGTTTAAAATACAATTCATTATAGCTGCCAGAGTTTTCGGTTGGAGATTTTCTTTATTCCTCTTAGATTATTATCTAATGTGCTGTTTTTGAATGGTTAATATATATTTGTTTAAAAGAATATACATTTTTAATGAGTGTTTCAGTGGCATTAAGAGGAAAAATATTTGTTTTTAAACACTGGTTACACAATACATGGTAGTAATTGCAATCACTTCGAATGCGATAAGTTTCGATTGAATCCTCCAGTACTCAATATTCAATCAAAGAACGAATAACATAAAAAAAAACAATGTTGCAATTAGTCATACGCTATTATACAATGTAACAGACAGATTTTTCGAACAATCGAAATGCGCTACATAATTAATGCGCAATTAATTTCACTCTCGAAACGCAAATACGATCTTTGTCTGATTCACATACGATCTTCAGTGTATAATAGACGGGACGGCATAAAACACTTTCACCGGAAACGGTCACTTACCGATTCGATTGCGCGCCTCCAAGTAGGCAGCATTCACAGCGTCGTAAGTGATACACGTTTGCGATCCTGTGTACGTTGGTCCACTGTAACAAATAAATGATGAGTAAATTACACCATCAATCGCGTACGGATACAAGAGTGTTTATCAATGTTGGGATATCTGTTCTGATTGTATTTCTAATTAGATGTTTGCTAAAGTCTTGAAAACAGCGATAACATTGTACCTTATCTTTGAACATTTTGTAACAAGGTACATTAAGAATAATATGTTTTGTAGATCTATTTGTTCTCTTTACGTGTCTTTATTGAAAGGCATTTTATTTTACTATAAGCTACTTTTTATTATATTTTTCATCTTATAACAAACTTTCAAACTGACTATTTTTAAATAATTACAATCTACTTTTGTTATATGCTAGATAACATCTCGTCATAGCTATATTTTTAAATTTCGTTAATTTTTTCACAATAAAAAGATGGTTTACTATGAATAGGTTATTAACCCTTTACGTACGCTACCGATGAATGGGTCATTAGTGCACATTGTACGCGTAAAAAGTGTCTCGCATTTTCGGAGCTCCCCCACGCTCGTGTATTAATTATGATTGATAAAAAGGGCCCATGAAATGAATAAACTAATATGTTTAGTGCGTGGCACTGGTGTTGAGTCACTAATTCCGGATATGGCCGGCGCTAGGCGTGAAAGGGTTGATTATGAATATAATTTTTGATTCACACATATTACTTGACAACTATAAACAACTAATCATTTAATGTTTAATCGGTTCAATAACTGTTCTAACATTTAAACAAAAAAATAATTTTTCCTGCAATTTTTTCATCAAGAGTATTATAATTAATCTCAGTACCTTAACAGTAATCTAGCAAATATTGTTAATTTCTAATAAGGAATCAACAATAAAAAATATACAAATTTAATAAAAAAAAGAAAATATATATATATATATATATATATATATATATATATATCCACCTATCTATTTACGTACGTGTCTACCTATTTATATATCTACCTACCTTGCCTTCTACCTACATATGTGCCTACTTAATTTCCTACATATTCATCTACCTAGCTAAAAATACACAGATGTACACAAAAAGATTACCATATAATAATACCTGTTTATACTAAATATATTTTTTTGAAAACATACACAAAGTTAATAATTTGTATCTTAAGTAAATAACTGTAAAATTTTTATGTAATAAAAAATTTAATTTGCTCAAAATAAGACATACTTAATAGACATCATGCTTTTTTAAATCTATGATTTACATTTATAAAATTTGTAAACTTTGATGTTGCATAAAACACGTTTTGATTGATATTTCTCTAATATAAAAGCATCTTTAGGCATACGTTCTCATAAAATTATTTTTTCTTAAATAATTAGATGGAAAATTTAGAGGAAAAAACTGTACGAGAGACTATTCTTATATTTTAAATATAGCTGCATATACAAAGAATCACCAATATCCGATATTAGATACATTCAAGAAGAAATTTCTAAAGTAATAAATATTTTTCGCAATTTATATACGTTTCATGAATTAAATACCATCATTTTAAATTACTCTTCTCTCGGTGTGAAGTCTGAAATATTTAAATGTGATAATTGAGCAGAAGAGTCTTGTGTAACAGAAAACAATTATCTCTGAAACACATTTAGAACCATATCATTCGAAGCGGTTTAACTCCCGTGCACCTTAAAAGATTTCATTTCGAGCAATTACCAAATAACATAATTAAACATAATTACCGTTACTTTTAATCTCTAAAACATAAATATATTCGATATTTTCAATGTTTATATACTGTAGCAATTATAAATTCAGCGAACTGATTATATAACTTAATAACAGTATTTAAGTCGGCTGCAAAGTGAAAATTTCAAGTACGAATTTTCTGTCGGATATTACGTAACACAATTGACATTATTTCTACACACAGTGTACGGTAAACGGATCTTAATTGTTTGTTATAATCTAGTTCATTATTAATACTATAATTTCGTTCTAATATAATTCAGGTTCAAGGTTGGTTGCGCTCAAGTTTGACTGTTTAGAATGTTCGTTCACGAATATTATGAAATTGTTCGAGAGATCGTTTATTAATATTTACAATATGTACAATAAATTGGTTCAGTAACTGTTGACCAATATATTTATTTTCTTATTCAGAGTTGCGTTTTATTTATTTCGACATGCTTTTCAAATTGCATTTTAAATACGCCTACATAATTTAATCATGTATTAAGATTAATTATTTCGGAATATATCTGATGTGGAAAAAGTAGATTTATTGAACTGGAATATTCTAGTAATATCTGTTCTGAAAATTTCTAAATCAGCACAAATGTACAGTTAAACGTATTAAACATCAGAAATTTAATAGTCTAATCATTTACTAAAACTAATATGATTTCTTTTTAAATAAAGATGAAATGAAAAAAGAAATATTCACTTTTATAAGTGGAAGGCACATATAAGCACAATATATCTAAATAACACAAAATCCTATTCAATAATTGGTAATATGTAAAATTAGTTGATGCAATAAGTAACACGATTTAAAAAGATTTATTAATACTATCGTTAAAGACTGCTCATATTAATATGAAATAACTGAATTATAAGACAGTTTCCATTATGAAAAGAAAAATAATTTGTTTAATAACTTCTAGAAAATACATAGGTTTTTCATTACAATGAAATTTATTTATTAAATTAAATTCGGGGAGGTACATTATATAAATAGGATGATAGACATATACGTAAATATATAGGAAGTTAAAAAAGATATGTAAAAAGGAGTCAGAAAGGGTAGTGGACATATATGTATGTAGATAGTATAAGTATAAAGAGATAAGAAAGCAAAAAATTAGATAAATAGATAGATGAGAGAGTAGAAATATAGGTAGATTGATATGTAGATATTTGGATAGAAAAATAATAAGATAGTTAGGTATTAGCTAGGTAGATAAAAATCAAGCAAGGTAAGTAGAAGAATAGATAGTTAGATAAATAAGAATAAATGGGTATTTGATTGATAGATTTATAGATAGGATTGTAGAAAAATATGCAGATTGCTAGATGGGTAGAAATTTAGATAGAAGGGTAGGTAGGTATAAATAATGATAGATAGTTCGTAGGTAGACAGATATTGGGGTAGATACGGTAGAAAGTTGTAAAATGATAGGTTCGACGTTGGATTAGTTGATTTCTCCCTTTTCCATTTTATTACTTTTTGCCTTTACCATTTATCGGTAAATATGTGCTTAGATAGATAGATAAATATGTGGATAAATAAATAGATATATTGGTAGGTAGATAGATAAATAGGTAGGTATATAGATAAGTAACTAGACAGACACGTTTTGATTGTAGATTGTTAAATAGATTGTAGATGAGAAGTAGATACTTAGAGAGATAGGTAACTAAGTAAAAGGTAGGTAGGAAGGTGGATACATATGCAGATAGATATTTGAGTAGAGAGATATGTAGGTAGACAGACAGATAAATAAGTATGTATGTGTAATTAAGTAATTCTTAAGTTATCTCTAAAATAATTATCAAAGCAAATTAAAACAATAAAAATTGATGAACCTACATAAACTACTCAGTTTTCAGATAAATTTAATAGCGAATTCGCGAAAGACAAAGAAAATAAGTAACTGTTTTTTAAATGTTTGTCTTAGCTTTTTATCTTATAATGACAATAAGAATATTCTAGTTTAATATCAACATATTTTTCTATTTATACAACATTACTGTCGGTATGTATGGCTTCAGTATTTTTTTAACAGATAATTGAAAATGTTAAATAATTAACAAGCTAAAATTCTCTAAAATATCGTCTCCTCCTTTTAAAACTTGATAAATTTTCACATTTGTTTATAAAGCGTTTCAGTTAGCAACAATGAAAAGAATTTCATCGCCAGGATGTTATAAATACATTTCGTTATATACTATTAATTTTAAAGACTGTCGTGATTGGTATTTTGAAATATACATATTGTTTAAAATTATAAATTGATATACATGTTATTGACGTAATCAGGGATAAAAAACATGTCTTGAATATAAAAAGTATCAGTAATTTATAATGAAAAAATATATTTAAAAAAAATGATTATACAAGTCTATCTATTTTAAGAATGTGTCACCATATATATATATATATATATATATATATATATATATATACATATATATGTGTGTATGTATATATGTTCATATGTGTATGTATAAAAAATAAACTTTCGAAATAAAATTAATTATTTGTCTTTCTCTCTTAGCACAATTTTTTGTTACTAATCAAACACATGGCTTCCGTAAAAAAAATAATTCGAGATGTTTACGAATGTATTTATTATCTACACTATTATAATTATTATAAATCGTCCATTCTCCAATCATCTGTCAATATTTCCACGTACTGCATCCATAACCACGCCCGTTATTAATTTTACAGAAAATTACATAGCATGTGTTGTGACAGAAATGTATTTCGATACCAGTTCGTCGAAACCGAACTGTCTGATTATTTAGTCCACGATCATCTCTCAGATGACGTTCTTTCTTGATACATATATTATTATCGAAAAAAAGTTAATGTGCAACAGGTTGAAAAAGTCGCAGAATAGATTTCTATCTATTAATATTTAACATGTTTATCTCACAGTCATTGGATTTATTATGGCGATTATGATGAAAAAAATATAATAACGTGTGATTCAGGCTAATCGACGCAATTATGAATACTTTATAGAGCAGTTCCGTTGATATTTCGAGATATAAATGTAGAAGAAAAGATAGAATTATTTATATTGCACATATTTCCGGTATCAGATAATATGCCATTTTAAACTAATAATTATTTGAGTAAATAAGCATGGAAATATAATTTATCGTATGCTTGTATCTAGACATTATGTTGTAATATACATATTATTCAGTTTAACATTAATATTATTTATTTCAATTTAATAATTCAAAACGTTATTTTTATCAGATACTAAATTACAAAACCTTGATAGTTAAAAGAATATAAATCTGTATACATTTCTTAAACAATTTCCTAACATCCGTTACAAAAATATTAAAAATATGTTTTTATAAGTGTAGACAGATCGAGAATATAAAATTTCAACATGAAAATCGTATGAACAATATAGAAATAACGGTATGCCATTATTAAATCAACATTTTTTTCACTTTGTAGTGTAAACTGGAAAGAAATTAATTATTATTTTTGGCGAACTAAAACCACTTTCCTTATCAATCAAAATCATAAATCATGACAAAATAACAAGAAGTCGAGCATGTAGCTGTCTATATTATAAATTATTGTTTGTGTTACATATGTAGGAGAAAAATGTTATTTATCTTCTATTATAATTCCTTCATATCTGTTTTGAAAAATCGGTATCAAATAATCTAAACATATACAATGAGTCAATTTATTTTAGGACTGGAATTGAAAATAGTAAATAATGTTAAAATAACTATTGATAATACTGTTTCCAAATAACATTTCAGAAACTAATTATTTTGGATTTTTTAATATTAAGATAAAAATGTATTTTTAAAAAAAAAAAAACAGTGAATATGAATAGCGTTGAATCGTATCTATAAGTGAATCTATAAGAGAAAATGAATTTAATAATCGAATAGTTTAGTATATTTTTTATATAATATGCAGTGAAGAGGAAAAATAAAAATTAATTTTTATAATAATATGTGTAGAAAAATGTTAACTTTTATTACCCAGTAATTTACATTCAGTTGATCTCTCTGAGAGCACATATCTGTACTACTGTTTAATTTGAACAGAATTTTTAAGAAACTACGCACATTTTTCCCAATTTACTTGATTTTAAATGATCGTAAGTGATCTTATCTATGCACAATTTTTATGAATATAACACATTGATAACGAATATATTTATTTTTACATTGTAGTAAGAAAAGGTGGGATTTTTCATTATGAAGAAAGTTTAGTTTATATTCCGAAAAAAACTTCAAGAAAAATTGCTTATAACATGAGAAGATATAAAAATAAATTCGTGCAGTTCCTAAAGTAATTATATAAGAAAGGAAACTAACACTGCATTACAACTTTGGATCCGTTATACAAATTATTAATTTGTTATATAACATTGTTATAATTCTTTAACATTTATCATCAGTTTTAATCTCAGTCTGATGATAATCTCTTATTTATTTTTTACATATACTTAGTTTTTTTTTCAGTCAATTTCCTTATTCAATTACATTAAAACACATATTATTTCATTTAATTTTTACACATTATGATTAATTCATATTTCTAAATATGTAACAGCGCTAAATATAAAAGGTTACATTTAAAATATTCGCTGTCATTTTACTTACACAGATCCACGTAGAAGATTGAGGCTGTAATCGAACGAACTCGATCTACCGGCTCCACTGATTAACAACGCACATTCGCTGTCTGCATGAGTTGAAATAATGGGAGTATATTGTATACATGACCCCATATGTACAGTACACATCATGGCCAGCGTCCATATCGCCAGCCTGTAAACAAAAAAATAAAATTAATGGATGTCGAAAAATGCACAAGACTGAAATGTTTTAACCAGTGAATGTATTGCATACTTTATAAGCATTCATAAAATTCAAATTAATATTTATTTTTAAAATATTACTTATGATTTTAATTGACTATTAATACTCTCTCTCTCTCTTTCTATATATATATATATATATATATATCAATATTGTATTTAATTTATTTTATGACGT
>CM068321.1:24569025-25086525 GCA_034766995.1 Acanthacorydalis orientalis | reverse complement strand
GAATAATATATTTATATTATTTTATTACAAAATTCATATAGTCTCAACGAGATACATTTATATACAACGGACTAGATATTACATAAATACACATTTCGCACCATCTGTTTGCGAATTGAATACTGAATTTCCTAATTTCTCGCATCTGTCTCTTAATTGAGATTAAATATTTACAACTTAGAAAATGTATAAATTATATACGTAGAGAGTAAAAGTAAAAGGTGTGTAGGCCGACATGTATTCATTTATTTTATTATTATTGAACTGTGATGATATGGGTGATCTGCAAAGATTTTGACCTCAAAAATGTTGCAATTTTTCACATGTTCTTTCAAATATATTAAAAAGATTTCACTCGATAAATACTTTGTGTACATAGTTGTATTATATACTTCGATTACACTTAACAATTTATTAAGTTTGAACTGAAATTCGAACATTTATATTAAGAATGTAATGGATAAATGTTCCAAAATATCTGTTAGTTTTTTTAAATATTATTTTGCAACTATTAAACTGTAAGAAAATATATCTAATCGATTATACATAGTATATTTTTAACTAAAATACACACATAATGATAGATGAGACTTTAATTTTTTACCATTTTGACATTTTTTTCGTCATATGAAGGACGTGACACTATAATGCCACGTCGACCTTAATTACACACTAACGAGACATCTGACTAATATGATCTTGAGATTTGAACTCGAAATGTGACCACCAGAACTGTACTTTGCCATTTAATTAAATTTATCGTCAAATATCAATAAATCAATCATTCATGATACATAGGTTTAAATAAGCATACTGGAATATTTTTCTTGTCATTAATTTCAAAGTAAATTTATTATTTTAATATTCAATACCATTTTTTTAGTACGAAAGGTTATGTATAATGGTCTTGTCCTACAAAATTTTCAAATATTCGCGGAAATTGAATAGATGTGTATAAAAATGAAACTTTGTAAAAATAAATAATAAATTGTATAAGTTTGTAATATTTCAATCAAAGAAAAAACGTAATTTCTTTAAAATAAATATTATAATGCAATGGATTCCAATCTTTTTTAATTTTTGAATCCTTTTTATGCCTAAGGAATTTTTCAGACCATTACAGTAAGTGTAATTGATTTCATATTTGTATACCTGGATATTTTGAAAAGTAGTAGTGTTGCGTTTCTTTGAAATTACTTTTTGATTATTTTCTACATCTGATTTCGTCTTCTGACATTTTTAGGCATGTATGTATTCAATTACTCAGTACATGTTTACCAAAAGATGTCAGAGACGAAACCGTTTGTAGAAAAGATTGAAAAAGTGACTTCATGGAGAAGCAACACAACTTCAAAACCTAACAGTTAATTTCAGTAATCAAGCAGTATAACTACAGCCCTCATTCCTAAACTTCTTGACAGAACGTCGATTAAAATTAACACATATTTATATTAATAGTAATGTCGTATTCGCATACAGTTTTCTAATACATTCATTATTTAAAAGGATGACATTCTTAATTAAAAAAAACAAATCATAATAATATTACATACATACAACAACTCTTTTAACTACAGTAAATATATTTTACATACATAAATAAAAAAACTTAACATTGACATTGCAGTTTTTATTAAGTTTAGAAATAAACCAAAAGTTTTATCAAAATGTGTTATCTAAAACTATAAAACAACATTTGGTATAAAAACATTTTCGTATGAATTTTTTTTATCTGGCACAGATAAACAAAAGGTAGTAAAAAAAAACCCATGTGTATAAAAAAGAGAAAGATGTTTGAAATAAATTAAACATGTCATCTAAAACAATTCTCATATAAAAAGATTTTCTTTTTTGGAACTAAGTACATTTAAAAAAAATATTTCAATTCAGTTTCTTGTTTAGGATCTGTATTAAATTTCAAAGAGAAAAGATTTAACAACTTTCTATAATTTTATACAAGATACTCATCTTGAAATATATTCATATATATATATATATATATATATATATATACATAATATGAGAAAGACACATCAACTATCGATTGAGTTAACACACCTTCAGTAATAATTATAAATTATTCTAAATAAAAGACAGTAAACGAAAGTAAAATGTGTTTTTTTTTAAATAAGCAAACAGAAAAACCTATTCATCGTTTGTAAAAGGAAAAATTATTATAATCAAGAACTAATATAAAAATTAAATTAAAAAACGATAGCAAATAGATATAATTAAAGAAATAAAAAGAAATTTCTTTTAAGCAGCATGTACGTTTTATTTTAAGCTATTTACAACAAAGAAATATGCATCCGTATTGAATGTATGCTTCATGTTTAGGAAATCAAACTAAAAATAATAATCTATATCAAAATAACATGTAATTAGCTGACGATCATTTCATACTAAATTGATATATTTTAATAGTTTCCGCTTGTAACTGTTCATTAAATAATACAAATTACACTCATTGAAAAGGTAAAATGATTATAGTAAGAGAAAAAAACATTTTTCATAACTTTTAAAAAAAAACAAGGTTTCAATCGTATTTATTCAAAGATCGACTGAAAAGGTTATTTTTTAGATAAGTGCACAGTAAACATATACTATATATTGTAAAATTTTCAACAAGGCCAAAATATAACTAATTGATAATTGATTGCTGTAAGTAATAACATAAAATTTTTCCTGATATTCATTTTTTTTGTTAATAATACTACCACTAAGTTTTTTTAAAAAATGACAAATACTATGTAATAAAAAAATACTCTTCGAATCATCACTCATTACACACACACATGAATATTTTGTATTGAAAAAAATAATCAAAAAAATGTAAATGAATGTCCATACAGAAGTCTGTAATATGATACTCAAAAGAATTTTCCATATGCTGCACCTATGGTATAAATAAATATTAAATAAACTAAAACTGCAATTTCCTGATCAATTTTTTTTCGTAATTAAAACAACTTGCGAATATCATGAATTATTAACAACATACCAGTAAATATCATCGAGTATAATTGATCACTTTTTAACGTCCTTGGTTTTAGTATCAAAATAAACAAATTATGTCAAAAACAAAAACAATTTACATCGAAACGATCAAATGAACATGTTACCTCTTTAATAATATTTTTACTCGTTTCTATTCCTCTTGGTATATTACACGATTCATATCAGTAATTATATATTTTAATTTATTATAAACACATTTATATAAAATATTCTAGATTATTTGTAAATTTTTCATGCACTTCAGAATGAAGTCAAAAATGTATTAAACAGATACAAAAACATCTATAAGTTTGATTGTCATTTTTTACAGTATGAATTCATGTGTTACTTGATTTTCTTTGTATTCTACAATACCATTGACAAAATGTACCCATTTTCAAATTAGTATTGTTTTCTGTTGTCATGTTTCAAATTTATTAAATTTTTGTCTAATCCAAAATAATTTCATTGGAAATTATTTATTCTATTATTTTTCAATATCATTTTTCTGTATGTGATACATACTGACATTTATTTATCAGTCATTTTCGATTTTATACAACATAACTATTATTTTGTAGTATCATGAAAAGTAATAATCTTTAGAAATGAATTAAAAAAAAGAATACTATTAAATGACTTTGTTATTACTAGCAATTTTTTATAGTCTTATAATGATTAATGGTAATTAAAAGAATAATAATTTTTTGTTAGCAATGAGTGTATATAATATTCACATATACATTTAGTTTTTGATATATCTTTTAAATGATTTAAGAATCTTAACACTTAGTAGTATTTCGGTTTTTGATTCGATATTATAAGCTCAAGTGTCTTAATGAAATGGTAATAAAACCAGGACAGATTAATTCAGTAAAAAGGACATCTTTCAACACTAGCTTATCTTTTTAAATCATTTAATGGGCATTCAGAGTAGAAGAAATTTCATGAAACATTTATTATTTTATATAAAAAATAAAACGTTTAAAAAATTGAATCTTTATATATATATATATATATATATATATATATATAAGAAATTAAATTTAAAGTATTAATTCGTTATAATGTAAAGAATATAAAAAGTTGAATAAATTTTTTTCGATAATGAAGTGTATTGTTATATTATAAATTATATAGAAATTAAATATACAAATGAAATTAAGAAATAAAAAGAACTTGAACTAAAAGATGTTAAGTGCATGACCATCTCTACAAAAAAAAATGTACGATATTGTTTCATCACGATGAAAAGAATTCGAACGCCGTTTCAAAATAACAAAATTTATTACAGTGGAATTCTTACAGCTAGGATCAATCGCAGCACATTTTGAAATAGAAACTATAACAATAATTTCAGTTCGCAATACTCACTGTCGAAACGGTGTAATAATACACGTAAAGATACTCTATGATGAAAGAACGTTTATGTAGACCTTATAATTATAAATCATTATGTATTCATGTATACATGAATGCATGATGTGTGAAAGATCACTAATTGTAACGATTTAAATGTTTTGTATGTACAATTCAATTATTGCAGCTCGGTGCCGAAAGTGTATGGAATTTTCGTTTGACACGCGTATTTACATACATTCGTGTTCGATTTTTGAGAATGGGTTTTCATGAATGGACAATAGATGCAATTTGCATTTTATCATTCGAATTGAATAGATATTTGGACACTTGATTGTTTCAGTGGTATGTCATAAGAACTCTATTAGTGAATTGAAAAGAAATAAAAATGTTTTAATGAATGTTCTGTGGGCGGACATTTCTCGTTATAAAATAGTAGAGGTTATTTACTAAAAAAAGAATTTAAATGAAGTCAACAATAATGAAATAAAAATGTAGCCAAGATTGAATATTATACATTAAATTGCATTTATTGTTTTAACTTATTACTGAAATACTATTAAATTTTCTTACACTTTTTTTAAAAAAAAATATTTTTATTCAGATCCAACTTTACGTCACCAGTCCAACGTCTTACATTTTGCAAAAAAAAATACCTTTCAACACCCCGATTCGAGGACAGAACAGATGTTATTTACCGAGAAATAATTGGCAATGTTCAGTTTTATTTGTAAATAATCATATTTTCTATCTAAATTATTAAAGTGCTTAGAGACACGTTTCAAACAGAATTCTTGTTATATCTTTTACCTGGGAGGCACAATTTGATCATAAAATTTTGAAACCGATAAGATTAATAATTTCTGCATTTCATACTTTTCAAATTATACACTTGACTTGATAATAAAGTTTTATAACGATTTCTCATATTAAATTATTAACTGGTTTTTATGTTCTCAGCAGAGTTAAATAATTGAATGTATTTTTTTAATAATTTAACTCTAGTGTGCATACTTGATAATTTAACTAACATTTTTAATAATAAATTACACATTTTATTACTCTTATAAAATAAAGCTCTAATTCAGTTCATATAATAATCCGAAAATATTCATTATGCATATGAATAATCAGTACTGATTTACATTTAGGTCAAACATTAGAATTGTAAACATACACAAACATATATCTATCTACCTGTACATATAGAGTACATACATATATATATATATATATATATATATATATATATATATATATATATATATATATAATGTAATTCTCGTCTTATAACAGATGTACCATATGTTTTTAATATTCTTTATTTAATTGTGTAAGATTTTTATTTATGTTTTCACTGAAAAGTACTCTTGAAAACAAAGGTGATTTAGAAAACAGCAATGACCTTTATGTAATATATGCAAGTAATATAAAATGCTCGACATTAAAGTTGTTTACAATAGATGTTTTTGATATATTTGTTCATAATATAATTAATGTATGTAGGTTGAATGGAATATATCAAACTTATTGACTGAAAAACTTATCATTAAAACACAAAAACAATACGAGACTAAAATATGATTCACTATTTTTTATAACAATGATTCAATTAAAATTCTAATGATATAACCACACGTTATTCCTTTATTATAGAAACAAATATTTATGTGTATGTGTATTTATTTATTAAGACTGTCTATATTTGAAATCGCAATGTTTTTTAAAACAGTCGTTAGAATAATAATTCTATTTTGAAAGTCTTTAGATTGCAATATTATAAAGTTAAAAATAGATTCGGAATTAAGCAATTCTATAAACATATTCATACCCACACAATATATAAATTTTCTTTATATATATATACGCATAAATATATATATATATATATATAATTATTTCATAAATAAATATAGATAAAAAGATTATTTATCAAAATGTCCAAAAACTGATTATTGTCTACTTTGATATTAATTAAAATTTTAAGTGCAATATCATTGTACCTACGTTCTCAAAATGATGGTATTTCCATCAAAATGGGCAGCATTTTTAATTTCAAATTGTATACTAAAAAAATTAATATATTAATTAATTAATAACAGAATTTTTTTCAGTTTAGATATATAGACTGATTCAATTTATGCTTCCACAAGAAAGTATTAAAAAGAGGCGCAGGTGTTAAGAAAAGTCATGTTATTTTTTATTTAGTATTTTAGTTCAATTGAATACTAAAATACAGTTGAACTAAAATACTAAATGGGAGATAACATGTTTTTTTGCGTTTTTTTAATACTTTCATGTGAAAGTCTGTAGAAATTGAATCACCCTATACATAAAAAGTGATTATCAATATTGGATAATATGATAAATTTAGTAGTAATAGACTTAAATAAACCAGAACTAGTTTATATATCATATTTAGACGCACAAAGGTACTTGATGTGATTTAAATATAATTCAACAATAATTTGGATAGCAAGAAACTATTTCTATATACTATTTTTTTGTTTAAGATCACAAACAAGTTCGATAAGAGTATTTAAAAATACTTCAAACATACAGACTCTTCTTACTTACCAAAACTACATTTAAATTAATATTGTATGCTACATGATTTTCAGAAAACAATTTTACTTCCCACAAACCATAATAAAAAAAATACAATTTTTCTGTAACCCATATATATATATATATATATATATATATATATGTATATGTATGTGTGTGTATGTGTGTATGTATGTAGAAACAGTAATCAAAACGACTAATAATCAATTATTAAACTTTTTAAATAGAAAATAATGTGCAGTTTATAGAGAAAGAAAATTCATTTGTGAAAAAAATTTAGTCAAAATGCCACAAATATAAAAATGTAGTGATACATATAATCTTAAGAAATCTAATTTTGAATGAACAATTTATTGCAGACTATAGATATAAAAATGAAAAACACATTAAATTAAACGAAAAATCTTGGATACAAAATATTATATATATATATATATATATATATATATATATATACATATATAGACAGATAGATAGATAGATAATAGTCAGAGAGGTGACAAAGTATTTAATTTCTTCTCAATGATCTCTACAACATTAAGGCACAATTAAAATATTATAACGGTATTATCGTTTTCAATCCGATGAATTAGATAAACAGTCTTCGATTGAAAAATCTTACAAATCATTCTTATAAAGAATTGAAGACAGTCATAGATTTTATCATTAAGTCGAGTCATGCTTGTTGACTACTGTTCAAATAATTTCACTGGCTGATTTCAATTACTGATTTCACTGAATACAATTTATCTATTTATTTCAAGGTTAGTTTTATAAACTTCCTTAAATTATTCGGTCTAATTGCATTAACATTTCTCGATAATAAATTATATCATAATTATTACTGTGAAATGTTAACTTTTTGTTTTACTTTTTTATCGATGAGATATTACCGTTTTAATTTATTATTTTTGCAGTTCTGAAGCGTATAAAATACTAATTTATTTATAATTAAATTTGTGTTTATAATTGTTTAATGAATGGGTTTTTTTCGATTTCGATCTTTTACTCTTTAAAAACATATAACAGGTTATTATTTTAAAATTCGGCGTATATGACAGTGATATAATAGTTTTATACTTAATTCCATACATGAAAAATGAACAATATAATTCGATCATTTTTAAATTATAAATAGTAAGTAGGTTGACTAACAAACAAATTAAAAAAGAACAGAATTGTATAGACATAATTTGTTTGTTATTAAATGACTTTGACAACCATTAAATAGAACTTTATTGAAAGTTAAATGCATTGAAATCTACAAAACTGATAAACTTTCTTACTAATTATCGAATAAATTTTGTCTGGTTAAATGCATAGAAAAAATTATTTTGAATAAAAAATCTTCGAACTTTTTATGAAAATGTTTAGTGTTCAATTCATTTATTCAAATGAAAACATGAACATTAAAAATATAACTAGCAATTGCAATTAAACACTTATTTTATGCAATATTATAATAAATATATACTAAATGAATGAAATATTTTTTTAAATAAGACTATTACAGCTAACTCCTGCTTAAGATAAATGAGCCTGGTGTTAGAGATTACTTTAGAATCAAAATTAAATCATATGTAGCATATTTCCTACTTTAGTCTCTTACTGAAAACAAATACAGAAAACAAGTATAATTACAGAATGCAATATTGCACTTAATTCAGGGTCTCGCTCTTCTATTAAAAATTAAAATTTTCTATAATTCTTATACTTATAATTATTTTTACTTAAGAAGGATGAAGCAATTAATCTTTATGAAATACGTTCCTTGCTGGATACTCTCTAAATGAGTTATTGTTTATGTAGCTCGGTAAAAATTTTCAATTATACTCTAACAATCTTGAGGTCATCGAATACACCCACAGCAACGAATACGATTTTCTAATTAGGTAACTCTCTTTAGGACAGACGACGACAGAGATTAATTGAAATTTTTTTTATTTAATTAATTTTTGCTAACAATGAAATCTGCAACGTACCACTGTACAAACGAACGTACCGAAATTCACATAAGACATAGTCGTTTTGTAATTTTATTGTTTTACTAACCCGATTATTATCAACTAGATTACTAAATGTATATATTATAATAATAAATATAAATGACATATTTGATTATTTCCGCATATATATATATATATATATATATATATATATATATATATATATATATATATGAACTTACTATATATGTCTACAACATTTCAAAATGAAATTAAATCCAGTTGTCAACATACAAATATGGAAATATTTAATAACTGCTCGAATAAAAAAAACACATACAAAAAAAATATTTTTTAAGTCGCAGGAATTTAAAAAAAACTATTGCGAAATTATTCAAATTTCGCAGAATAAAATCGTAATACAGACATATAATGCAATGACAAGTCGAACATGCTAATTAATTCCAGTAAACATTTGTCGCACAAAACGTATGTCAATTTTGAGAAATCAAAGCAACGGATTGCGTACAATAAAGAAACGTATGTTGATACCTGATACTCGTGGATATTATCTACAAACATGCCAACGTTACATTCTGTAATATAATTAAAAATTAATAATAATCTTTTATACAACGTCCAATCAAATATCCAATAAATTTTACTGTCCGGCTTGTTATCTATCAAATATGTCTTATTATGAATTCATTCGGGAATTATCTTATAGTTCGGAGATTATTATGTACCTCATATCTATGCAAAAATATCTATGTTTTTCAATAATTAAATTATCAAAAAATAATAATATGACATTATGAAATATTTATTTAGATTATATGTAAATAAGAAGTACAATTTAGAAATCAACCGATTAACTCGACATATTGTGTATATATATATATATATATATATATATATATATATATATATATATATATAAATCGATAATAAAACAGTTATAAACAAACTGCTCAACCTAAATAACATTAATTTTTATATTATATTCACAACAATTATTCAAATTATTGATAATTATTAGTATTATACAAAGATTGATAACAAATGTAAAAGAACGCATATGGGAAAGGTTTAAACATGCATAAACCAGATCAGTATCTGCTTTGTAATTGGTTTACATAATTTTATACGACATACACATTTTCGAACTAAATAGTCATTTCTTTCTGTGCACTTATTGGAATTTTATGTCAAATATACAATATACACTTTCACATATTTGTATATATTTTATGAGTTTGTTACATATGATATATATTTTTTATAGATTTATTGATGTCCGAGGAAAATATAACAGGCAAATTACTTAATAGTTGTTTAATAAAAACTATTTATTAGTTTACATAGCATAAACGTGCGCGACCAGATATATATTATATAAAAAAATATATACAGTAAGCAGAGTTGCTCAAATACACTAGGAATAATTTTATAGAGCACTCTGTTCACAAATCATGGCTTGTTGAAGCTTACAACATTTCCAAATCTAAAATATCTACATGGAAGAAATTTGGAATAAATACTTGTAAATAACGTACGAAATACACTTGTTCTTCCTTGTATTTGAAACAGTCCGCATTTTAATTGCTACAAATTAGTTCGTGTCTTCTGTTATAAAACGTTTCTAACATTAAGTAAAACATCCTCAGAGTATTTTTTTATCTTTATTTTCTTTCAAACTTAGTATTCTGTAATGCAAATATCATCGTAATTTATTTGCTGTTTAATAAATAGAATATTTTATTTTGAAACTGAATCCTTTTCATTGTATAAAGTTTTATTCAACAGCCCGATAATAACAATTTCATAGAATTGTACATCACTGACATTTAAATAAGATTATCATATTTAGTATCAATCAATTCACTGATTCGCTGAAGAGATGTTTCAAACCCATCTAATTTCAATAATTTAGTGTCTTCCCATTCTATAAATTTTCAATTCATTTTTTGATATCTTTATCCTGTACATTCATTAACCCATATTCTGTGAATGTTTATGTTTCTTATCACACAATTAACAATTTTGATCATTTATTTGTTTTATCGAATCTTTAATTTCTGTTAGTTTTTATAAATCACTATTCATCTTATTATTCTCATATATTATTTTATTGATTTTCATACCTCTTTTTATTATTTAAATTCTATAAATTCACTTCTAATCAGTGTTTTATTTCCATATGTATATATATATATTAGATTGGTAAAAAAATAATTGCTGTTTTTGACCTTCAAATTCATATACATTTTTCTCTTCATTGATTTTCTTAGCCTTTTTAAGTGAACCAGAACTGTTGATTGACTAATGCCTAACTTTTTTGCCAATCTCTCAAATTTTTGTGCGTAATTCTGATAAAAACTAACGCCTTCAGTTGGTCAATATAAACTGAAGAAAAACACCCCCGAACTTCTTCATCCTCAAAGCTCTTGTCATCAGCACAAAATTTTTGGAACCATCATTATTGCACCGTAATATCTTTAACAATGCCCATACCAATAGCATCGTTTAGTTTAAGAATAGTTTCTGCTGTTTTACCACCCGTTTTGAACTCATACAAAAAATTGATTTTATTTGTTTGTCTTTCATCTCTAACTCAATAGCCAAATTTGAAGAAAATTAATAATAAAATTCAAGTCGATGTTACCAAAACACAGACCGAAAATGCACTTTAAAATAATATTAACATGAACACGATAATATTACACTTTCATTAAAAAAATTAAGGTTAATTCAGAAAACAAAAACCGAAATTATTTTTCAACCAACCTAATATATATATATATAATAAAGTTCTATATAAAATTAGAATCACGACCGAAAAAAATGTCATCTACCTTCAAATATATACAACATTTTTTATACTTTTAACGCTAAATAAGATTGAATATTAATTTTACAGCTATATTTTATTAAAAGTAGATAATTTGTTGATTAATATGAAAAGAATTTAGAACTAATTATGCGTGTTACTAGTAGTTATTTAAATAAATATTTAATTAGAAATGTAGAATCCAGTCATATAAATATTTGAGTTTGTATCCCTTAGTAAACATTAATATTAATTATTACTAAATAATTTTTATATAAAAAAACTTATAAATCTTGCCAAATCAATACTATATAAATATTCAATCTTGTTTGATTTTCGCTGAATAAAATATGAAAGTAAAATACTGTATGTAAATATTGAAATAAATTTCATAATTACAAACGCTGTACTAATAAAAAATATATGAATGTATATACACATAAAAGAAAATGTTTACGCACTAAAAAAAGACACAACTTGTTTACAGTTTCGTATCGATAGTGAAATTATTTTTTTTCGTCGGATAAAAAAAAATCACATGTGAAGTTATGTAATGTGTGAAACGAGTACATGTATTTATCTATGTGGATCGAGTAATATCAGTGACAATTATGTACACAAAACGTACCATAAATAACGTACAATGGGTGCAGTAAACAAGTGATTGGGCGGCCGGTCCAATACATTCTGCATTACTTTGCAGAACGTAACATAAAAAGTAGACCAACTGGATAGATTTTTAATTGTTTCATTGTTCACACACTTTACGTATTACACCTGTTCTTTAATACGGACCTATGTTTGTAAATGTCTGACATTTCAATTCGATGTCTATTTACTTTCTTTAGAAAATGATTTATTTGTTGACGCATAAGTGAAACACACTTACTGAAACGTTCTTACATAACAGAAGACATACACAATCCTTGCATATATATATATATATCTGAGTGTTATTTTTGTTAACTGATATCTTTTCTTGCCAATTAAATATTGTTAAAAATATATACCAACACTAATAAATTTGCATGATTTTTTAATACTGTAACAAAATGCCGACCATCGATAAACAGCAACACATTTCTTCCAGAACTCATCATTATACTCGTACCATTAATATTTTTTTTCTAATTAACATATAGATAATATTTTTCCAATCTTTAAAAAACAATAATATTTTTTTATAAAAATGAAAACATTAATTGGGATACAGCCAAATGTTTTTCATCTTTTTCAAGAAACAAATTCTGAATAAAATTCAACATGTTATAACCGATGAGTTGTAATTTTATGTGTGAAAAAGTAATTGAATCTATTAATCTGTTTTAAGTAAACATGTCTAATACATTTATTCCTCAAGGAAAATCAAATAATAGTGTACTTGAAAATATTATAAAAAAAAAATATTCATATCATGACATAAAATTTAGCAAAATAATCAGAACAAACATTTGAGAAAAGGTCAAGGTAATATATAATTACGATTTTATAATAGTACTGATATTAAAAAGAACGCATAAAAATGATATACAAATAAAAAATCGAAAATGTGAGTCATATTTTATGAATACAGTTATTAAGATTTGTTGTTTCAATCAAAGAACTTGAAAAACATAATAAATGAGTTAATCAAAGCAATCAAAACACTCGATTTGAAAACGAATGCTCAATAAATTTATTATAAAAAAAATTGCACTCCCGTTGATGGTCAAGAAATGAAAGAGACAGGTAATTAATTGAATTCAATTTGCGAATGTTGACATTCAATATTATGTAATCGAATGCATTTTAAAAAGAATTTGTACTATTTAGTCGGTATATCGTATTAGATATACAATTCTCATTAATGTTCTTAAACGTTAGTGTTTGTAATCACTTTTTAGAAGAAAAAAAGTATAAAAGTAGTTGAGATTCAGTCACACTCTAATTATGACTTGGTATTAATAAATAATCACGTTCAAATGTGTGTATATATATATATGCTTAATAAAAATGAATAGTCATTTAAAAAATATTAAAATATTTAATATCTCAGCACGATAAGGAAAAAAATATTTAAGAAAGCAACTGTGACATTTTTGACTGAAACTGTCTATTTATCTGTACCTGTTAGCCTAAATTATTTTGGACCTACAATCTTATTTATATATTAGTTGTTTCATAATTAAAAGGTCATTTTTATAATTTATAACTTTAATAGCATATAAATACCTTGTAACATTTTAATAATTGTACTCATATTGTGATATTAGTCAATTTAAATAAATAAATATTGTTAAACACACAGCATGTAAAAAGCTATCAATTTTTATACACTCTTTACTTATTAATTAAATATATGTAAATTTTTTACGTGAGGTTCGAATTAAACACATACATCTCTCGTATGAAATTAATAACTAAATTGTTCAGACTTATTTTTCTAGCATATATATATATATATATATATATATATATATATATATATATATATATATATATATATATATATATATGAAATTTATTTCAGATGAAAGTTCCAATTTTTAAATCAAAAATTCCAATTTACTTGAACAAAAAAGAAATCGAATAATCTATTCGATCTGTCTTTATTTAGAGAAGTAAAACATGGGATTTGAATTTCAAAACAACAGATTTAAGTAGCACAAAGAATCATGAAAGTATAAATGTTGAAACATATAAAATAAAATAGAAGAATAGAACAAATAAGTAAAACAGATAAAATTTACAGACTTAAAAATAAATATAAAGAGTTTGAAACAGAAGTAGGACATAAAGTAAAAGAAAAATTCTGGTCAGATGGATAATAGATATTATTGAGTATAAGGCAAGACATATAAAAAAGATTAAGAAGAGTTCAATGAATATGTGAGATGAAGATATCAGAAAATACAACGGATATGTTTAGAAAAGGGATAGATTATTAAATTTGAATAATTTAATTGAGATGTAATGTTTATTAACTAGCAAATCGATAAAGATTAATGACTATGATATTAATACATCAATTAAAAAATAATTTAAAATATAAAAACCATTATTGTTAAGACAATACGTGATAGATAGGTCTCATAATTAATAAAATAACTCTTAACTTACTGATAAAATATAAACTTTATCAATATATTTAAAATATGTATCTAATATAAAAATCTGTATAAATATTTAAATTTTAGTTTTTTTATAGAAAAGTATTTTTAAAAAATACATAAATTGTCTCAAAGAAAGCCATTGATTTATATTTTTCCTAAAATCTATTATTTTCATCACTGATATATATATATATATATATATATATATATATATGTATATATACAATATTTTAACGTCTATTTAAATTCTTAAACGAATTAAAATATATAAATATTAATACACTTCGACATATTATAATTAATATGATATTAATTAATGTGAATCAAATTAATATACGTTTCACGAGAGTAGTATCTGTTAATAGACTGATTAAGGTATAAATTTACATAAATTTCATATTAGCGAATTTGAATATACTATGATAATAAATATGATTAGTGTATAAGATACTACTTATTCAAATAATTCAGATTAGATTAAGATAAAAGTAGGAAGTCGTTTTTATTAAAAAAATTTAGGATTTCCAAATGACAGGATTTCATTTCACTTAAATTTTCTCTTTTTACTGTAAACATAATGTGCGTTTGTCATTTAAATAATTTAATAGAAAAGTGTTTTGTCATAATTTTATATTATTTTTACTTTCAAAAGTTCTATTAATATAATTAATTAGCATTTTTTATAATATTGCATTAAAGTAGTAATTAAATTACTGAATAATATGTGTATAAATATATAATTTATTCAGTTCATTGCTATTAGCAATTACTAATTTTTTCAACGCAACAACACGAGTAGTCCACGATTTAATATAGCAAGTCCATAAATGAGTACATATTTATTATCTTATGAATCATGTTAAATTGTGGTAGAAATGTGCATGCAATTGAAAACTAATAACTATTCTTTAATAGTATTGATTAAAAATCTAGAACGGACTAGTTGTTATGATTAGTTGTATCCTTTTTCTTACTAATTTCAATTTCACTTGAATATTTTTTTTATTAATATTTGAGATTATTAATAACATTAATTATCATTTATTTGAAAAAGTTATCATTTATCGCATTATTGTGATTTATTAAAAGAGCATGATTCACGATGAGGAAATGTTCAAAAGTTTTCAAACAGTAAGTTTGTAAACAGAAATTAAATTTGCATATTATAATAAAATGCTCAATAAATATTGACGTCCAATACAAACATATCATATATTAAACAAACGAGTCAAGTAATAAATCATATTATTTGTTTATAGATTTAAAAAGTTATACTTTTCATATAAATAAAAAACCTTACCGATATACTGGTTATATAGTTTTTTCTTAATATTTCAATCAAACAATCAAGTTTGAAAAATCTATTTGATACAAGAAGCACACAGTCTTCTTTTCTACATATTCTAAATCCGTATTTTTATAACAAAATATAAATCTGACACTTTCTGTACTCGACTATGAGAATTATTTGTGACAAGAAAACTATTTCATTCAGTGTAGAGTTATTACGAACATTAAACTACATTATTCTTAACGACTGTATACTACTTACCATAATATAACTATTTATTGTTGTTTAGAATTGTAAATAATGTAATAAACTTGTATATAATTTTATTGTGACACCTCAATTACTATTCTATTACCTGCATCGTACAACTTCTCATATAATAAAATTATTATAGATGATATAATTGAAAACTAAACTTGTTAAAGTCACCTCTAATAGAAATAAGTAATATTTCGAATTTTGAAAAACGTTCTTCATTCAACGATAAACAGTTATTTTTGTATACTGTATTTTTTTATAAATATTCATTTAAACTAAATTTATTTTTGGATATATAAGACACCGTCAAATAACATACAACTAATTAATTCGATTCAATAACATCAATTTATATGTCATCTAGTTTTAAGGATATTGATTTAATTAACCTCAATTTATATACATACATACAAACACTATATATATATATATATATATATATATAATGTAATTCATGAAAAGATGTCTATGTATTTATAATATTGTTCGAATGATTAAAATCGTAAGTAAAAAAATCACTTTCTAAAAAAATGTCTCTTTAAAACACATGTACTGAATACATCATTTGAAATCGTGCGATTCAATCGTTACACTATAAATAATTTGTGAGTACACGACAGGTAGACGAAATAAATGTACTTTTCACATTGGTGATCTTTAACAGATTTTTTATGAATCATTCCGTGTAATAAAACACGTTAAATATGTTAATTATTCATTTTAAAACAATTTGCATTGTTGCGAAATTTTTGAAAGTAAAAAAATCCGTTCAAATATTTTATGAGTTAATGTCTTTTTATCGACTTTCCTTCAAAACTCGTTTATAAAATATCTTAATTGCTTCCTTATACCAGATCAAATCAGATTTTCGAACGACCTCATAATTTCAAATAATATATGTATATATATATATATATATATATATATATATATAAACGAATTTTGTAATTAGTTTAATAACTGTGACTTACACATAAATGAACAAGAGATATGTTTTCTCTACAAACAATTCATGTTTTCATATCATCGTAGTATAAGTCTGTACATGAAAGTATTTTTTAATTGTACAAATTTATTGAACTCTATGTACCTATTGCCTTACATCCTACGAATGTCGTTTACCTTGAGGTGAAGGAAATTAAACGTTCTCAACAAATCTCATAAAACTAATGCGTGGATAAAAATTTACTCTCGACTATCGATTTTAAGTCACTTGAAGTAGACATTTTTATGGGACTACTTTCGATACAAGTTTTCTTGAAAACGTACACAGAGCCTCGCAAACTCTCAGGTGCATTCATATTTATTTATTTTTATATGCGACCATACAACAGCCTAATAATTAGCCTAGTAAATTCTGTATCACTTGCGTCATGCATCGGCCGAGCCCTCGAGCAGTCCGTAGAGGACATAGGAGTATGACATATGTTGTATTAGGGCTATTTAAATATATGTCGAAATGAAATTAAACACGAGAGCACATTTTGTAACTATAAAAATCGTACATATGAAACGTATTAGATTGTTAAAGATGATTTGTATTTTTTTTTTGCATGTGTACTATGATTTGAATTAATTAATTTTAATATTATCTGATGGATATGTGTATATTATGAAATCCGCGTTTACCATTTATAGATCCGTGTTGTGTAATATGCAATCTACATCACATATACATATCTAGATAGAAATTATCATAATATAATTCAATAATGTGACAACGTCAATTAGTTTTTTTTATACAGTTTCTTATTTCCTTAAATATATACTTAATTTTATTATCGCGTCTATTATTTATGCCTAAAGCAGACTATCTTTACGTCTTTAATCTAATAAAGATATATATATATATATATATATATATATATATATATATATATATATATACATTAATTAGTTCATTTAAATAATGGAAATGATCGTTTATGGTCGAGATAAAAAAATAATAAATAAATCTTTTTTTTATTTATTACTGGAGACACAATTCTATATACCATAATGATATTATAAACGTACTCTAAACTATATCATTAAAAATAATAAAAATTATTTACTAATTCAAATGTTCTAAACAATTAAAGAAAAAATGATTAAATTGTTTAATCAAAATTTTTAAATCATTTTATATGAGTTATTGCTGTTTACTGTAGGTGTTTAAATATTTTTAACAAAACATAAATAATAATAAATCGGAAAACAACCAAAATACTCTATTTTAGACAGTAATTTATATATATATATATATATATATATTAAGTTAAAAGTTCGTTTAATTAGAATTATTCAATGCCTCTCTTTTCCATACATTTTTGATACTTTTATTATATAGCAATGAAACACTTTTCTATTGATCTCTTTTTCAATTAATATATTTGATTGTTCATAGTTTATTTTATTTTCTTACAATATGTTCCTCACATTTCTATTTTACTATACTCGAATTAATCCAGTTGTTTTCGTAACACACACAAGATATATATATATAAATATATATGTATAACAATACAGCCTATAATCTCATAAAATCATTTTAACTGTGACTAGAAAACAAACGATTACAAAAGAACAAAAGCGTCATACATTTAAAAGGCATCGCAACAAATATCGTAAAAATAGGTTAGCTTTATTAGCTTGTGTTGAATAGTTCGCTGATAGATCATAGCTTAAAAAAATGCGATTTATACGCCCCCCGTTGAGTAAAGTACATAAACGAATTATAGATTGCAATAAAATTTCAAATGGACGTATTACATTTTGTATAATCTTTATATGCAGGTAACATAAATTATAAAACTATATCATTATTCATATAGGTACGTCCACGATACACCTTAGTTTTATTTCAACATAATTACGTATTATAACAATAAAAAAATCAGTGAGATCAAAGGTTTAATGTTTAAATAATCCTCCTACTACAAAATTACATAATGTATGACTTGATTGCACTCTTTGATAAACACATATCTGATGTGGCTTTGTAGAAAACGCACACCGCGAAATTGGAAATGACACGCAAAAACCTATTCACAGCTCAATTACTTATATATATATATATATATATATATATATATATATGTGTGTGTGTGTGTGTGTATGTGTATGTGCAACAACAAAAATAACAACATTAAAATTACGCCTTAGGTAATTAAAAATAGAACCGCACGTTTAATACTAGAAAAAAGAACGATTTGAATACTTCAGTGTAAAATAATAATCTTAATTTATTTCTAGATGAACACATCTCCTTTCTCTTAATCAACGAATTGACATCGTTTCACTAAATCAATGACAGATTAGGTCTCGTACAGTGAATGTTGAGTTCAACTTTCTGCAAGCGAAATTCTTCACTCGAGTGCTATTTGTTTACAGATTTAGTGTCTTCAATCGAAATTCGAATGACCTCCATATTTCATATATTCTAATTTAAATGAGAATGTTTGCGCAATCGTTTATTGCTATAGAGTTTTTATAAAATATTGGCATATAGAAAAGTGTTTGTAATTTATGGATCATAAAATATATGATATATAAATCTTTTATTATATCATGCAAATATCTATATATCTATCTATCTATATATATATATATATATATATATATATATATATATATATATATATATATATATATAACATATTATACTAATTTATTACTTAACTCATAAAAATACTTTTAACAAAATGTTACAGTGTGTGAAAATAATGATTAATGAAAAGAATGAATTTATACAAATTAAAATTTTAAATATATCAAGAATCCTTATAAAAATATAAATAAATATTATCAAAATCATATTAGAAAATTCTTTATTCTAAATATATTCTACTTACTTATTTCTATACATACATATATATATATATATATATATATATATATATATATATATATATATATATATACAAAGAAAATACTTAAAAATTATATTATATTTTATATTCTGTAAATCAATAAAATAAATTTCCTATGTAAATAAAAAAAATACCTTTGTGACAGTTACAAAAATTTCTATTAATTTACTAACCTTTACGTTCACACTCTCACTCGTTTGTCTTATTGATAAAGCTACAAGTTCAAGGAAAAACTAAACACAAGGGTCATCAGTCAACATCTTGCGTCTGTGATGCAACATTACCACAAACCAACAAACCGTAAATCACATTGCGTGAAGCTATTGCGGCTGTTGTTGAACTCGTGCATGACGAACATGCAAACCATTTCATGCTAAATTAATTCCATAATTTTAATGTTTATGCTTTCGATACCGATTCGAAAAATAATAGATAAGAAATGTTCAATCTGTAATAGAAGTTACTTTACTTGAAGACTTTCAATTATTTATCGCACGATTTTGTAAATAATTATTTATATATATATACACATACAAGTATATATATATATATATCTTGTAAAATCTTTGCAGTTACAAATACCGAATATTAATTTATTTTTCTAATCTCATATTTTTAATATAAAATCACGGAGTCCTTACGTTCTTGATTAAACATTTCTTAATTTGCATATTGATAACTAATTTATGGTGTTTATATATATATATATATATATATATATATAAATTTACCTTATTACCTTACTTATATATTATCTTTTTATTAATCTTATGTTTTATCATTAAACTAGTATCTGCATTAAAAAGAAACGTCTACATGTTCATATAAATCAATCGAATTAAATCATAATTACAAATATATTTCAATTAAGTTTTAATGTATATGAATATATATATATATATATATATATATAGATAGATAGATAGATAGCTAGACAGATAGATAGATAGATATAGATAAATAGATAGGTAAACAGATATATAGATAAATTGCAAAATAATTTTCCCGATGTAAAAATTATAACAACTTGAATACGAATTGTTACTATTTATAATCGAATGACATCTAAAGGATATAAGATTTAGAGATAAATAACTATTATCGTAACAAAAACAACATTTATTTTTACTCTTTACTTTGAGTGAAGGTGGTGTAGCAATATCAAGGACATTTTAATTACTGTAATATTGTTCTATTGTATTATTCTGACAAATATATTTTTTTATAATATAGAACGATTAAATAAAACTAGTTCTGCACTAAGTACCCACTTAATTTGTTGCTACATGAAACTTCTAAGAATTAAAATCAATCAATTTTAATCTACAGTTAAAAAATAGTCGTCATATACATTAAATGAATACATATTATTAGTCTTGATATCAATGATTTTACATATATATATATATATATATATATATATATATATATATATATATATATATATATATATATATGTCTGTGTGTGCATGTTGTGTAAATTATAAAAAATCATATTAAGAAAACGGTATAATTATACGAATAATCTATTTTAAAGAATTATGATGGAAGTACAGTTATTTGACTCACTGAAAAGATAAAATAATAATTAAAATGTTCGATATTCAAGAACGCTGAGCAAACCGTTTGAAAAACATCACTTACTACTTCCTCATTTTTACCAAGGCCTAAAATCGTTAGACGAGATCTTATAAAATTGTCAATAAGAAACTAGTTCGATCGAGTATGTCCAGTTCAGAAATGATCTGTTTCTGTAAAGAAGTTGCACAAACAGGATGATATAAAAACGTAGGTTCTCAAGGTTTACGGATACGTAGTATATCTATTCATATTATATATATATATATATATATATATATATATATATATATATAAATGTATATAGCCTCTGGTATAGGTGGGACTTGTACGCCCCACCTACAACTCGTGAAAAATAGCGCTGCTCGAAAAAAAGATCACATTTATCAGTTTATAATGAGTCTCTCGACCTTTGGTGGTGCTAACCAGATCTGTATAACGGCGATTCGTATTGAAATCGAATATCTGGCTACGATCAAACGGAACGCCCAACGAATCAAGATATCCTTGAGTGAAACAAACGGTATGTTTGTGTAACAATGGTCGTGTTTATCACGAAACTCGATTTAACAAGAATATTTTTCCATAACTTTTTTATTAATGTTTCGATATCATAACAAGGGACCTTGATAATGAATTTGATATATAATCAATTCATATTTAATAAAAAATACACTTCTCTTTCATATGGCTAGAATTCTGTTTTTTACATAAATTTACAATTTCTGTCGAATTCAACTTTCAAAATGCGGTTGTGTTTAACTATCACTTCAATATTTATTTTTCAATCAGTTAACATGGAACATGCACCACTCAAAAATTTTATTATATATATATATATAGTGAAATGTACTATTCGGTTCCATTTTTATATCTAACTGATCAAATACATATATATATATATATATATATATATATATATATGTATATATGTACATATATATTGACAGAGAGAGAGAGAGAGTGAGACTAAATATATTTAACCGAAAGAAGGCCACCGATAAACATTAGTACTTACTGACTAAAAAACTAGAAATATAAAAAAAACATAAGCAAATCAATTAACAATGAAATAAGAATTTCAAACAAAAAAATTGGAAATATGGGAGAATAGAATCATTCAAACATTTAAATTGTACGAATTAGAAGATTTTTATTTATGGACAAAGAAGCATAAATAAAAAATTGGTATTATGCTGCTACTATGCTGAAGAAACTTTTCTCAAATGTGCACTATTTGAGAAGACCAACAAATAAATTAACAAACGGAAAAGGGTGTTGTCGGGGTCTTGCACCTTCAGATATAGCCAGCAATACCATGATGACAAAAAAAGATGCCCGAATACTTCAAGTACGTGAAAAAAAATGTGAAGAAAAAATAATGTAGGATTAGGCATATACTAAAATATTTTTTATGATCGTTCTTCCATTTTAATAGAAACAACTTAGATCATTTTGTCTGTCTAAAGATTGCAATCCATGTAGTGTAATATTTAAATTAAATGTTACAATTAAATACAAAACGCATATAAAAAAAATCGAATATTTCCAAACACTTCTATAAAAATCAAATGAAAACTATTGTTGAAACCATTGCATTAATTGCGATTATTTATGAGCATAAGGTAACTTGAACTTGTTACACTCGACTTATTTCAACAAAAGATTAAGACAATATCATTTATGATAACAAATTTGAACGAATAGATGAATTGAAAATAACAATTGTAATTTCTCGATTGATTTTTTTTTCTTTCCAGCTGTGAATTGTGCGTACTTGCTACTAAAATTAATGCTGAGTTACTGGTATATTAGCACAAATTAAACTCAGCATTCAAAGGATTAAGTTTTAAAAACTAACTAAAATTTCATAAAAATATATAAATAAATCTAATTAGAAAAAAAAGAATACATTAAATACATATATATATATATATATATATATATACATATACTGTGTGTGTGTGGGTGTGTATGAATGTGTGCATAATGTATATATGTAAGCATTTAATAATTTCTACTTAATATTCTGAGATAAAAATAGCAATTTAATAAATATATTAAGGTGCGTGCGACAACTAAATATCCAATTACGTAATTGCGCGATATAAATATTTATTGAACTAGATATGTCTAAGTTGACGATTGATGTCGACATTCCAATTCGCTTTCGTTTATTGAACAAAGTATATCATTTGACTTGACGGCTTGAGTGCATGTCAATATCAGCGTCAACATAGATGTGTGAGATGTCAAAGATTATGAACAAACATAAAACGAATAGTTACACATATAACATTTATTCTGAAGCGTTGAAGGAAATTATAGTAATTCAAGTATATTTACTATAGTTTGAATATACAGTTGTCAATATAAAGAATTAAGCAAAGCCGACAAACCTATAATTAATGATCGATTGTATGACTACAAAAATAAGCTTGTTATTTAATAGAATTAGTTTTTTAATAGAGTATTGCAAAAACTGGGATAACGAAATTCATAACGTTTCAGATATGTTTAAAATGTTTCTAAACTGTAATTAATTTCTTTTTAATCATATATATTTGTATTAGCCACAGTTCTTTTTTAATTTTCGTATAATTATTTAAACTTGATTTCAAACGTGAAAATATGTTATTATCATTTTTTTGTAACACTAAATATCTTGAAGCTAATTATTTATAAACTCTGTATTTTTTTAGTGTGATGTATATATTTTAATTAGTAATACATATACAATTATTAACTAATATTCAAAAATAGATGTAGATACGAAATATATATAAAAATAAAAAAATTATCTCCAATCTTTGATGGTATCTTATTTCAGTTGTAAAAAAAATATATATTTTATAGAACAAAACTTCAAAATCTTATTTAGTTTCCACATTGAAAAAAACACGTTAAACATATCTGTTAGATTGGTAGAAAGGTACTTGAGGTTTATGACCTTCAAATTCATATACATTTACAGGTTTTTTTGATTTTCCTAGCTATATTTTAAGTGGTCCAGAACTGGATGACTAACGCTTAACTTTTATGCAAGCTCTCTAATTGTTGTGCGTGATTCTAATTCAACCAACGCCTTCAGTTGGTCGTCATGAACTGAAGAAAGACACCCACGACATTCTTCATCTTCAAGGCTCTTGTCCCTAGCACGAAAATTTTATAACCACCATTGCATCGTACGTTTCCTAACAGTATCCACGCCAAAAGCATTATTTACTTTACGAACACTTTCTACTGCTTTACCACACGTTTTTAACTCTTACAAAAAATTTGCTCTTATTATTCCATCTTAAATTCAATAGCCCAACTTGAAGCAAAATTAATAGTAAAACCAAAGTCGAGGTTACCAAAATACAGACTGAAAATACGCTTTAAAATGATATTAACATGAAGACGATGGAATGACACTTTCATTAAAAAAAATAAGATTAGAATTCAGAAAACAAAAACCGCAATTATTTTCCTATCAACCTGATGCAAGTATTTATTTTGGAATCAGTTGAATTTTAAACATTTTTTTGAAAAATGAACTCGATACTTTATTCAAAACGTCACTATAAATCTTTCCAAAGATATTTAACCTTTGTTTTACTGAAGTCCATTGGATTAGAAACATTATAAAAAAGAATCTAAATACTGAATTTAATTAATAACTATCAATGGATGTCGGTGCGTGCGTGCGTGCCTGTACGTAGCATGTGTTGTCGGAAAAAAAACATCTGTATGTTTATATTTTTTCGTGATTGCATGCCAATAAAAAAAAATAAAATAAAAGATCGTGTATATTTATTATAATTTCGAGCTGTTGCATCATACACAGTATGTAATATATCTGTGTACTATATATCCGGCTGATCGATTAAAAAAGTTACGAGAGTGCATTTTTAATTCTTCTTTACTTTCATTTTGGTCGTGATCTGTAAATGTAATGCGGGTTTATGGCAGGTTTCTTATAAAATTCCATCCAGGAACAGTTCTTTGTACATTTTTTGAATGATGATTTACGACAAATATAATGCATACTGTATAATAAATAAAATTTACACTGTAATGCATTACCTAAGAAAAGTATTTCTAGGTTACATTTACCTTTAGAGACTATGTTCATATACTGCAAGCAGTAACATCTTTTTATACTTCAAATCACAAAAACGCACACACACACACACTTTTTCAATGAACACTTTTAAAGAAGAATTAATAGATATTTTCGAATTCTATTAATATGTTTTTTTTTAATATTTTATATTTCATGATATTTATAAAAGATTAAATTACTTTACATTCATGTGACTGTATATTTGTATATGAAATTGAACTCATATATGATGTTTAATGAAAAAAAACAGCACTGAAATTAAAATAAAAATATACCTGTTAGTGAAAACTCAGTCACTGTCAATGAAATAAAACTATTTTTGAAAGATGCCATTTTATTCAATTTTGTTCATTATATATATATATATATATATATATATATATATATATATATATATATATATATATATATAGATAGATAGATAGATAGATAGATAGATAGAGAGAAAGAATATTTGAGGTACATTTTAATTTAAAATAAAAATATACCTTTTCCTAAGAACTCAACCAGTGTCAATGAAATGAAACTGTTTTTAAAAGATGCATTTTTTATTCAATTTTATTCATTATATATATATACATATATATATATATATATATATATATATATATATATACAGATAGATAGATATAGATAAATATATAGAAAAAGAATATTTGGTGAGTATTAACATTGGACTAGATATTATTTTTATTTCAAAATAAAATGTACACATTTCATTTTAAATGTCATACATTTTTCAACAAATTTCATTTTGTATTGTTTTTCTACACGCTTTAAGATGACTCAACATGCATTGTATTCTATTTTCTATCTAAACACATCTAAATTATGCGTCACTGATTAAGCAATACGAGTCTAATTCAATATAAAAATATGTTCAATATGGTTATAACAAACCAAGTGTTTTACTGAAGGCTACATACTCGTTAATTTCAGACATCAATTATGAAATAATTATATACTTATATTAGTCTTTATGAAAAATAACAAATCATTATACGGTACTCTCATTTTCCTTATATAAACATTTCTATCGTCAATCATAAAATTTGATCTTATGATAAAAAATATTCTGACAACATTCAGTTCACAGTTTCATAATATGTTATGGTTTCAATGAAAAAAAGTGAAAATTAGATTTTATCTCCAAATGTGTATGATATGTATGTACGTATACACATGCACAATAATCTTATTCGCCTGTATAAAATGAATCGGTTTATATTAATAAACGTGTAAAAGATACGTTCAATAAAATTTCGACGAGTTATTTCTGGTTTGGTGTAATCACATCACATGTATTCTTTTAACTTTCAACCGCATTCGAAATAAAAAAAAAAAAAACGATCAACGACAAGTATGTCGCCTCCTACGTCTGATTTTCGCTTTCTTTACGTCTGACATCAATATTCCATAAGAGTGTGAAGGACGCATGAGGCAAATTGATAACAGTGATCGCGTCTAGTGAAAATAAAGAAGAAGCTATAGGTATAATGAACGTCTACCTTGATATCGTGACTTGGCAGCGTACGCATTCCATTGATGATCAAGTCCGAAGAGGAAAAAGTTGTTTCGACTCGTTGAAATATTCATGAGATGGAAATGTAATAGCATCACTATTTATATTAATGTATGTAAACGTTGGCTTACAAAGATCGACATAGTGTTGTTATACTAATTTCCGGATCATTGTCCTATAAAGATACTTATTTTTAAACATAATTTATTCCTTGTTATGTTTTTTTTTTAAACTTGTATTCTTCAGTCGAAGTTTTTTTTCACAGTGCAAATAAATCTATTCAAATTAATTTTTTGCTACTTTTGGAAAGAGATACTGTGACTAATTCACTTTACATATAATAATACTTCAGATCTCGTAAAAATATATATAAAAAAAATTTTTTTTTCAATACTGGTATAATCACTAACAGATTTCAATAATAAAGTTATGTACCATGAAAATGAATGTAATAACTGAATTATGAATTCGGTAAATAAAAATTTGTATATATGTTTATATACATTTATATATACATACATATATATATATATATATATATATATATATATATAAATTTTCACATGGTTAAGAATAATTATAGTTCGCCATGTTGTATATAAAAGATATAAACTAAATAACAGAGAAACTAAAAATTACAAATAAATTTTATTGTATTTTCCTATCAAAACCTACAAGATTACATTCCATTTCACAAAAACTATTATAAATTAGCAATGCATTTAATACTTTAATGCATTTAACACAAAAATATTGTCAATATATATTTTCCCAGATTTGGCTATTATTAACTATTCCTTTTTCATTCGATTTTCCAACATTACTTTCATTTCCCTTTCTATTTTAAAAAAAACTTGATTATTTTGTAAACACAAGTACAGAATTCCTGCCGGCGCTATCCCAAGACACTGTATTACATATAATTTAAATATATTATAAAGTATTTACTATATAATTTAATATTATGTACTATATAATTTATAAATTTATGTTAAGCTGTTCGAATAAATAATAAAGCAATTTAATTTCATATGTAAATTACCATTGTAAGAGCGATAAAGACACTCTGTTTGTTTATTTATAATTTTATTACATTTTTAACTTCTCGAAATACACTGTATTATACACTAATCAAATAACTGTACTGGATGTTTTGAACTAAATTAAAAAAAAAATATTTTCGATATTTACTTTAATATTTTTTTGCTTTAGTACTGTACAAAAACTTAAATAATAATATAATTTGTTGGAGCATTTAATATATACAAATAATTCAATAAATGACATAGATAAATCGAAGAGTCTTAAAAATATGGTTCCATGCAATCACATCCTGATTATAAAATGTAAATTCTAAATATATGGTGATTTCGCATGAAAGTATTAAAATAAAAAACAGAAAAATTAAAAAATAACATGATCTTTTTTAATTTTTGTGATTTTTGTAATACTTTCGAGTGAAAGCCTAAATTTAATCACCTATTTTTGTACATTTTCAAATGTTTGATGTTCAAAATCGTGTTGTTTCAATATATATGAAAATTTGGGTTAAAATTCTTTTTTTAATACTTTCTTATGATTCTTGAAGTACACAATATGTTTTTCTCAGAAGTCATATATAAATAACTATTTAAAAAAAATGGTTTATTTTAAACTAATTGACATTTCGGCAATACAGAGAAAGTACATACTGAAATTCTTGTAAATCGAAAAGTATCTATGTATAGTCATTTCTACGAAATTAAACGATTTAGATAGACAATCAGTACAATACCATTTTATTGCGAAAATGGATAGATTTATAGAAAAAATATTTGAAAAAGTGACAGAATGACTGTTTTTTGTTACATTCCATTAGATCACTATTCTCGTGACATAACACGATCTGTATCTACATTTCAGTCAACTTAAAATTATTCAGTTTGAGTTTATTCTTCATTTTCTCTTAAAAATTAACTATTTATGAGTCAATTTAAAATGTGCTAGTCAAAATTCAAATAAAAATAAAAATAAATTCAAATTATAATATCTTAAGATGAATGAAAAGTCAAAATCAAAGATAAAAAATATCAGATCTAAGAAAAACAACATAAATATAGTAGCAGGACCGTAAATAAAAAGAAAATAATAAAACATAACATTGATCGTTAATAGCAATCCGTGGATTCCTCTAGTTCTGATACGTCGAGACTTATTCGAATAGAATAGTTACAGAATTAAAATAAATTAATCAAAAGTATACATTTAATGTCCACTTTTTATTGGTCATGCCAAAAATAGTAGTTGAATATCTTTTATTATATATGTACCCGATGAATACTTTAAAATCTAAAAATTGTGAATATGCAGGCCCACAGAATATTTTGGCCTGCTCCATCATCATAAAATAAAAATCTTTTTATAGATATAATATAGAGTGCAATAATAATATTGCATTATTTGTGGAAAGTTTAAATATAAATATAAAAAATATACTCAAAACTAGTTTTAAAATATTTCTGTCTGTCTTCAATGTATCTTCTCTACTACATGATACATTAAAAAAAGATTGAAAAAACAAAAATATAAAAATATACCAAAAGAATTAATTTGCATCAAACATCAATTAATATTGCAAAAAAATCTTGTTTTTACTGCAATAAAATATACATCTTTGCTTTAAAAAAAGGTTTATATAATACAAATTATATAACAACATTCTTGGATAACAGATCAAGTAGACGAATAAAATCTGATATGTTTACTTTAACATTTTTTTATCAACAACTATTTTTATAAATAAAAATGTTTTGTTAATTTTCGCAGAAAAGAAAGTAATGTTTCAGTGTAGTTACATTGTTATTCTTTCAGCATTTACTTTTATATGCAAATAATAATATGATTCTGCAAAAGATTAATGATCAAATCGACCTTTCATATTTACACATGCATTAAATATTGGACATGAACATTATAATTATATTCAACTGCAATAAATAAAAAACGAATTTCTCTCTACATCATGAACTGCAAGAGAAGAGATAGCAAATCGAGAAAGAGTTACAGGTGGACAAATGTTCAATATTTAAAAAAACTTATACAATCAAACGTGTTTGTGAATCATTTTTATGAAATGTAATTGTTCTTCATTCAATCAATGTTCTTCTTCAATGTTTCATATTCATTTTAAGTTTTTGACATTCATTTTTATATACTTTCATTTTTCGTTTGTTATTTTGCATTCATTGTTATTGCACAAAAACTGATCCGTAAGAAAAATAAAAACAAATTATATCTATTATAATATATGCTTATTAGACCATGCACATTAATTTATAAAACACCAATTATATTCATGTTACTTTTTTCAACTTACTGCACTTTTAGATCCGTATTGAAAAAAAGACACACTCCTAATGTGTCAACTTTATTTTTCATAGATGAGAAATCTTAACAATTAGAACCAGTATATGCTTGGAGTGTCGAGTTCTTTTTTTTAATTTTTTACATATCTTAAGACGAATTCAAAAGTGTACAAAACATCACTGGATGTAGATTATACATCATTATTTCACTCGTACAAATAACTAATAATTTTTTTATCTCTACAGTTCGTTTTAATAAAAACAAGTACATTTATTATTCAGAACGTTACTATTATTCCGAATGAGAACATTTCAATAAAGCTATGCATTTCTCGTGCTGTTTAATTAAATGTAAAAAGGCGATGTAGTGCAATCACAAAAAAAGAAATCATCTCGTTTTAAATGATCAACCAGTGCAGGATTGGCAAAATGTATGTAGCACCTTCAAAAAAAATATATCAGTATTTTGTAAAATATAATTTCAGATGCGGTTTTCTGCTGTACTTTCTACTCATAAAACACATCACGGAAACATTCAAATGACATATAATTATACACCCATTCGTTTCTGTGTACACATGCTTATTGATATCTTTTTTTTAATTCGGTACGATTCAGTATTATTGTTATGTAGATACGCAAGTTACATTAAGATCACTCTAGAAAGTGAATAATATGTGTATGTATATATTGCAAATATAAAAAACATAATATAAATTTTCGTTTATTAAGCACGAGTCACACGTCAACATTATTGACTTGTATTGATTGCCTTACAAAAAAATTACAACAATAAATACAAACGACGTAAGTTTTGTTTCAACATAATTATTTAATTTGAATATTTCACAACATCTTATACTCTTATACTCTCTCTTTCCTTATATATATATATACATAGCTATGTTTGTATCCTGAACTGGGAAATCAAGTTTTATAATAAAAATTCTGTACAAAAAATAATAAGACACTGTCTTGTACAAAGAAAACACACAAAATTATACATTAATTCTTTACCGGATTTATCATACATGAATTAAGTTGATAGAATTAAATAACTGGTTATAAGAATGCCCATTTTTAAATCTTCGTTGTAAAATCAATCCACACCATTCCGGATGGTTCTTTGTGTGTACACAAACTTTAAAGTTTTTTGATGGTCATTTTTTGTAAAAGAAATGTCACATAAACGTAAATTCTGTAGTATTTAATTATATAATTACAAAAAATCCAAACTGATCAAATGAGTGTCATGGTCGAAATGTTACGATTAGAAAGTTAAAATTAAAACAAAATAAAAAGAAAATATAAAATTGAAGTGCAAAATATGAAATTTAAAACTAAACGCCTTAGAAATGACAGTTAGCTAGAAATGTATCGAAAATTCACTACATTTGGGTACATTTTTTCTTACAATGTAATAAGTATTATTGTTGAAGATTACTGTACACATAAAACGTATCAAATTACACTTTTGAATAGTTTGTTTTATTTTCAACAATTGTTAATTATCATTTTTTGTATCACAGTATTCTTTAGGAGTACATATCTTAATAAAATATTTTTCGAATGATAAAACGTTTCAGTCAATGCGCATATCAGTTTTAAACAGATGCAATTAATAAGAATTTAACAAAAAAATCTTGCTCGATGTGTGCCATACTGAACTATTATGACTTATGAATATGACGAAGGTTATACAATAATTATATTATAAATACACACACATTTTGCAACTTTGAGTAAACAAACACCATATACATTTTCATCAGACTGGAAATACACAACTACTTGAAAGTTATTCAAAAATTCTACTATTGTTTAAATGTTTTTAACGGCGAAATATTTCTTGTAACATGTAACATATCCTCCGAAATGTCGTGTTGTATACATACAACACGAATATACATAAAATGTAGTAATATAACAAATGAATAATTATGAAATATATGCATATACAGTAACGCTTGACAGTTTTATTTCCATTTAATTTTATATGAGAATATTATTTTATACGCCAATAAAACAATACAACAATCATACGTTTTAAGTGACCGTAGCCATAGCTGTTCATCCAAAGGCAATCGGGACTCGGAAGTTCGTTATAAGAAAATCAAACATTAACATTGATGCTGAATCGTTTTAAGCTATATTTTCATAATTAACTGTTTGTTATTAACGAATTAAGAGATACGTTCATTACAGTACTTAACAACATGCAAACACTAAAATTGTAGACTTGAGATACAAATAATTGAATGCTAAATGTTTTTTTTTATTTTATTTCTCTGTTTTAAAAAAATATGTAATAATGACTCAATTGTATAAAATGATTTCATTTCTCTCTCTAAACTGCTAAATTTCTTCGCAGATTTTTTCAACACCGTTTAATTCTTTTTTTTACAATCATATCTTACAAAAAAATAAAAGTACAATAAACAATATTTTTACTTTATGTATTATTATGAAAATTCATTCACATATGAGCAAGCATATATATATATATATATATATATATATAAAGTGTGTATTCATTATAACTTAATTATTATATTTCTAAGTTTTTTGTTATAATAATGTTTTCATACACGAGATGTACCGTTTTCTCAACAAAAACTACATAATCAAAAGTATTTAATTTCGCAACCCGTTATAAACCTGTTAAACAAGGTATTATTACACTTTTTATATGCATTAAACACTAATTACTCGTATTAATTTAATGCACATATAAACATATCACATACATACGAATACATACACACACTTATATATAAAATGTATATATATATATATATATATGTGTGTGTGTGTGTGCGAATGTATGTATGTATACACATACAAAAGAAATCGATCAATGACCTTATCCCAAAAACTTAAGAATTTATTCGTTAATGAATAAGAGCATCTACATATATTTTTGATATAATATTAAAAACAAAAAAAAATATAAAAACACTAATAGTACATGTAAGATAATTTTTTAATGCAAGGAATAACTAACCAGTAATAATTAAATCATTTAAGAAAAATGTTTGTGTATTTTGTAAAGGAACGTGTTTAATTTCCAAATTAAAATATAAAATAACTATTAAATATAAGTACGAAACAATTTAAATGATATAAAATTGTCTTCATTTTTTTGTTTGACTCCAAGTGTTAAATAATGGACTTAAAATAATTTCAGTGTCAGTAGATGTCCATTAACATGTTTTAAAATAATAAAAATTGTCAAAAAAAGGGTTTTAAAGCTGCTATGTACAAATTTTAAATCTGCATATTTCAAAAATATTTATATAAGTTATAACATAACCTAACATAATGTTCAAATAAATTACATGATTGGGATTTTCATTAAAAACTAATATAAAATACATTCATAAAACTGTTCAATAATCTCTGAGAACTATAATTATATAAAATTTAAAAAAAATGCATTTCACAATCATGAATCAATGTATCTTATATCGCAAAAAAAATAATATATATACATATATATATATATATATATATATATATATATATATATATATATAAGATTTGAGAACAAAAAACTACTATATTTAGCATTTCATCATCTTCAATCTAGATACAAAATAAGAATCTAAATATTTTAGGTTCACTATAAAAGAAAATAGATATTAAGAACACTATTGACAGTCATTTAAATGAATAAATCTGATATCTTTGAACTCAAATCTTTACTTACATATTTTACATTGTTTTTTATACAAATGCATCACTGTTCTGGAAATTATTCTTTATACCATTTTAAATACATCACTTTTTCATTTTAATTATTTTTTATAAATAAAAAACATGTAAAATTAAAATTAGAACCACCAAAAGAATCAAATAAACATTTGAAACTTGTTCAGATATGATCCATTATGTCAAAAGAAAATATGATTTTTTCATAAGAAGAAATTCACAATTTTATTTTCATTTACCAAAGAAAGTGCTACTTTATCATCTAACGATTAAGTAAAAAAGATAAAAAAATCTATAATCATTTCAATCCAACATTTTTTAATATAAATATTCAAGTTTTTACTCTCTTTCTTTTACGTTTACTCGATCAGAATATCAAAACAAACTATAATGAAACAAATAAAACACAAACAGTTCTATTCTCACACAACAACAATTAATTTTAATTTACTTATTTCTTTTAAACTATACAATTAATTCGCGAAAATACGATAACATTCGCAAATTATAAACTCCTTTAAATGTAAATTAGTTCGCAAACTGCTAATTAATAGAACTTTAAATGGATTCAAGATCGGAACAATTATATTTAACAATGATCAAGTATTATACAATACGTTCTATATGTAAAAATTAACGAATTATTTAGACGATTAAGGAAATGTTTTCTCACGAAAGTTCACTAGAAGCGCTCAGTTATTACTGTACAGTCAATTAAAATGTACCAATTGAATTAGAATACACAACATTTTCTTTGAAACAGAATATAAATCATTTTATTTAAATAACTATCTCATAAGAATCATCGCGTCGAATTATTTTTATATGGTTTCATAAACTAAAACTAATTATTATACAAATATAACCTTGATAAAACTGTTTCTAGAGAACGTTGAAGAACGTACATTTAATATATATATATATATATATATATATATATATATATATATATATATATATATATATATATATTCAAATATTTTCAATAACATATTATATATTATGTATTATTTTTGATAAACTTAACAGTAAGTCAATGGAACTGTTGAAAAAAAATAACTTTATTGATTGAATATATACTTAACTATATATATATATATATATATATATATATATGTGTGTGTGTGTATGTGTGTGTTTATATATATATATATATATATATATATATTAATCATTCTATCATTTCAACAAAAATGTAAAGTATTTCTAGTCGAGATACCCGTCTCACTGCTCATTGAAATCACCAGTGATAAATCTGATCTGACAAGAGAAACGCTGCCTGCACTAGAACATTTCATTTTGAGTTATACTATATTGCACAAATATTATTTTTTATTGAAAAGTATACATGTACACTTCATAGCAAGCGTGTATAAAACTTGTTTCTCTACTAGGTATACACTCATTTATTTGTGTCATATTAACAAATACAAATCAGTGCTGATGTGAATTAATTATTAGTATCTCTACTACAGCTACGAAAGAGATGAAATAATTTAGTGCATGCGTTTTTATATTTTTTTTCTCGTTTGACATTAATTCGCTGTTAATTTAAATTTAAACTAGAAATGTTCCAAATAAATATTAATTATGTTATTGGTATTCAGTATTAATTACCAAGCATTTATATAAATCAATAGTTTAATGTAAATATTTTATAAGTGAACATGTTTGAAATAATCAAATCGTTTCGGATACAAGAACGAGATTTGTGTTGAAAAATGTTTCAGTTGGCATGAATATCGTTTCATCTATTAAATTATAAATATATGCTGCAAAATACTAGAAAATTGACTACTGCGACATGTTTGTAAGATCAAAATGTTGAAAAATCATAATTTAGAAACAAATTTGTAAAATCGTTCTGGGACGATACCGTCACGTACGACGTGCTCTAATGATTTTTATAGCCAAAATAACCTGCGTGTAAAATGATAAACAATAACTCTTAATAACTTAATTATAGAAAGCACAATTTTTAATTCGAAGATTTTCTAATATTTATTGCTGACATCCTAAAATAATATTCAGTTACTACGATTTTGTATTATAAAATTTTATACTAGTAAGGAATTTCACGTATATTCTATATTAAATATCATACATTTAAATTAAATAATATTTTTATACTCCGATGGATTAATAAAAATGAAGATTACAAGTAAATCAGTTGATATAAATACATAAATATCTATGCCATACTATTTCTAATTAAAATACTTATCATACATAAATATTTTATATGAAAAAAGTAAAAACTGACCCAAAACAGTGTCCAATTGAAATAAAATTCAAATTGGAACAGAAAATAAATAAAAAAATATTGTTTATTTCTCTAAGGTCCGTCTTATAAATCACATGACTCTTTTATAATGTATGACCGGTATTCACGACACGAATGTCACCTTCAAGTAGCTGAACTTATTCTTGATAATTGATTTATTCATATATTAATTATTAAATTGAATTCGAAAATTAACTTATATACCAAAAAATTTAAGTTTATATCAAAACAAATCATTACAAATTTTAAGAAGAAGAATCTAAAAAATAATAATTTGAAAACACCAAAAAAAAATAGCAAAACTTCTCGTCATATAATATATATATATATAAATATTTTACCTTACAGTAATCACACTAATAATATATATACATAAATATCACACGTGAGATTTTTTTTAATTTATGATAATCTTATTACATTGATCTTAATTCTTTTTACTGTTCTAATTTGCAAATAATATATAACCTTAAAATATTTGTTTTTGCAATAACATTTTAATTGGATAATAATTCTTAACGTTATTGTGGTATGAAATTATATATAAATTATTTATATTTTTTAGCAATATTATAAATCACATATTTCATTATGCGTGACATATTTTTTCTCATTTAATTTTAATATACATTTACAAATATTTCTTCCATTTGAAATCTCATCCATTTATAAATATTTTTACAATCTAAAACTCCAATTTAATTCTCTGTTTTCAATAAAATGTTTCTGCCAACGATATTGTAATTCTATTAATTTAAATGTATATATAATAAGGTTATTTTGAGTAAAATCGTATTCTCTTTTACTAAAAACTTGTTATTAAAATATATAATAGCATGTTACTTATTCGTTATTTATATTTATATAAAATATGAAACTGAAATTTAATATTAATATTGATTAAATCTACGACTAAATATAAAACTATATCTTAGCGCAAAGAAATATCAATCTATTGAACTAAATATACCCGGATCTATAGCATCTTTTTTGTAGAAACATCTCATAATAATTCGCAAACAATGGTATTTGTGAAAGGTGTTGTTTTCTTAAACAGTACTGTTTTCAAACATGCTGTTTTCAAAACAAATTATCGAACGTTAATACATGAATTCAATGCGTTTCTGAACTGGACAACGGTGTATTCTGTTAAGAAGAAAGTAACTAGTGAATCTACTTAAACCAGTTCTAACTAGTACTGTATTCTTCTGCAAAAATATGAAACGAGAACATAATCAAATTAGTAAACAAACGAGAATAGTTAATTTATGCCCCGTTTCGATAGTAAATTTTCATAATTTGGTATTTACAGCTGACACACGTCCACACAGAAAATAATCAAATATCATAACAGACTATTAACATTTTTATTTATTGTTTTTTCTACTTTTTATTCTATTAATATAGCCTTATAAAATCGTTTCATGCAGATTAATAAGATTAATAAAATTATTTTTATTTTAGATATTTCATGAAATCGGTTACAGTATTTAAATAAATATTTAGCTTGATGTTTAAAGACTAAATTATTTATATTAAGCATTTAAGATTTATATTTTTTCTTTAAAAAATATAAATTTATGCATGAAAATACATTAATTTCTGTAATTTAATATTTTACGAACTATATACTAGTGAATTAATACGCTTGATAAATTTAATTATGCAGATATATAAAAATTAATATAATTGGTCGCAATTAGAGTTCTTGTCACAGTGACTAATTCAACTTTCATAAATGAATTTTTGCTCCCTCGCAGCCCACACGATTTTTTTGTCATCAAAAATGTTCAATCTTATCAAGTATTGTTTATATTGATTATAATATATAATTAATTTCATATAGTTGATATTTTGAATTATGAAACTACATTTATTTGAATAATAAATATCTAAAAAACAGTTGCATTGTGTCATTTATTTAATCTTATATCTACAATCTTATTGACCTTTATTTTAAGCACAACTTAAAAAGTAACCGAATGTATAAAAGAAAAAAAACTAGAAAAATATGATAATAGGTGTAACATCGAACATTTCAATCTCTTAAATCTAGTCGACAATTTTATAAAATATTAAGCCAATCAGTTTTTTAATTATTAAATGTTAAAAAGTATTACTTTTTCGTTCCAGTTATTGAACAAATCTGGTAAAATAAAAGCTCATTAAACCATTTTATAATTTAATTTTAATAAAAAGTTCTACTTATAGCCAATAATTGTTTCCGAATACTTAATTTTGTAATTATTATTTAGCTTTAAGCAATTACTTAATTAATCATTTTATAATTTTTCAGTTTTGATTTTTTTGATATACTAGACTATTTATTAGAGATTAATTTTTCAAACCAAGGTAGTTAAGATTTTTAAAAATTAATTATATAATTTTTTAGTATCTATTTATATTTTTATATCTAAATTATATATATATATATATTAATTTAATTATTCATGAGATATTATATAATACATATTTGGAAAAACATTTTTTTCAGATTTTAATTCTTGTGGTTGTGTATATACAACTGCACTTATTTTATACACTCTTGGAGATAAAAATTTATTTGAATAAAAAATAAATATCTTTTTTTGTATCACATATTTTATAAAACAAACATTTTAGTACGGGTAAATTGATTTATTATATTAATATATCAATAAATCAATCGTCAAACTAATTCAACATCTTAGCAACTGAATGATACATTGTATTTATCTCTAAACTATATTCTATTATACTCAAAATTATACTACACTCCGATTAATAAGGTTCTCGTGTGAAGTTAAATGTCCATAGAATTTCATTTCATTGATTTTTGAAAAATCTACGAATCAAACTCGAACTGTTATCTATATAAATTGTTGAAAATATTTATTATTTAAATATTTCTGATGAGGAGAACAAAAAAGATGATTAAGTGATTCAAATATAAGATTTCGATACAAAAATCGAAACATAATTAATTTCTGTATACATTTTTCTCGGATATATATATATATATATATATATATATATATATTAAAAATTAATTATAAAATCGTTATCAATCATACAGCGCACAGACTCACCTGATCATTTTCAACAGTGTTACTTAATCAGTCCAACTATAAGATAATAATTCGTTCCAACAACCAGTTTTAACGGCGTCGTTTTCAAATGCACAACGTAAACGCGGTCGATAAAAGTAAACGCGTATCGTTACAGCAACGAACCGCCAATACTACACAACTGACAAACACACTGGGTCAAAATGTATCTGAATTGGGTCAGCAGTAGTTGCAGTCAAAGTGTGACTTACGACTAGCAAGACCAGTTACTTGGTTACGGTACACGAACTCTGACGACAGAAACACTGACTTCACTGTCTACTGATTACTTCGCTTATGACTTTCTGAGCTCCGTTGTACCACCATCCACATCGAGTTCTCGATACGAAGAGAGTGGACGTTCATCACATACCTTCTACTACAAATTCGTCCCCGAACCATATGGTGGTGGACGACGAGTGCTGCATGAAACGATCATTTTTATAAAATTACATTCCCCAGTGCTACTGTCCTTGAATTTCTACATACACAACTCCAGAAACGGCCTTAAAAATATATTATCATTTATATCGAAATAATTCATCCGCATCTTCGTAATTAACAGTTCGATGAAACGAAAAGGAAAATTCCATGTCTAAAAATGATATCTTTGAAATATGAAAAATAAGAAACACTCTGAATTCTTTAATAAAACTACACATGCCTATTTTTTTATAAAATACAAATAAGCTCTTAAACCAAACAATGTAATCTTGTTCTTTCAACCGCCCTCCAAAAAAATAATATTCAATGCAGAAGCTTTCCTCTCAACTAATTTTGCATAGCTATAATCTTAATTACATAATTTTTTTCTTAGCTCACAACCATTATATTGAACACCTATTGTATGCACTTTAACACAGTCTCAAAAAATTTTATTGCATTTTCTACCACAAAGAATGTACGAGCCAAATACTTCATCCAACGAAATTGATTAATCTACATTACTAATAAATAAATACTTTTTGAGTATAATTTCGATTCGCATACAAATCCAAGCTTTGAAATTAAATTCATAATAGATACTAATTTTAATCTAATTGGCTGCCTCTCTGGCCACCCTTTCAATAGAGTTTAACTAAAGTACAAATGTTTAATCAATTAACAAATAAGATTCAAGAAATTCATCTTGTATAATAAACAAATTCCAGTACAAATTTCAAACTAAATAATTTACAGACATAGGAAATTGAATTAAGTTAAAAATAAAAAAGAAACTATAAATTTAATTAATGATTAAATAACTGCAATTTTAGTTTCGGTTGAAATGAAACACAAAGTTATTAGTATATTTGAAAACAACAACTCTTCCGTTTTCTTCATTTAACAAACTAATTTACTTAAATAATTCTAATATTATCAATCAAAAATTAAAGGAAAAAATCTTAATCTTCTTTATTTCAAATAAATGTACTTTCTAAATGATTCTAAATTATCTGAAATTATCTTTTATGACCAACATTAATTTATAGAAGAATATAAATTATCAAACATTTTTATTATTACTAAGTCATTTCCGTTAAAACTTACTGCATCAATAATAAACAAAGTGTTTAAAGGTATATGATTTGTATGAATTAAAATAACATTAAATAAAATAATCAAATAGACAATTCTCTATATACTGGTAATATAACTTTTTTAATTACTAAATATTATTTTCAAGTGTTTAAAAATTACCATTTATAAATTTAATACGCTGGAAATATATATTAATTATTTCTTAAATATAATTAATTATTCATAAATCAAATTAATTGGAATAATTATTACCATACACATAAAGTAAATATATATATATATATATATATATATATATATGTGTGTGTGTGTGAATGTGTGTGTATGTATGTATTGATTTTAACTTGTCAATCATTCAGATTGTATTAAAAAATAATCATTTTACCAGCAATTAAACAAATATAGATTTTATATAATTAATCTTTATACTTTTTATCTCCGGCTATACCTCACTCGAATGTGCCATTTAAAACGGATGCTTTTTTTAGTTCACATTTTGCAATATATCATATAAGTGCTTGAAAATTAGTGACCGTATTCCGTTCACACAATGTCATATTATGTGTTATAATGTCAAGTTTAAGAAGTAATAACAAAAGACCACTTTAAGTGAGACTGAATACGTCATTATATATTTAAATATCATTATACATTTTTTTGTGAATAAAATTTATTCCCTAGAGCGTACTGTTTACATAGATCGAATATTCCTCCAAGCTGAAAATGAAGCAATATAAAATATAATTCAATGCCGAAGCAATATTGAATGACACGTGAAGTGGATTTCAAAGAATTTGTTATGTACTTAATTAGTTGTATCAATTTAACTATTGAAAAAATCCTATTTATTAAAAGTGATTGAATAATAACAAATTGAAAACGTAAAAAGATTTTTTTGTTAGATGTGTATAATGTATTAGAATGTATTTAACACTGAGATCCTCATAAAAAACACTAAGATCTTATAAAAAACCTCAATGCTCATGGTAGGCATCAAATTTTGCCATCCTGTCTGTGATTAAAAAACAGTAAGTGTTAATTCACAATTTAATGTTAAATAAATGTAGACAAATGTAGAAATATATGAGAACAATAAAGTAAATAGTAAAGATTCCTAAGAAGACTTATTTGCAAGACTTTATTATTGTGACATTATAAAAATTCTCCCCCTACGATGGGCAGGTCACACTGAGCAGATACCGGACTCGAGAGTATCTAAAAGTGTTTCGGATAGACAACCAGGCGCGAGAAGACCTATAGGAAAACCAAGGTTCAGATGGATAAACAATGTAGAGGGATACAGTGGAACTGTTGAAAATAAAGAACTGGAGAAGGACTGTCAGACAGAGGGATGTCTGGAGACAGAAAATTAAAAGGGCCAAGGCTCGATTTAGACTATAGCGCCATCGAAAAAGAAGAAGAAGATTATTGTGACAAGCTAAAAACAGTTCAATAAAATTACTGATTATATAAGAAATACAAATAAACTTAGCAGCAGTACGTTTCAATCTTTTTACACAGTACATAGGATTTTTACTTCGACATTTTTTTGGTTTTCATAGTAATTATTACAAACACCTCTTTTTTTACACCGACACTTCATGCTGATCCCTCATTCAAAATAAGCGCCTTGCATGTATCTTTGAAAATATTTATATTTTACATTTGCAATATTCAACGAGTTAAATACTCATTCTCAGTAAACTGATCGTTCGAATTTCAAATCTATTTTAAAATAATTAAACTGTTATTTCCTGTTTAAAAAATATGTGACTTTCCTTCCATTGCAATTACGCCCAACACTTATTCTTAATAATTTATAAAAATTCAATACTTAACTTCCTAGAACTAATCGATAATTGCAATCGGAAACATCGTAAATCGTTTTCAATTAAAAACAAGTATATCAGGAAACGATCAGTGGCAATGGAATCATAGCACTAGTAGTCAAAAATTCAGATGAGATACCACACTTGAACGTACTTGACGTTCATTAAAATACTTGAATACGCTTTTATAAATCACTATGCGAAATATTTTACAATTAACTTAATAACGTATGGCGAATACAATTTCTTTTTATTGTTTTATTCATTTATTGTATTTATATATACTAGAAATATAAACACATATAATTAGATGACATAAAAGTAGCGTCTGCATGTTTATAATTAATTTCAATTCATAACATATACATACATATATATATATATATATATATATATATATATATATATATATCAAAAGAAAATTAACATATTCAAATAATGCTTATTCTAAACAATAAGTTTATAAAGAGTGATACTTTCTAATAAGGTAATATTTTTGTTAGCCATTTAAATAGATAAAAATGTATGAAAAAATACTTTCATTTTATTTAATATTATTTAACTGAAAATACAATGTTATATATGAATATTTTATATGTTACGTTCATTTTTCTATAAAATGTATGTAGAATCAAATATATATATATATATATATATATATATATATATATATATATATATTGATATAAAAACTTCTAGATATTTTTCAATAATTATACAATTAAAACACATCATTAAATGTTTAAAAAAAAGTATGTATAACGAAAAATAGTTTTATGTAAACTTGGTATAAGAAAAGCACAAATTTATTTGATGGATATATTTTACCTTTTATTAATGTGTTACAAACCTGCATTATATTATAGTAAAAAAAATTTTTTTGTACTTTATTTCATTTATATATTGCTCGCCACCATCAGATTGAATATATCTTTTTATAAGATAGCAAAGGATGGATTCATAATTAAAAAATAATAAAAAAATATTAAAATATGAATTAGTTGATTAAATAAATTATGGACAACGATGTCAAAAGAGTAAATATAATATGAATCAATATATAACATTTGTGTTTACCATTCAATAACATTTTTTTTAATAAAAATTATTAATAAAAATATTTGTATGCTAACACCATATTATATAAAAAATACAATATAAAAATATAATTTTTCTAAACCACAATGCAATTTAATACTTTTACTCATTTGCTATATATATATATATATATATATATATATATATATATATATATATATATATAATTCTCTGCCAATTTTATAAACTATTTCGATACCATTAATCATTGTGAAGAAATACAAAAATTATAGTTATTTTTATTCTAACAAAACATACGAAAACAAACAAGAATAAATGCATTTATTCTAATATAACTAAATATTGCAACTAACTAGTACTGACCCTATATGGACGAAAAAAATTACTAATAATTTCAATTGGTTTAATAAAGCAATATGAAACGGGCGTGAAAAGGAGTGCCTGGTTATAAAATGTTCATGCAATCGTAATGAAATAAAAGTAAAGTATGTTGAAAAGAAACTGTTCGCATTAAAGTTAATTCAGCTTTTTGTTCTGGCTATCTTAGTATCAGGAACTAAAAAATAGCCTTGTGTATGATTTAAGCAATATTATTTACATACATGGAATGACTAAGTATACACAATTATATAGAAACGCCGACCTACAAGTCAAATTTATTTAAATTTGAATTAAAATCAAACTATTCTATCTTTTCCTAACACGAGCTAAATTTATTCACTTTTTAATTTATTAATACGCAAACATTATTAAACAAAGAGTCTTTATCTAGTATTTCTTTAAATATTTTTAATCATTTTATTATATGAAAACGAATTAGTTGTGTAAATAACTGTAACAGAACTTATTTGAAATAATACTCATTCAATGAGTTTGAACATTTGTAAAATCACTACTTACTGAAATAAACAATATTGTTTTCAAATAAAAACTAAGCAGTTTGATAAAAAATTACTTAATACATTGTGGAAAAATTTACTTAATACATTTATCGTTGTATTTATAATAAATGTACACAATAAAAAACGAACAGCACTAAAATAAAAATGTTGTAAAATACTTTTTGTGAAGATTTAAAACATAATTAGTTTAAATCGTGATTTATGAATTCTAGTAATAATAATAATATATATATATATATATATATTAAAAACAAACAAATTGAATTTTATTATAACAAAATGTTATTTAAAAGTTTAAACAAAACATCTATTAGAAACTTGAAGATGTTTATAATAAAACCGGTTACTAAAACAGAGAAATGAAAGTAGTTTCAAACACTTAATAGAATTGTATAAATCGACGCAGTTTCAAACATAAAATTGGATTAAATCGTAAAAAATTAATTCAATAACATTGATATTTTCTAAATAATATTAATAAAAATTAAAAAAAAATTTCTGAACAATTACCTATTTCATTCGAATTAATCACGAATTATATAATTATTGTAATAATGTATAAAATAAATGGTTTGACAACTATCAATCGAAACCGAAACACATTAGTGATGAAAATTAATTAATATAGCGAAAAACTACCGGGTTCATATTAGAGATGTGATAGCTGTCAATAGTTGTTATGATAGAGCAATAATACATATACGATTTACATTCTAATTTGTTTCAGTGCAGACAAAAAAATGAATAACACGTTTATAAAAAGCGTTCGGTCAGATTTAGTTGTGTTTTATCTCGGCCAATAAATCCATTAAATATATCATGCACATTTAAAATGAAGGTATTAAATTTCACAAAGATAATAACATTGTTTATTGTTTTTAAACTATTACATAACGCCAGTACACACACACACACACACATATATATATATATATATATATAAATAAATATATATATATATATATATATATATATATCATTTTATTCAATCTGTTTATCTAAAATTTCTTTAGGCAATACATATTACTATACATTGACCTCACACACAAAAAAATATAAAGTACATATTGTTTTACAGTTTAACCATATATATATATATATATATATATATATATATATATATATGTATATATATATATATATATGTATATATATATATATATATATACATATTTATATGGTTGATCGAAAAATAATTACGATTTTTGTTTTCTGAATTCTAACATTAATTTTTTTCAATCAAAGTGTCTTTTCATCGTGTCCATGTTAATATCATTTTAAAATGGATTTTTGGTCTGTATTTTGTAACATCGACTTTAATTTTATTGTTAACTTTGCTTCAAATCGGGTTATTGAATTAAAGATGAAAAAGAAGCAAGTAAGAGCAATATTTTGTATGAATTCAAAACGGGTGGTAAAGCAACAGAAGCTGCTCATAAACTAAACGATGATTTTAATGTGGATACCATTACAGAATGTACAGTGCAATGGTAGTTCCAAAAATTTCTTGCTAGGGATGAGACCCTAGAGGCCCTAGAGCGAGGACGTCCTTCTTCAGTTCATAACGATAAACTGAAAACTTTAGTTGTATCAGAACCACTCACAACAATTCAAAAGCTTACACAAAAGTTAGGCGTTAGTTGTCCAACAGTTCTGAACCACTTAAAACCACTTAAATTTAAAAATGTATACGAATTTGTAGGTCATAAACAGCATGGACAAGCGATCTGGAACAATGTATTAAAAAGATTCATGTTTTACTTTGTTTTATTCCTAAAATTATTTTTAACACGACCTTAGAGTACTACCCAGAACAAATTTTCATCCAAGTATCTATTCTAATATTTTACATTAAGTACGAGTATACGAGCATCTGTCATGAGTTTTTATATTTAACTATACTCCTCTTGAACGTATATTCGTTCGCATAGATCCTGTCAATCATACGATACAATTTATAAGTATTTTTTAAATATTTTATTTATAAGTACATTTATTTTTTTCTTATATATATATATATATATATATATATATATACATATATATATATATATATATATATATATATATATATCACTTTTAATTATCATTTGTGTACTTACTGAAAGTCAAGTAGTAAAAAAAAACAATGGATTATTAACTAGAGAAAATACTCTACTAGAAACGTACATGCACTTATATCATTGTTTCCTATTGAAGAGAATTTTATTTATTAACCTACAATAATAATAAGTGATTCGACAGAATGTGTTAGTGTTAGTCTCAAAATTCTTCTAGTCTCTTTAATCGCTTATATTGTCTATTTCTCTTTTCAAATCATTCTCGCTCTATTACTTCTATAAAAGACAATGTTAAATATAAAGCGAATGTTATATTACAATGTTTTTCTTTTATACTATATAAATGAGTGAAAAAAGCAATCTAAAACTTTTAAAAATCATTTTTTCCAGTAGATCAAAATCTATTAATATCTACATCATAACACTTTAGAACAGGCGAGAAATTCAATGTCTGACCATTTGAACTCACTTCTATGCATTCACATAGTTCATTAATATAAAATGTATTAATCTTACTGTAACTATTTCTTAAAATATAGAATATAAAGATTAGTTCATAAAAAATCGATATCTGTATATATATTTTTATATATTTAAAAACATACTTTGATTATATATATATATATAATTGGTTTATATAAAATATTAAATGGTCATATTTAAAACAATGAATTCTCCATCAATATCTTTTGAAGATTAACGTACATATTTGTTTATTATCGAAACAAAAATCATCTCCATAGATTTATTCCAAACTTACAACATTTTCCATTCTCACTTCCCATTAAAATTCATTTTCATCTACGAACAACATGCCAACGAGTATATCAGTACTAATGACTTTAGTTATCGACGCGTCCTTAAAATCCAATTAATCAACCAGCCAACGGGTATATTTTTAAATAACAGCGCTCTTTTTAATAGAATAACTCAACTATTTACTAATATAAATCAATACTTCTTTGAGACTAAGAATTAAATATTTCAACACTTTTTATAGAATAAATCTAAAAGCGTTACGTGCTAGATAAAATACAAATTATATTTTCATTTTATTAGTTTAGATAAATTTGAACCAATCTCCCGCTCAGTCTTGTATTTCGTTATTAAACTGAATTAAAATTAAAATCAGCATGACCTACATTCATATGAATTCACATTTTAGTAAATATACGTTAATCCTTAATTAAGCTATTAAAAATTCATTCTCAACCACAAATGTCAGTAATTATGAAAAAAAAGCAACCAAACCCTTTACTTTCACACATATACATATAAAAAAAATATATTTATATTACTATTAGTTATTTAATTATGAATTAACATATTAACCGCCATGAAATACACAGTATGCCTCGAGTAAAAAAAAAAATGCTATAGAGTCTGTGAAGCAATAATTTGTGTCTTACGTTATATGAAGGCCGTACAGTTACGCTGTGGTTGTTTTCTTTATGTTTTAATGGCTACAGGCTCATCAATTAATGATATTTTTAACTGATTAATATTAATTTATTTTGAATTTTATACTGGTTTATACATGCATTTCTTTGTACGCTATTATTAATTTATTGATTATTTATTAATGAAAGCATTCAAATTCGATTTTTTTAAATAATCGCATATATAAAATATATTCATACGAACCAACGCAAAAAATGTATTACACAACTTTATTGTAATATTTATTTAAATTGATAATTTGATATTTACAATCCCATGTAAGTATACAAACATTGAAAATAATGAAATATAAGCTAGAATAATAAAAATAAACTTAAATTTCCATAAAATATCATTCAGTCATATGTAAACAACAGTTCGACATATCAATTTGAATAATTAATAAACAATAGAAAAATATGAATAATTATTATGAATCGTGTAATAATATGTAAAATTATGCATCAGTCGAACATGTAACGTAGATAAATAGTAAACAATATGGACTTATAATAATAATGCAGATGGTAGAGTAAGAACAGGTGTGGTAAAAACTATAACAGTTAAAAAGAGGTTGTGAAATCACTTTCATAACACTTACTCTCAGATTCTGTATGAAGTGTATTTACATATAAATACTCAATCACGAGTGTAGTACATTATATACTCACTCACATTCATATATAGACAGGTACACACACACGCACACATATCTAGAAATATATAAGCTGGTAAAACCGAATATTATACGTACGAAAATGAATGATATGTAGAGTTGAAACTTTTAGAAATGACTCCCTGATGGGAGGTAAATAATGAAAATATACTTATATTGAGACATTACCATTCTCATATTAGGCGTTTACTTCGCTGTCGCTCTAAGCAATTTTTTATTAGTCAATCTAAATATCGAATTGTGCTACGTGAAGGTTAATTTGTTTTATTTAAATCAATCGCCTTTTTAATTAGGAGTAAACAATATATTCCAAAATAGATACATATATATATATATATATATATATATATATATATATGTATGTATGTATGTATGTATGTATGTGTCTATTGTATATACATACATAAATCAAATTAAGTTAGTTTAAATTTCATAACAGAGGAAATTGAATTAAATAGAATTAGATAAGTGGTTATTCAATCAAATTGAATGGAAAGAAAATATAAAATTTAAATATAAAAAATAGTTTCTTTTTTATATATATTACATGTATATATATATATATATATATATATATATATATATATATATGTATGTATTTATATAAGAAAATACAGATTTTAAAACATATTTTTACAAAATTTTACATACCATAGAGTAATTTAATTTAGGCTTCCGCATGAAAGTATTAAAAAAAGCCAGTCATGTTATTTTTTATTTTTTGCGATTTTTTTAATACTTTCATGTGGAAACCTAAATTAAATCATCCTATAGGTGTTTAGCAAAATATCTCCAAAAGTTTTAAATTTGCTCTTGTTTATGATAAATTAATTAATTATACAGAAAATATAAGATTTCGATCAGAAAAATTTCTAATGACTCAGCTATACTGCATTTATCTCAGAAATAATTCTTTTTATTCACAAATTACGTTTTTTTTTTCTTGTACTAAGCTCTTTTCTGCAAAAACATACTGTATCTCATTATGTTTGTTATTTTTATTTTTCGATCAGGAAACAAATATTTGTATTTGCATGCGTATACTTGTTTATTAGGAAACACTTTTTGTACAAAACTCGATACACAGATAAAGATATATGAAATTATTTTCATTTTTACATCATTCAAGCGTATAGGAGTATTTATAGACATTTTTGTAAATAATAAATCAAATGAAACTGTTTGTAAATTATCATATGTCTAGTTCATTGCCAATTGAATACAGCCCTGAAATCAAATACCAATTTTTTCATCTATTCGAATCAGTTTTATCTGACATAAAGGTCATGTTATCGTACTTTTATGTGCAATTCATTGAACAACTATTGGTTTTCATACATGTAAATGTCAAAAATTGTGTGGGTTATTCAACCTGTTTATCAATGCATGGTATGTATGATATTTTTATACATTATTATTACACTTGAGCGGAAGCTGGCATTTACTACGTATGTCTTGGTGTCACAAGGTGTCTTGTTACAAATACATTCATTTGCAGTCTTGTGAACTTCATATTGTCAATTTCATTAGTCAGAGAATGCTACATACTTATATTTTCTTAAATATACTCTTAATACGAACTATATATCATTTTAGAAATTATATACAATTTTTATTATATATTTTTCACTATAAATTATTTTTCTCCAGTTAATATTATTTATATTCATGGTCAGAAACAGATAAAGAATATAATAATAAATATAACTATCGCAATATGAACTAAAGGATTATAGAAAAAAAGTCCATATTTATAACGGTTGTAACATTTTAGAAATTTCAACGAGTTGCATTCGAACATTGCAAACAAATTGTATATTTTTTTCTTTGCGAATATTAAGTATAAATTTTCTGGACGATAACTAAATTAAAACATCTGTTAAACACACATATATAATAAACACAATTCTATTTATTTTTTTGATTATAGAATTTTCCATATTCGTCTTGAGGTTTAAAAATTTTTTTAACAGTATTTATATATATATATATATATATTAAATAATTATATAAAGTACTTTCATATAGCATTAATCAATGAGATGTTTCTAAATAAACAAATCCTAATCCTCCATTAATTTTGCAAACAAACAAACAATTAACATTGAACATCTCATGTGTATTTATATCATGGATCCATTAATCCGCGACAGTGGTAAAAAAGAGAAAGCGATATCTGATTTCGGGTTCCTTTTACTCGTCGAAAATGATAAGATACACATGTACAATAGTTAATGTAATGAATGTGATGCAATGTAGGAAATACATATTTTTTTAAATTATATCATCATTCACAAATCGAATGATGAATCGTACGAGCTACAGAAATTCATCACACTAGTAAACACAATATCAGGAAGTTTTTAACATTTTTGTTCTACTACATCGTTTACGAATGTGCAATATTAGCTTACATGGAATGTAATACAAACAATAATGAACTTGTTATATCACTTTACAATGAGATATTTCGATCAGTGTTCATTTTCGGTCACTATTTAAATGACACTTGAAATTATAAAAAGATTATTTATTTCAGTGCAGGGTGACTATTAAATGAAAACATTCTGAGAAACATGCAAGGCCGTAATAAAGAACGTAATTTTAAAATACATTCTTTCGATAATTACCTTTCAATATAATTAAAAAATGTGTATGACATAAATATAATTATTAATAAGTAAAAATATTTTTTTCACTTGCCTGTTTCAAAATTTAACTTCAGCTGATTCTTACACATTGCATTTGAAAACGAAAGTATTTATAAACGGATATATTTGTCTGATAGAAAAGTATTAAGTTAGTAGTATCATCGAAATGAATCCTGAAATGATATTTACACAATTAAAAACGACATTTATATCAATATTTAATAAGAATTATTGGTAAAAAAAAAATCACCTTTTATACATATTGTAAATAGAAGAAAGAATCCTATCGACAATAATATCTGATGGAAAATGACATTTTACACTTGGAATACTTAATTCAGATTTTTTTCATTTATAATCTACATCATTTTCATGAAGTTAGTCTTATCATTCCCTCTGTAAACACAAATTATGGATTTTGTAAAATTCAACTTACATTTTATATTTATAAATTGTAATATACTTAAATGAATTACATATATAAATTTATTTATAGCATTAGTCCAAATGTCAGAATCTATTATATGCTATTCGATCAATTTTGTTTTTTGTTTTGTTTCACAGCATACTCTAAGAACACTATTAGTTTAAATTACATAGGATATTTATTCAATAATTGGTTTCATTCAATATTTTCAGCATATAGTATTGATTATTTTCTTCCGTTTTATAATCCTTTATTCTGTTTTAGTATTGTTAACGTTAACGGTATTATATATAAAGGAAACGCTCTTGTGAATTTAAGAAAACGTTTATTGAAATATCTCAATATAAATTAACGCGTGGTCATTCGTATGAGGCTTGACTGTAACAACTAAATAAACGCATCGCGTTGTCATGGACACTAAACACACTATACCAATATAAGTAGCAAAAAAAATACCAATGTAATATTAAACAACCTTAACAAGTAGTTTGAAACAACCTCTACTTTTTCACAAAGTCTGACTTGTATTTCTATACTATTTCTTCTTATTTGTTTGCTTCATGTTCCAAGTACGAAATTAACAATTATTTTTCTTTTTTCTCTGCTTTATGTCAATGCATGTTCAATTCATTTTTCATAATATAGTATTGTAAAATAAAATTAAAGCGTTTTACTGTTTCACTATCTTTGAGTATATTTTTATAAGTTCTTCTTCTATTTTTTCCTAATTTTCTTATTTAAGTCCCTGCACTTATATTCATTTTCAGCTGACAGATGTAAATTTAATCTTAGAAAGTTCTTGAACTTATATTTACTGAGCTTGTTTCGTTTCTGTTTTCTTTAGGAATTCAGTTATACAGGAATCGTGTGTTAATTAAGTATTTATGAAATGTTGTCTTTTCCGCCAATATATGCTCAATAGACGGCTCAAATATACACTCATCAATTTCTAGACTTCGATATACAGTGTTGGCACTCCTTAATATTCTTTACGCAACTTCATTCTACAGTATTTATTTTTTTTAATTACTATTTTTTTATTCCTCATATATTAAAATTGACTATACTTCACAGTACGAAACATAGAAAGGTTTTTATGAAAATATTATTTTCATTATATAATAATTCGTGGATGAGTGTACAGAACGCTTTCGACTTTCTTAATAACATATTTTTATTAATAATTATAAATGTCGTTGTGACTCCAATGTACTTCTAAATAACTATATATAATAATTTACCCCATCGTTTCATTTCCATATCGTCACATACTTTCTCTTTTTCTTTCTAACTCTTATTGAATATAAGGTATTTTATTTTTGTCATATTTATATAAATTTAACTTTAGTAGTAATAACTTCTTCAGAACACTTTGAATTAGTATTTTTGAATTTGATCAATTATCGTTTGGCCAATTAATTAATAACAACAATTATAACAAAATCTTAATTTGTTCAACTAAATCCGTGAAAATTATTTTATCTTAAATAATCTTCTATCTGTATATGTTAATGTTACAATTTAAATAATGGAAATGAGAAGATTTATTTAAAATAACTAATACTTTTAATTTTATTCAAATATATGTAAATCAGAGCAACGGAAATGATATTGAATTAAGCAATTCAATAAGAAACGGAGACGACAAGACATAAATATACTTATATGCCTCTGTTTCCCGTTGTGCGACTTTATCCTACATTGAATTTCACTTTATCCGTTATTGCATCCTACAGTGAATATGATTTGAACCATATCAGTAATCTCTGAAAAAAATTACTGGTGCAACTCCGCTCCCGCGTTCTACATTTAAGATATCTGGCGCAGTAACATTTTTTTATAAATGAAACACTTCAAATTCATACATATTAATATAACAACTTATGATGACGATTAATAGAAAATGATTTCTTTAGAAACATTCTAAATATGTGTCTTACAACATATTACAGAAATGTCTGCAAAAATCTGAATATTCATCACTTAACTCAAGCGTTTATTAATAAAACAATAATTTTAAAAAACGATATAAATTTCCATGTAATTTCAGACGTAATTAACAAAGTCCAGTTATAAAACGAATTATTTTCACTAATTGTTCAACAGTTGCAATAAATAAATTATTAATACATATTACAAAGTATAAAATACGTAATTATCAATGCCAATTTATTAATACATTAAATAGATCACTTCGTAATCGCACTTAAACGAAATTACTCCGAATTGTGATTTAACAAAGTGAATGGGTTTTCACGCATGGATCCATTTTTTACATTCTCTTGTAAAATTTAAACATGACATGTTCATTTAAATTCACCCTCATATATACATATACTTATAGAAATATATATATATATATATAAAGAATTTTAGTTAATCTCTTTTAATCTATTCTTATTATTAACTTTTGTACAGTATTTAATTTATTAATATTCACGTTTTTAACATGATAATTAATTATTTACTACTTACACTTTTTTTTATATTTTTCTATTTTTTATTACAATCCACAAGAATCAAGTAAAAAGTTTTGCGCATAATCTCATAACTAATAAAGGGTTTGAGATATTGGAATGAAACAAAAAAAGGAGGGAGTCTGGAATATATCCTTTCAAGTGCTGTATTTATTTTTTTACATAATTAAAACTGTACACTGGTGACAAGGTGTAACAAACATCTCCTTATATAGTCGTTTAAAAAGGTAAAATTTTAATAATCGCGTTTCTATCCATTCAATGAAATGTTCAGACCCATATTATGATTTTTAGTAATTATTCATAGTTATAATATATATATATATATATATATATATATATATATATATAACTTGACATTTTATCTAAAAATAAAAACTTTTTAAAAAATTTCGATGTTTCATCAATTTTTGCTTATTATAAGGTCATGATATTTTTAAGCCAAAAATCGAACGTTTTCATTTTATTATTTTTTTATCACAAATCGGTCGTTTATATGATAACTAAATGATTTGTTCCAAAATACAATTTTGTCACTCATAAATACATTAATTTTTAGTCTAACTCCGATATTAGGTATTTCGGATTCTTTTCAAACTCCGACAACTGAATTTTATCCTATTTATTTCGGGGATTGATAAACGTTTTCAAATATAAAATGATATTTTACATAACAGACAACATCCCGGGCATGAAAAATAATCGAGTGTGATAGATACAATGGAAATTTAATAGGTCGAAATGATAAAAGTTTGAAAATCACCTTTTTATCCCTTTTCGTCATTATTTATCTAAAACATGATATTTTTCCCGAAAATAACAACTTGGAAAAGTTGTATATATTAAGTAAAAATGGTTGATAATATAAGTTATGATTGTATTAATGTTTTTATAGATTAGATTGGTTAAGCTGACTGTCGTAGTTATCGAAATATATTGAAATTAATGAAGAGATATTGTTTCTAAAAATAATTATTTAAATACTTGACAATTCAAAATATATTTCTCTATTTAATTATTTATTTATTTCACTATTGAGTTTATCTGTGTATTACTCGAGACTTCAAATTTAAATTTATGTTTGAAGTCATAATATATATATATATATATATATATATATATATATATATATATATATATATAAACAATTTGTTAACAAATCAATCACAAATCATTACGCAAATAGTATAATATATTGCACGATGAAGACATTATCTGTCTTATATATATATATATATATATATATATATATATATATATATATATATATATATATATATATATATATAGCTTGTTCACGTATATGTAATAATATATGTTAAAATATTTCAAGAAACTACGAAAATTCATGAAACACAATGAATAGATTGTATGCAAAATCAAATTATATGTATTTCGCACAACAGCACGCATATAAATGTCCTCTTTGACATGCAACATAAAACTCAGTGCATTTACTGCAGTTATCAATAAGAACCGCTGCTCTGGTTTTCGAAAATGTTTCAATTTCGGGCCAAGATGATGTAACCGCCGTCTTCCATTAGCACACACAGTGTTCGGACGAGACACTTTCTCGTTCAAATACTGTATGATCTCATCTACTTCTATGATATCTCAATAAAAATGACCACAAATGTCGAGCACTTTGCCTTTCGCATTATATATTAAAATATATTTATATACAGGTATCACGTAGAAAGTGAATTACTCTTCGGGTGTGGGCTCCATAGTACGTATTTATTCTATCTTTATGATCGAATATCAATCACTTCAGTTACCGTCTCACAAATACACGGTTCAATTGCTCGATGAAATAGAGAAATAAAAGTTAAATGAAAGGCGTATATAGATGTTTCGAGCCGAAAGTTCAACACGGTTTGATTATAGTCCACTTTACACACATATTTTGTAATAACTTACATATATATATATATATATATATATATATATATATATATATATATAATATAATATAACAAAATATATTCGCTTGTAAACAAAACAAAATTCTTGAAGATTATCTAAATAAAAAGAAGAAATTTTAAAAATATTAAAAAGAAATAGAAATATTTATGCGAAAACTCGCATACATATTTCTACAGTTATATAGGTAACAGAAACGTTTATTAAATTTAAGCTGCTATAAATAAATATATGAAAAAGTGTACACAATTTTCAAAATTTAAATCCTATACAATTATCACTAGCCTTTTGAATCCAATAATTTAAAGATTAGTTCAATGTAGTCCGAATTTGTGTACTTTAACATATTTTTTACTATATGAAATACTATATAATATAGCATTACTATATAATAATAGTAAATATATTAATTGCTTAAATGGTAATTTTTTTGTAATATTGATATAAAGGTGATTTATTTTAATTGTAGTTAACAAATGCAATAACTAAATTAACAAACAATCTTATAGAAAAATAATACAAATAGAAACTCGTTTCTAAAAACAAATTAAATTCATAATTTAGGAGTGAGCTATATATTTTTTCTGGAGAAATGTTGAAATATATACAACTATAAACATTCATACATCGAAATGTCTCTAATACTGTAGAATCTGTAGAGTATATATATATATATATATATATATATATATCAATTTAAAAAAAAATAAATAAATAAAAATAAACGATTTTTTTACGTTCGTTTCTATTGGTTATCATATATTTAACATACTTGTAGCAAAATACAATTTAAAAATTAATCTACTTTTCTTAAATAATTCATAATTGAAAATTCGATCTTCAAATTTTACTTTTACACATATATTTAATTTCTCACAAACTTCACATTTAAACTTAAATATTACATAAAAATTCCATACGGAAAATTTGCAAGCCTTTTTACATAATTCGCTGAAATATTTTAGTTTATAAGCATTGTAAGTTAATGTATTATTATCATTCTTTTTAGAACAAAGGCATCGTTTAAAATAAAGGTACGAAAAAAAAATATTATTATTTATTCACACGTGTGGGATTATTTTAAATTTATAAGATGACAAAACAATTAACAAGTAAATAAAAAAGTACATGTAAAGATAAGACATATTATATAGTGTGAAAAATGTGCAATTTATTTACTTCTTAATAGTATGAATTTTATTCGCATTTATCTAAGATTTGGCGACGAATAGCGTGTCGTTTTATATAAACTTAACTAAATTCTCTTTTTATTCAAAAAAAATAAAACATTTAATGTCCTTGGACGGTTCAAGTTTCAAAAAATTAATAAATAAATAGAATCTATTCTGAAACGACGGCATAATAAAGTAGATTGGATTTTAAAATATTTTTTTTTAAATAATAAATCGCGGCCAAATCTATTATATAAAATATACTGAAAACATTCAAACTGCAAATTATTTATTCAAATACAAACATGTATAATGTCAAAAATGAACAGCGAAACAAAAATAAACATAAACACTAATAAGTCGATACGACATTATATACACAATTCATTGAAAACATTTGTACCACAACCGAAGCACAAAATCAAATTAGTCTATATCAAATGTCATTTTATGTCCCAACAATAAGTAAAAATTTAAATTCGATCAGAGATAATCATTTATCATATTTTAATCGTGCTAAACAAACATAATAAGGCATTATTAAACGTATTACATTCTAGTTATGTCTAGTTATAAAATTATACTTGGATCAACTTTCTCGCAATTTCAATAAATCAAACTTACAGTTTCGCAAACATAATTCGATGAATCCAGATTTGCCGGACAGTGAATGTTTGCAATTGGGTGAATTCTACATTGCTCAAAGAACCTGAATGATACGTGATCAATTATTTAAGATCGGTGTCCATATACCAATGACCGACGTGCAGGTTGATACAAAACCAAATATATTAAATTACTACAAAATGTACACATGTGTATATAATACACACACATGTATATATATATATATATATATATATATATATATATATATATATAACACTGAGCATGTATAGTACTTCAATCAACAGTTAATTAACTTTTTTTTTACAAGTTGAATAGTGGAACAAGTATAGTGTTTACTACAATTATTTTTATACATGACACGGCCGTGTTTAATTTATCTTTATGTCATGTGACAAATTTATCTTATTAAAAAGTAATTAATTTATATATTATAACTATTTTTGATCGGATAGTATTTTATTTTTATTTAATGCAATGGAGACAAATTAATAGTATAATATTTATTTTGAAATAGCGAATAAATAAATTTTAATTTTGTATTAAAGTAAGAATAAAATTAACTCAGGAGATAAAAAATAGTACCCTGTATTTTATTGTTATATATATATATATATATATATATATATATATATATATATATATATATATATATGTACAAAAGGCTTTTGTAAATGAAACAAAAATGCTTTCTTTTTATAATTTCTATTTAAAAATACGAGCATAATGTTTCTAAAACAACATTTGAATAAACTTCCGTAATCGGTATTCGACAAATTTTCTGAAATTCTCATGAAAACAACTAGTTTGCTACGATTATTTAAATAATTATAACTTCAAAAAAAATACCTTCTTTGATTTTAAAATTAGATATTTGTAAATAAATAAATATTTATAATATATATATATATATATATATATATATATATATATATAAACGAATATTATATACCCAAATAATAAATAACAAAAGATGTTATTCTTTATTGGCATATGAGACACATTTCGCAAACACTGAAAGTGTCAATTTTACATTTCTTAATACGACTCCCACGTCGAATACAAAGGAGTCTTCTACTTTTTAACACCGAAAACTATCGATATAATTTCAATTCATGCGTGACATGTATACAATACAAATCTCGTTGATTTCACAATCGTCTTCGGTCTATCGTTATAATTACGAAGTCAGATGTGTGTGGTAGCCACCCATACCTTAACCGACTCAGAGTACTATTGTTCGGCATACATCTGTCAATATGGAATTTACAAGTGTTAAATTATTATGACAAAATGTATTTATGTGCGGCGAGACAAAATTTAGCCGACAATTATTATGACGTTATATAACGAATTAATCTAGTCAAGGTGTCTCTGTAACAGTTACATGTCGCATGACAAGATAAAATACCTTACGGACCAATCCCTTAACGGCGAACTACGTAGAAGACTTGAATAATTCATTAAAACCCTTCTCTGAACTGTCATGTGCATTCTTACTAGATACATATTTTATACTCGCTTTACACTGACGCATATTATTGAACACATTTTTCTTTTAATTAATCACAAAAATACATTTTACAAGCTTTATATATATATATATATAATCAAAATAATCCACAAAAATTTTTAGAAAACAACCCGTTGCAAAAAATAATCTATGTTCCAGAAAATTTATATAGACATACTACATGTATATATATATATAAATCACGAATTTTTTTGCACGAATTAACGGTGTTTCTGATCAACCTATGGTAAAAAAGAAAATTTTTAAGCTGTATGGTGGCCGTCTCTAAGGGCAGAAAGTGCCCCGACAACAGCCAGAGTCGGCGATATATATATATATAAATATTTGTCAACTTTGATCAATGTTATATAAATATTTACAGAAAAAAAGTCTAAATTTGATTACAAAACACGAACATGAACCTATTTATTGTTACTGTTTATATAAACAGTAATTTCTAATTGACATATTAATTTTCAAGATTAGTATATTGAATGTAGTAACAAGCGTAAAACTGGATTTTGATTTTAGTCGAAAGTAAACTTTATAGAATGTATGAATGACAACAGAAACTAAACACTGGTTTAGACGGAAGCTTCATAAACACACATTAGAGCGGTTGAAAGTATGGAATGCATGTACATGTTTTTAGATTCGATTAATTTAATTTCTATTCACATAAAGTCATAACTTTTAAACAACATTAATAACAAAATCAGAGAATATTGTTATAAATCCATCTTGTCGATATCGATTTTGTTTTCTGGAAAATGAATGAATTCCTTAGATCTTATTTTAAGTGGTTCTCAAGATCTAATAAGTGATTGTGACATATTACCTATTTGTAATTTTTAATTTACTGAAAGTTCATTCATAAATCAAATATTAAATTTAATTAAATCACGTATATTTCTAATCATGCACAGTCATGTCCTTATCGTAGTAATAACAAAAACGAATGTTACTTTTAATTTGTTATTTATAAAAACATGTATTTTCGTTTTGTCTTTTTAATCTCTTTTTAGAGCAATAAAAATGCAATTAATAAAACTATTACGATGCTATTATATTTACAATATCTTAAAATTATTACTCTCTAAGATTTTTTCTTTAAAAAACTCTCATTCTGAACAAAAATTATAAAGTTATAATTTCTATCCTTTTAATATCTAATATCACGATACAACTTCATACTATTAGTATCTCATATCTTGAAAGTAAATCTCATCAAATCTGACAAAAAAATACGACGATATTGTGCCTTTCATAAAAAAAGATCTCGATTGGAACTTTCTCAGAATTAATACAGTTTATTTTTGTTTAAAAAAAAATATTTAACTTATAAAAATTAATTGACTTGCCTTCTGAAAAAAAGCACGTAACGATTTTTTATATATTTTTTTATGTTTATTTATATCAACTTAATATCGTTAAAATATTAAAACGAGATACGCAACGATTGAAGTTGATAAAATATCTACATAAATGAAACAAAATTAAAACCAAACTACATAAGCGGAAGTCATTACATATATTGGAGATTATCTATAAAATGAAAGTATCCATATCGTAATAATAACAAGTTAAATACATAACGATTCTTATACAGCACACGCCATTACAAATCCAGTTTGGATCTTTTAGGTGTTGACACAAATATAGTTTCTTCGTGCGTCATAGGTCTCGCACGTGACGATTTTTTTGCAGCATATTTTAAATAGCGTTTACTCAATTCGTTTAATTATATGCTCACTTATAAAATAATATTCATAAAATAGATACACAGAACAATAGAAAGATAATCTGATCACTGTTTACAAATATATTCCAACTGTTAATTAACAATGCATGTGAAATATCTTTATAGACACATCTATTAGGTTGGTGCAAATATAATTACGGTTTTTACGTATCGAGTATAAAAACGCATATATCAAAGACAGGTCCGGAGACTAAGGTGAGTGAGTGACACCGTTCTGTAATTGTTTGTAACTTTATATGGATAATCTCCGTCTACTTTCAGAATTAATTTTTAATTTATTAAATAATCATCACCGTTAAACTCAAAAACGTATTTTTATTTAAAAAAAAATACAAGAAATATTATCTCTCGAGAGAAAAGATCTTATGTAGCAAATATCCTGCTTACATGTCAACGAAAAATGATCATCGTATGTAAGATACAAAATTAAAAAAAAAAAAATCCTATAACATACGTTTCTTTTAACAAGTCACGAATGAAATGTTTTATCGTTCTAGAAATAGACATAGTTTGACATAATAAATTGATTACAAATAACTTAAGAAATCAGTTCATAGAAAAATCTACTAAAAACTTTCAAATTAAAAATATTAAAATTTCACTCGTGCTTGTTGCTCAAAACGGATATTCTCATTATAAAATTTTATTCTTTTAATAATTAATATGATGAAAGAATATTTTCTAGTGATTTACATTGCTACAATAAATTATGTACAATAATAAATTATCTGTCATTAAAACATAAAACAAATCTACTTGTTGCTTTTTAATATATATATATATATATATATATATATATATATATATATATATATATTAAAAAAAAAAATAATTATAAACACAATATATATATATATATATAAAATGTTTTTCTTCGGCTAATTCCATAAATTTATATATATATATATATATATATATATATATATATGTATGTGTGTGTGTGTATAAAAGTAATATTTTGTATAAAACCAATATTGCACCGCATGATAGGGGAAAAAATGTTTAAAAGTAACTGGATATTTTTTACTAAAAAGAGCCAAATCGACAACAAACAAGGCAAAGAAAAATGTGCAACGTGGCATATATTAAGAAAACTGTATTTTTTGACATTTGCGACTTCACATATTCTAGGGCAATTTAATATATAAAAAAGAAACCTTTCTATCTCCCTGCGTACGGAGATATCATCCAAAAATTGTAAAATGACAACCTCTTTACAAAACATTTTCATACATCGATTTAGAATTTTATTATGTAAAGTTTTATATGTATTAAGTTGATAGGAAATGATCTTCAAGTTCATAATAATATATCAAAAAATCGTAAGGTAAACATTATTTAATTTTTAAATGACATAAGTCAGTCGATATAACCGAATAAAATTAGTTTCTTATCCCTTGTATAAAACGGATCCACATTTGTGATCTCAAAAAAAATATTGAACATTTCTTAAATCTCGCTTTGGACATAAAATTCTCTGAACGAAGAACACAACAAAATAATAAAGTAATAATCGTTAACATCATAAAATATACTTAAAAAAATTTCGAACGAGTCAGACAATCAAAACAGAATGTATTTATTTAAAACGACATTGAAGTATTTTCTTTACATATGTCGTGGCGGTAAGATATACATTTAATGATAATAATATAATTTTCCTGCTAGCAAGGTTACATAAAGAAAGATTCGCTGACCTAATCTTATACACATACCTATATGTCGATTAATAAGATGTAAGTACTTACGAATGCATTTGCGAAATACCTTTCAAAATAATGATGTATGTGCAGATAGAATATTTATTGTTACAAAAAAGTATGTGGTTCAGAAATTAAATATCTTTACACTATAATTATCTCGGCCAAAAAGCAACATATCATAGCCGTAAGATACAATATATTGATTAGCCATGTTCGTTGAAATTCGAAGAAAGCATCATAATATGCATACATTATTGTTCATGTCTCTTAGATCGTAATCGTACGTTTAAAATTTTCTATTATTTTATTAGACAGCCGGAACCTGAGGCGAAAAGTGCTTATAGGAAAAAATGAATTGTACGAAACTGCACATATTATTGCAAAAATTTAATTCTCAATTACCTAATTTATAATTACATTAACGATTATTTGTCAGTTAAACAAACAATCCGCTTAAGTTATTTGTAAAATTGGTTTATCCCTACAAGCAATATTTGTGTTTCGGAGCGTAAAATTAATAAAAAAAAAATGTCAAACGAAAATACATTCGATTATGTCACTGTGCATACTTAAAATTACAAGTAGCAGTGTGTATTGCGAAAAAGAGCTGTGCAGATACAATTACTAAATACGAAGAAAAAATACGATTTAGTACATTTAATTTCATTATTTGCCATTACATAAGCTAATTACATTTAGCTTCTTACCTCAAATCATTCATAATTACGATTAATGATATAATTATTATTTTCAACTTGTTGTTTCCCTTTTCGAAAGTTTCAATTTTTAACCTTATAACAGATTCAAACACGCGTTAATTATGTTTTTACAAATATAGTTGTTTTCTTTTCTACCCAAGTAGTCTTTCAACAAATACAAATTATTTTTTTTTTAAAAAAAAACAATCATTTCCGATAAACCAGAGAAGTAATGCATTATGTTTCTTCTTAATTAAGCTTCAGACCTTGCACATGTCTATATAAAATGTTTTGTTCATTTTGGATTCCTCGATCTGTATACAATTTTACAGAATACCTAAAATTGTATACAAGGCAACATTTTAATTGGCCATTTATCTAATGAATGGTTACCCACAGAACGATTCGATCTTTCGTAAGAAATTATATCAAAGATAACAATAATATCGTTCGAAAGATCTTTTTATCGTTATTTACATATAATTATTTATAAATTGAAGGTGAGAATAGTAGTTGAATTATACAAGGTTGCAAGATACTTATTGAGAACCATTCAAGGATTTAGTGTATTGAAAATCGATATGATAAGAAAGGTAAGGCGTTAGCGAACGAAGTGCAAGAATGCTTACAACGTCATTGTACATACTTGAATACCAGTAAGTACTAGATATAACAAGAGAAATGATCACAATGAAGTAGCAGACCAGTCGATATTAAATGCATTAATAAATCCATATGTTCTCATAAGTATTTCATCATAATACATTTGATTGAAGTATATATATTAAATTTTACAAGACACTATTCGAAACTTTACTGTTACATTTCTTTTCTGAATTTCAAACAGTTCAGTTATTACAAATTCATGATAATGAATTCAAATACTTTTTAAGAACATAGAATTAAATTAAAAATGATGACAAGTAAATACGATTGTTACTGTCAAATTTTAACAAACTATTAATATACTGAGACATTTTAATGCATATACCATTCTATTCTATTAATGAATTTCCAAGTGTACTGCCAATCATTAAATTCCGCTTTCTTAGTTAACAGAAAATAATATTTTCAAATATAACTACACTATATTATATATCAACGGTGGGCAAAGTGCGGCTCACAAGCCGCATGCGGCTCCAGAGACAATATGGAGTTTCATTTCCATTTTTCCTAAATTTTTATATTAATAATCTATAAGTAATATAGTAATCCATAGTCAGATTTTAAACTATTAACTGCAAAAATGAAGACTCGGAGTCTTCAACGAGTAGAGATGAAGCATATTCTGCTTGGGTGAGTAGGACTACCACATAATTATATTTTTTATTATTTATAAATACAATTTTACAATAATATTTTCTGTGGCTCTTGAACATTCAAAAATGTATGAAAAGTATATGTGGCTCTTATTATCGACGAAGTTGCCCAACTCTATTATATATGAATAAACTCCCTTACATATTAAAACTCTTCAATCCTCATAAGGATAACCACCTTTTAATTGAAATTAACGCTGAAATTAAAAAGGGAAAAATACTAGATTTTAACAATAAAATGAAAAAAATGTACAAAGCTTAAAAATCTCGAAATTAAGGGGCTTGATTTTTTAACATTCCCTAAAAACGGATTTATATTATTTAATATATATATATATATATATATATATATATGTATATATTAAAAAAATACCCTATAAATCTGCAACAATATTTTTACGTTAGTTTCTTATAGCATAAAAATAATTCTATATTCACTGATCTTTTGTTCGAACAATGGCTATATGTAATCTAATATGAATCAACTGACTATTAATACCAAGAACAGTACTTAGAAAATATTATAAGATTACAAATGTTGATTCGCCGTCACTGCCAAATAAAAACATGCTTGATGTATATTAGTCGTTTTAAAATATAGGTTAACGAGACTAGAGAAAGGAAAGTAACGATTGTGGTGGAGCTCGCAAATACCGATCTACGTGCGCGTAACATACGCGTTCCATACTCACATGACGAGCTATAAGCACAATTCTGTTGTACACAAACAAGTATATTATATTTTTACCAAGCTATTTCTTTCGAAACTCTTCAAGTCAAACTAAACAAATTCCTATGATTTCGCACTAACAAATCAAAAAATTAGCCTTTTATCGAATTCGCACAATCAATTATTAGGTACTTTTAAATATCAATTTTTTAAACATTTGGATAATCTTTATATCAGAAATAAGCATATCTTAGAAACACAAATCCAAAATATACGTGTGTGTGTGTGTGTATATATATATATATATATATATATATATATATATATATAGCGAGAGAGAGAGAGAATTTATATATAGTGTTCTTTTAGATCTTGTCGGAGCACACGAGCTCGACAAAATTAAAACATAAATTATATAAAATATAATAAAAACGATTCTTTATCCACAATAACGGACAACAAAATATATACAACGTACAGATATTTAATGAACTAAAAATAAATGTCCTTTAACAGCACAAAAATAAAATCATATTTTTTTCTGAAAATTGATTAGAAATTACTGAATATAGCACTAATGCTGAAACTGATCATAGTAAACAATTCAACAACTTACTTTTAAAACATGTTAAGAAGACAATAACTCGTGCTCTTTTGAACGCCTTTGAATATATCTAAATCATACTCTTCTCTTCATATGTTGAAGATTCCAATCGGATGTCTGCTTTTGTAGTATGAATTGTTGGCTTGGACAGTCATTACTGTATCCTTCTAATTACTATCTGTTTCAATTCCAATAATAATCGATTTGAATGCAAATAAATTATTGATCTAACAAACTTGAGTCTTGTGATAATGCTGTTTTTTACAATTTGCAGATAAGCTTTGGCCATAAAGTCATTTCGCAGCATTTCCTCTGCGTTCAGATGTTATGCTTATCCCGGCAATAATCGGTCATCAGAGCCTCGTCTGTAAAAACAGACTGCACCACGTGTAGGTGAGGTTGATATTGAAATACAAGAGGCTTTGTATTACGCATCAGTATTCCATTTGCAGTCCAAATAACACTATATATCTACTTAAAATAGCATTTAATCTATTAAAGTGTGCGGGTTTTTCGGAATAAGAAAAAAAATTACAAGATTACTATTAAATGCACAATTTTAAATTTCTGAAAATGGAATAATTTAACTTTTCTCGTTTCTATATCAAGAGTAATATATTTATTTAATTGTCAATAAAATAATATCAGTCAATTTAAGTATCTCTTCATGAAATTATGGATTGTACTGGCAATAAACCGCTCCTAATTTTTATATTTGTACTTTAAAATTAATTATTGTATATGAACGATCTTCGTAATACTTAAAAAATCATTCTATTGTCCGAAAAAAAATGTTCACAGTCTCAGAGCAGCCGTTCGAAAAGTTATTTTATTTTAAAATATTAATAAAATCTTGAAAAATCAACAGTTATGATAACCAACGAATCCTATGCTTTCTCTCTTCCATTCTTGAAGTTAATCACTTTAATAGGCATTAACATTTTTCAAATTGCAAATATTGAGTAACTACAAGTACACCTATCACCTTAGTATTATGTAATGTAAAACTACATTGGAATGTAACTAGGAATGTTTATATTTATTACAATTTTTTATACTTGTTATGGATTTTAAAAAAATCAAAATAGTAATATTACAGACAGAGTGAAGTAACTTATATTATCGACTGTGCAACTTCACAACACGTTTGTTTATCTTGTTAAACGTCACGGTAGTACTTATTACAGTATTTTAATTTTTATTTAAAGAAAGAAATGACAAACGAATTATCAGGGTATACTGTAGTAATTATAATCGCCGGTGGAGTGTTGACGTTCCTAATATTATTTATTTTTGCTAAACGACAAATAATGAGATTTGCTTTGCGTTCTAGTCGTGGTCCACACATTCCTATTGGCCACGATACAAAAAAATCTCTTAAAAGAGAAATAGATAGAAGAATTGACCTTATTCCCAGAATCATACATGAACCACAATTAATAAGCAACAATGATTCTCGATATATATTATATCCTGGGCAACAACTTCCATCCTATTATAACAGATTAAAAGCTGTAGATGATGTAAAAATTCTAGGTAAATCAACTAAATACTGTACTTTTTTACTGCCTCTTATTATATCTTCCATCTAAGAGAAATTACAAAAACTTTATACCAACTTTTGTAATACATAAATAATAGTACTTGTTGATAATTATTAAAAAAAATTTCAGAGAAAGAAATACATAAACATGATCCATGTTTATTTAGACATGCTAGTGAAAATTTACGAGCATATCTTCTAACAACTCTCGCTGCACCTCTTAATGGTACTGGTCAGAGATTAATTCATCAGTTTTGCGACTTGTATGAACATGCTAGACATGATCCTAGTGAATTTGGCGATGATGAATATCAAGCATACAATCGCTTACTTCTAAAACTTCTTGATGCGTAAGTTGCAATGAACAATATATTATAAGAAATTAAATTTTAAAATTAGCATTACTGTTGCTAATGCTTACTTTTCAACATATTTGCACCTTGTAGTTATTCATAATAAACATGTATTTTTTGTTATTACAAAATATATAAATATTTTTCAATTGTTTTAAAACTGTAATTTCAGAGCTAAACTATTAAAAACATTCAATAGTAGAAAGTCTTCACCTAGCCGTACACCACAGAAAATGAAACAAATGGATAAAAACCGGGGCCTTCTAGATCCATCTCGTTTACGACCACCTAATGAAAGTTATGGAAGCCGACCAATATTTACAGAAGAAACATTAACTATAACAAAAACAGATTCAAGACCTGTTTCATTATCAGTATCTAGAGTTCCAATTACAGATAATAGTGAAACAACAGTTTAAGTAAATTGTTTATCTTTCATATAATACAATAAGCTATAAAAGTGAATAAATAGCTCAAATATTTTTTAAATCAAAATATATAAAAAAAATATATATTTCTATATGTTACTAAGGCTCATTCCAATGTCATTGCTGTCCCAAATATAGAATATTTCTTTTTGCATTTAATATAATTCCAAATGTAATTAATGTATATTTAAAATACTCCAAACCATTTGCCCCTTCATTTTAATGTTATCTTGACTGCTAATAACTGTAAAAAGTTATAAATTTAACATTTCCAAAGATACAAAAACAATGTTAATATTTCAAAAATTATTGTAATGATTTGTATGTGTTAATACTTTTATCTTAGACTACATGTGAATATAGAAATTTTATTTATATATTTTGATTTTACAATGTTATAGTTTTAGAGTATAATCCTTTACTTCCCACGTGCAATACAATAAACTTAAAAATTATTATAGGACAATATTTTTGTCCATATTGACATCTTCTTAAAATAATTTTCATGTTTTAAAAGCACAAGAGGTTGAGAAAAAACATCTTTATATAAATCTGATATTCGTTTCGAGTTACTCATACTATACAACCATTCTATTGACTGAAACAAGAAAAATCACTGTAAATACAATTTATTAATATAATAAAAGTTTAATTTTATTCATTTTTAATAACTTTTTGTGATAAGTAATTTACTGATTTTAATTGTAAATTAGATATTATTTGCTAGTAGAACAAAATGTTAGTTTTATGTAACAATACTACAAAGAAAATATTTATATTAAAATAACTACTTATTTATTGAACAACATAACATACCAATATATAAACTTTTGTAAGAAATATTTTCAAAATATTGCTATTTAATTGGTACATAAATTGTATAAATGTAAAAATGTTATTGTACTAGTCATTAACAAATTAAGAAATAAAAATAATAGAAATAAATGTGTGGTTCATTACCTCATCAATAATCTTAGTCTGACTATTATACAGCCAAGTAAAAATGGCATGGCTGAACAACTTAAAACATATTTCTTTGGAAACAGATATATTTTGAAAAGATGCTGTAAGTAAATCATGACATGATAGAGCAACAATAGATGTAATATAAATATTGCATAAAAATTCGATTTGCTGACTTCCAATTTTCTTATCAATTAAAGCTCCCTCAATGCGGCCCATAAGCTCTAAGATCCAAACAGATGTTCGAGCTACTTCATATTTATATTGAAAAATTTGTATTATTTTCTTAACAATATAGTTATGTTCCCTAAAAAAAATTAAAAAAGTTTACTCTATTTCTTACCTGTATAAATATAAAAACAAGCTTACGTAGGTAAATCAATTGCAGCATCTATGCATTCATTCATCCAATTCAGTGGAGAATTAGACTCTACCTCTTGAACAATCATACAACGAATGTATGTTGCTTTACGTAGTTTATCACTATTAATATCCCACCACACACTGGGAGAAGTCATACGTTCAATAAACTTTGTTGGCAAATTAATAACACATTTTGCATAATCTTCAAAAAGCTTAAATATTAAAGTATATTAGATGTTGTGTATACATTTATAATTATTATAAACGACAATAAATATACAAATTTATTAAAATGTATTTTTACTAGCCACAGAAAATAAACATTAGTATAAACAGTAGAATACAATGTAAATATAAACAAACAGAAATTAAATTAACAACTTACAAAATGTTCAACATTAAATCTGTCAAACAAAGCTTCAATTTGCAAACTTAGAACACTTCGATTTGCATCATGAATATCTTTTTCTATTAATGTTTGTCTTGTTTTTAGCATCAACATTTTAAATAACTCACTTTCTTCATTTTTCATAGACTCTTCATATTTATTGACAGAATAATCAAAAATTTTTCCAATATATGGTTGCAAAACTTTTGGAGGAACCCCTTTACACAAATTAATTAAATTATCAAATACCATATGAATTTCTTTCTCCTACAAATAAAATACAAACACCTCTAAACAAAAATTTGTATACCTTTATAATGTGGATAAATTTTGTATTGATAAAAAAATATTTTTAACTTTTTATTTAATTCTGTTCTCATTTAATATTTGTACACTAAATATTTTCATAAAATAATAAAATAAGTAATCTTTTCAACAAAATAAATCATATGAATAAAAAAATAACCCTATATTAAGCAATATTATTTTGTGAACAGAATCTTACATTAAAAACTTAATTATATTTTTTACTCTAAAGTATACATCCAATATTTACATTATGTTCTGTAGGCTCAAAATCAATTAAATAAGTCTCCATAAACCTTTGTGCTGAACCAGAAATAGATGCTTGACGAGATGAAATGGCTATACAATAAGACTTCTCGACATCCCCATAATGAAAAATTTCATGTAAAAAACACCAATTAATTGGTGGTAAAACTTTTGAATATTGATGGCTTAAGATCCGAAGACATTGTAAAAATATTTTATGAATATATTTTTCTGAAGATTTAGGTACCTTCAAACAATATAAGAATATAATTTTTCTACACTTCTACTGGCAGAAAAAAAGAAAAACCAACTTGTTGTTGTATATAAGTAGTAACTGCTCGAATTATACTTTTATCTGGCAATGATGAATAGGAAGGAGGTTCTCCATGGCCTTCCTTCACCATGTAAATCCCACTTCGATAATCTTTCAACTCTTGACTTATCCATTTAATCAAAAGATCACCTGCTGCTAACAATGCATCTTCAGGTACATTTTGTAAAAGTTGTACCCAACATTGACCTAAAATTATCCACCTAATAAGTTCTTACCTAATTCATTTTAACAAGAAGTTTTTATTTTCAAAAAATTAAAAACATGACTTTTAACTCCTTAGCAAATTAAAAAAAATAATAGAAAATAATTATTAACGCATAAAAATACATTGAAATATTACATTTACCTGGTATATAGAGCAAAACGTCTTCTGGTTTTCGTGCTGCATCTAATGGTGTCTTACAATACGCACTAGGTAACTTCAAATTTTGTCTAAACTTTTTTGGTATTTGTTTTAAAGTCATTACTTCAATATTAAAATTTGACAAAGCCTTCAGAGCAGCTTTACATACTTCATTATCTTCATGTAGTACCAAAGACCATAACTTGTTTACAATTTCAGTAACAAAACTTTCATATTCTTGTTGAGAACTTAAAGATGGAACTTCCGCAAACAATTGGCACAAACTATAAGTTATCAAATAAATATAATAGTAGCAAATTAAAAGTACTACTTATGTATTAATATAGTTATAACAATACTCTACTAATACCTTTTAATAACAATAGGTCTCTTATCTTCGTTTAGTTTAGGAGCTAAAGCCTTCCATGTACTAGCTAAATCAATTACACCCTCATGACATAATGCGGTAATACCTTCTAAAGCAAAAGCAGAAGCTATATTGTCACGAAAACTTCCACATCGATTTAAAATATTTGACAACAATGAAACCACTTCAGCACCATGATGCTCAGATCTAGATTTAATAACAAAATATTTAACACAGCTTGTAGCTCACATAATTTTCAATCTATATATTATCATTTACATATAAATTTAAAAAAATTGTTAATTAAAAATAATTATTACATAACTTCCTTCCTTCAACTTACCTTGAAATGCAAATTTCTTTCAAAGCTTGAGCTTTTACAATATCTAATGCATGTCTACTTTCATTTTGTTTGGGTGATTCTAATAATAATTTTTGTAAATATGGAAAACATCTCACTTCTACTTTAACCAAATCTGTATGTAAACTAATAGATAATAATCTTAAAACAGATTTTCCATTTTTTAATAAATCTAATGTTTGTAAGATAAAAGGAATATTTTCTTTCAAAACAGCCATCTTTGGTATACTTTTCAAAAGAATCATTTGAAAATCTGGATCTTTTTCTTTTGATAATTTATGGACAATTAATATCAAAATATTATAAGAACATTCAGAATCATATTCAACAATTTTTAATAATACCTGAAGAGATATTTTACTAATATCAATATTGTCAAAGTCAGTAATAAAAATTCCACATATAATATTATATACACTTATAAGAAAAGATTTATTTCTGTTTAATATACTTTCAAGCCAATTTAATAATATTTTTTTATTATTATAAAACACTATACTCATTGACAATAACTGAGTTGCTGAATAGATCCTAACATCACTTTGTTTCAATCTGTTAAAAAATATATTATGATTTAAATTACTTAAACTTAAGTTACTAAATTTGATTTTATCAATATATAACAACAGTTCATTAGCTTTTTCAAATGTATCAGAAATTAATCTTATAGGATATGCCATCCACTGAAGTAATGATGCGGTGATCATTTTTGCTGGAAGTAAACTAATATCACCCAAATTCAATATTACATCACCTAAAAATTAACTTATTTGAATTTTTATACATGTTAACATGTATATGCGTGTATGAATGTGTGTGTGTGTGTACATATAATATATATATATATATAATAGCTATCAACTTACATAAATGAATAACTTCATTTAAATAAACTGTTGGGCAAATTAATAAAATATCAGCAAGTAACATCAATGCTATATTTTTTATTTCTGGAACTGCACATATTTTTATAACTTTTAAAACAGTGGTAAAGCAAGGTCGAGGATCTTTAAAAGTCATTAAAATATCATAAGAAATTGACAGTAACAAGGGTGTAATTGCTGTTAAAGCTATTACATCATTTTGTAAAATTAAACTATTTGAGAGTTCTATAAAAAACATACTAGTTTCTAATATTGTTGTTTCTCTCTAAAAATGCACATAAAACATATTAGATATATACATATATTATATACATACATATATATATATATATATATTATATATACATATATTATATACATACATATATATATATATATATATTATATACACATATATATATATACACATTATATACACACATATATATATATATATATATACATAATGGAAGTTTACTGGAAAAACTTACCTGAAACCATGTCAAAATAAAAAATATCAATTCCTTATATTTTTCATTACTTAGTAACCTAATGAGTAAAGTCCAAAATTGTAATCTACAATTTTCAGAAACATCTGGAGATGGATTACACAATATATATAAGAAAACAGGTCGTAACAATTCAATACTATTCTCTGAAATACTAAGTAATATAACCGTTTAGATCTGTATATATATATATATAAGGAAATGTATACCGTGGATCATTATGATGACATAAAAATTCTATTTGATTTAACATATCCACCCAAATATTATTATGTTGTTGCAAAACTGTAATCATTGGATGTTGTGGCAATCGAAGTTTCCATACACTTTTATAATGTCCATGATTATTTAAATGTACAGTCATATCATATAATAAGAGATTTCCAATTGCCTGAGTAATACCCATATAATTTCTATAATCAGAAATAAATGAAAATATAAGATTTCAATATATATATATACATATCTATTCAATAATTAAAATGTACTTTGCATATGAAACAGCTGCTATAAATTCTGACAATGTTTGACTGGCATCAAGTATACCTTCTTGAACTAAAGTAATCATTCCTTGACAAGCTGTTAAACTAATAAGAGGTTCAATATCCACACACTTTTCCCGTAACATTTGCAATTCATTACATTCATAATCAGTAATTGTACTTTTTCTTTGTTTCTCAATGAAATCATCTTTAATAGTATCTACTAGTTTTGTTATTGCATTCGCAACAAGAATACAATTTTTCTTTCTTAATTTATATTCAATTTCCTCCATTTAAGTATTCAAATACTTAATTCCTAAACAAAATATGAATATTAAAAAAATAATTTACCAAAAACTAATTTTTCACTCACTACTTAAATATATTTATAATTAACAATATTTATTTTGACCTATTACACAAGAATTATTTAAATAACATGTAATTCATAATGTATTTATAAATATATATATATATATATATATATATATATATATATATATATATATATATATATATATATACATCTATATAACCTATCAAATTAAAATTTAATTATACACTTATTAATTTACCTTACAAAAATCTTTAGAAGAAAATTATTAAAGAATGATTTATTTAATTAAATTTTGAAAATAAACTTCATTACCGGTTCTCGTGTGTTCTTAACACAAGTTATTATTCTTTGCTACAAACAAGTGAACACATGTGAATCTACAATGAAATATAATACACCAGAGATTTCAAAACATGTAAACATGATGTAAACGTTCGTCAAGGCTCTAAAAATTAAAAAAAAATTGATATGCAATTTTAAATTATTATTCAGTTTTAATATATTATTACATAATATCTATATCCATGCCCAACATAACTAATAGTTGCTTACAAACCTTTATACAATCAAAGATTTACTAATTAGATGAATATATTTATATGAATTTTAATATTTCACTTCAACACATACATTCATATGTATGAAACTAGAATATGTTTAATTATAAAAGATAGTGCGGTGATTACATATCTATAAATAATGCTTGTATTAACATGCAAAACAAATAACATTAAATTAATGCATTCCAATAATAGTTTAAAAATTATCAAAAACCTGCAATTGTTAAAATACAAAACTAATCCATTTCATACTTTTTCTTATATGTGGAATAACATATACTATATAAATATATTTTAATTTCACTTTTTTTAAATCTTAACAAGATAGTCTTTAAATTGTAAAGAAAAACTGGCATAGTATGTTTTTATCAGATCACTTAATAATTAAACACACAAAAATATAATAACTGAAGTAAAACAAATAATATTTACTGACATGTATTAAAATTAAAACTTATAATTTTTCAGATATTAGAATAAATTTACATTTATTCAAAAAATTAAATTACATTATCTTTAAATTAATGATAAATATGCATACAACTTTTTCATATAAATGTCATAAATATTACTTATTTAAAAAATTGCTATGCCAGCAATTGATTATTAATTAAAAAGCATATTAAACTACACCCATTTTATGATCTAAATTTTAATTTTTAAAAGAATTCATATAAAAATTGATCAAAAATGTTAAAACAGTGCAACAAACTTTTTATAACAAGTTAGATAAAAAACTAATTGGTCTTAGTTTATGCACTATTAATACTTATTAACAATTCAATAGAAAACATTTCGATACTTATTCATCATGGCCATAGATAAACTAGGAGTTGTAGGGAGTGATATGGTTCATTTCTAATCATTATAAGATTATACACAGTGGAAACTTCGATGTTACAGAATTTTATTTATTTAAAATTTAAGAACCCATTTTATATTAATTTACTACAATTTACACTCCAATATTGAAACATATTTTAACTAATACATTATGGAACTAATAACACAAAACTAGTTTTAAAATCTACAGAAAAATATTAATTACTGTTAATATTATCTTCTCAAAAAAATTTTTAACTATGGCTATGATATTAATTGCTATAAATTACAAAAGAATTATCTTTTTTTGGTTTAGAATACACAAAGTGTACGTGTGTTTATATATATATACATCCATACATATATATATACACATACACACGCACACACACATGAAATATACAATAAAAAATAAGTTAAATGCTTTTAAGTTGGGCACACACATATATACTCTCACTCATTCAACTTTCATTGAGGGACGGTTGTTCCGTATCCAGAGGCTCGGAAACTCTCGTTCGTACTCACAACAAACATTGGACAGTCGGATTGACGGAACATTTAGGGTTTTATTAGTTCTTGATTTAGTCCAAGCAAATATTTGCTGTTAAATATTCACTTCATACAATTTTATTAAAATAGGTCTTAAACCACTAGACATTTACATTGAAAGAATAATTTTTAATTTTTAATAGTTTTTTCAACTAATTGACAATATATATCTTTGTAACAATTACCCTTTTTTTAACTTTCAAATTAATACATTAACAACACATTTTATATACCTGAGATAAAACTTAAGCACCTTTTCCAAAAAATAAAAATAAACTAAGAAAAACATGATAAAGCAATAAATGTTAAATAAATATTAAGTACAACAAAAGCAAACTTAATTAAAAATATTCTCTCTACATTTTATTGATTTTTTAATAATGGTATCTGTTAGTAAATAAAAAAAAATTCTATTCGATATTTATAATTACTACACTACTGTAGCAATGTACATTAATACAGCTAAAAATTGCTTGCCACAAATCAAGAACAATCTTCTCCTAATTACTACTTTACGGTACGGATACATCAATTATGTTCGCTGCTCTATGTATATATAAACAACAAATATACTAAAAATAAGTACAGACAGCTTCAATTTTCAACATAACTGATACTTATTTAATACATAATTACTCTTTTAATGTTACTAAAGTTATATGGAATACACATAAAGCACAATTTTTTGACATTCTGAACTTCCATTTTAGCAATAATCAAAACAATTTTAACTAAAAATAATAATATGAATTAATAACCAGAAAATATTTTCAATAAAAATATTATTACTAAAACACTAATCATTTTTTGGATACTGTCAAAATAAGTCTTTACTAGCTTGCATACAAGTGAGAATTCATATTTAATATTTAGTCACAATAGCAAAAAATATATGATTTAATGGAATGTTGTTATAAATAAATTCATATTGATTTAATAATACAATTAAAATCTGTTATTAAAAGCAAACACAATACAAAAATATTTTCATTTTCTATTTTAACAATTTAAGTTCATTTTTTATATAATCAGGAATATAATAATTATTCAAAGAATAAATAACAGTTTTATAAGTATCCACAAAACAATATATTTATCAAATAATCAAAAGTTGATTTATTATAAAAATAATACTTTAGCTAAAAGAAAAGAGTAATTACATATGATTACAAAAGTATTGCAATGATGATTCAAAACTGATTTTGTTTATAACAAATTAACATCAATATGTGATCTTATGTACAAGAATATTAGCTACCATTATTTTAAAAAAATTCTATTCTAAAACAAATGTAAAAACATGTTTTTTCTATGTAACTGCATTGCACTTTGCAACTTTAATGCATATTTTTTAGACTGAATACATACATACATATATATATATATATATATATATATATATATATATATATATATATATATATATATAATCACGTTCATAGAATGCAACCATTTTGTATAGATAATTATTTGTGTACAAGTCCTTTACATTAATAAATTAATTTCAAATATATAGCCACAAACATTACTTTATTTTTTGGCTGCACTTTATAAAATTAATAGGAAAAAATATAATTTTAAAGTCTTATATTTTTAATCTACAATATGAAGTCTTAGACCATGTTGGTGTACATTTGTATTAGTATAGATTTAATATATATTTAAAACATTGAAAATACTTTTAAAAAGTTAAAATAGAAGACGTGAATAAAAATATAAATAAAATTAATGTTGTTAACAGTACTACTGCTGACTAATATCAGCATATTTTTTATGAAATCTTTTCCACTTTAACTTTAATACCAAGACATCATAAAAAAATCACATTTCAATTAATCATGTATTTTTAAACATGTAATACTACAATTTAAAATTAAAATTGAAAAGATTTTCTTTTCATAATTATTTTAAGTATAAATAACTATTTGATTTTTCATCACAAATGTCAATACATGAATGACATAGTACAATAAATTTGGCCACCAATTACATTCCACTAAGAATGAGCTCCATTTTAACAAAATATTAAAAAGTATGCATTTATAATTTAAATATTCATTTTACTGGTTTCAATTAACTTCTTTTTAAATAATAATTTGGACAGTATAAAGTATCATACTTTTACATTAGTGTATAACTTCCTCCATATTTAAAAGTGAATATGCAAATTGACATCATATATCTGCAAATTCATAAAACAATTATCACAAATCACTTGAAAATAATAAGTGGAATTCATCATTTTTTAATTCCATTGATAAATAACAAATAATATTAAATACATAATCTATTAATTAGATCAATATTATTTGTTATTAAACAATGTTATAAATGAATAAAACAAAAAATACACCATTGATATTCATTGATTTCTTACTATGCCAAATTACTGACTAAACTTTGTGACATAATGTAAATTAAATTAAGTTAGATTAAATCTATTTCCAGAATGAGACCCCAACACCATATTAGTGTTCCATGTTAGTAATTTGTAAAAAAAAAAAACCTATAAAATAAGTCATTCAATAGGTCTTCTCTTATTTAAAATCAGTATGTAAATAAATACCTTCTCTGCAAGATATATTTAACATTATCAACAACTCACACCTGGAAACAAATTTTACAAGCGCAAGAGAGTTGTAACGAAGGCTATAACACACATAACAGGCCGTGACCTCGGCTAGAAGAAATCACGGCTAGCCTGCGACCGGCCTGCACGTGGAAAAGCTGCTTTTCCACTTCCACGACCACTAACACCAGTACGCCTAACAGCACGAATTTCTCGGTCCATTTCCAGTTCCTCCAATCGCTGTGTTAAACTAAGTTTTTGTTGTACTGCAAGTCGCAGTAATTGATTTAATGTTTTCTTTTCTTCTTCTGCAGCACTTAGTTGATGTTGCAGTTCATCTACTTGAGTAACATACTCTTCACAACGAGCAGCAAACATCGCTCGAAGACCTAAATAATTTGTTTTAATTATTATATAGAATTAACAAGAAAAATTATTTTCTTAGCACACATTAAACATTTTTATAATTTTAAGAAAAACATTTTTTTATAAAAAACAAACAGTTTTTATATAAAAGGACTTTGGAAAATGAAAGAAAGCAATTGAATATTTTAAACATGTAACATACTTAACTAAAAAATACTAATCATTATATAAAATATTTGTGTATATGTATTTAAATTTAAAATTACTTGAGAAAGTTGCTGCATCTTCTTTTAAAACTCTTAATTCATTCCTAAGTTTCATCATAGTTTCTGATACAATAGCTTTCTCGTTTTCGTATTTTGACTTTAAATTTGTTAAAGCTACTTCTGCAGTGTTTTTATTTGATTTTAAAACTGTGCGTAATGTAGATATTTGCTCTCGTTTGGTTGATAATAATGATTTGAGTTTGATTACTTGCTCTTGAAGTTCATTTAATTCAGTTTCTTTGCTTTCATCTTTATTTGCTAAAATATTAATAAAATATAATTACTCTTGCAAATTTCAATTCATTATTATTTCCAGATAATTAAAGAAAATTACCTTCAGACATACTAGTCCTCATTCCTTTTATTTTTGAAAGCTCAATGGTATTTTCAACAGCGGTTTTTAAGTGTCTTATTTGATCTATGATTGTACTGACATGTTTAACCATTTCAGTTGCATCACTCAAACATTCTAAATTTTTAAGCGGAATATCAGTTTTTAAACGACTTCGAAGTAATTCTATTCGAGATAAACCACCAAGAGAAGAGTTTGTTTCTGTCACTGAAGTATTTAAAAACAATATTATTTGTTAAGACCTGATTAATAGTCAACAATTAAACTATGAATTGCAAGTGTTAAATCATTTAATAGATTTTGTAATGATCATATTTCAAATTATATTCAATGAATATTTTTTATATACAATTAAAATAACTATTATTTCAATTTTTTAATAAAAATTAACAATTTAATATAATAATTTAAACAAATCATGGTTAAACAATATTTCAAAACAGAAAGGTGCAAAGATGATTGTTGTTACAATTGAAGTGACGGTAAAACCAACAGTATAAAAAAAGTAATTTGTGAGACTGCAAGACAGTACGACTAACATTTTGTACCAGTATCAGTGTAATTCATAACAGAACGTTTAGACTTTGTGTATGTTTATATATATATATATATATATATATATATATAATTCTATTCACATTGTCTGAGTCTATTATTCATTTTAAATAAAGATATATTTATAATTAATTTAATAAGTATGTGCTGTTTACTTTACGGCTAATCTGTAAAAATTTATTATACCCAGTCATTATATTACTTTTAGTATAAAATTTAATCAACTATATTCACCTATGATTTACCAATAACAAAAAAGACATCTCATAAAAATTAACTATTGGACAAATAATACTACTTACATGGTGTTGTACCTCCATGTTTTTCATGTTCTAGCAAGACACGATTAGGTGTTTCACCATTAACTGTACATACATGATGATATAATTGTGCCAATTCATCAGACACAACAGCTATGTCATTGTGAACATTTTCAAGAGCACACCCTGCTTCTCCAGCTAATTCACCAAGCAATCTAACATCTGTTTCCAATTCAGCACCATTTTGTTCTGCATCTAACAATCGATTTTTCAAATTTGTTACCTAATAAAAAAATCAATTATATGTATCAAATATATAATAAATCTGCATTTAAATTAATACTGAGTAATTAACATTATAATTTACAATTGAACCATAATTGTAATGCACTCTATATAAAATAAACACAAAACATGAAAACATATTTCTACCTCAGTTCGAAGTTGGAGTGTTGCATCTGAACAATTTAAACTTTGTTCTAATTCTTGAAGATCATGACGCAGTTGTTCTATTTCTCTTGATGTCAGTGTAAACCACTGCTTATACTGATCAACTGCCAAACTCAATTTATCGATAGTATCATTTTGTTTTGCATTCATATTTTTCATGTCAATTTTCTGTCGTAAATGTTGTAATGATTCAACATGAGCTGAAAGCTGAACTAATCTAGCAGTAAATGTTTGCAATTCATTCTGACTTCTCTCAACCTGTGCTTGACTGTCCCGTAAATTTTGCATTAATTGACTTTTTTCTAGTTCTGCAAGTTCTAATTGCTTTTCTAGTTTTTTCAGTTCATTTAGATGTATTTCAGAAAATAAGTCCACCTATAGTAAATTTAAATAGTATTAAAAATAAACATAGAACATATAAATAAAAAAAAAACTACCTTATTCAATTAACACATATATGAAAGTTCTAAATAAATATTATACAATATTAATTTGATTTTTAAATTTAGACATTATTTGAATGAGAACCTGTTTGGTATCTGGAGAATGAAGATCAGAAGGAGTCCCACTTTTCAAATCTGCTTCTATGCGTTTTAAAACAGGTAAGTCATCTTCCCCATCACTTCCTAGATTTTGTTCATCAGTAATACCCCCTCTAATACTATACGCCAAATTGCTAATATTATACATTGATTCCCTGTTAATATGTTGATCCAATTCTTTTTTTAAAGCATATTTAGCTTCTCGTTCAGATTGCAGAGATTCTAATGCTTCCTCCATTTGTTTTTCTGCTATTTTCTTCAAATTGGCCAACTCTTCAACTTGAGAATTAAGAAGATCAACTTCTTCATGAAGTCGGCGAATTTCATGTTTAGCACCTTCAAATTCCACCTGAGATGATTTAAGAAAAGAAACTTGTTTTTGCAAACTAATATTTTCTTCGCCTAATTCATCATTTTCAACCATCCACCTTGTTTCTCGGCATTTTAGTTCCTTTAATTCAGATTTTAATTTTTTGCATTCAAATTCCAGATATGCTTTATCTTCACCTACATCAGAATTTTCTTGTAACATTCGATCTCGTTCAGCTGTCACTCGATCTAACTCATGACGTAACTATAAAAAGAAAATAATTAACACACATTTCACAGTATTTACACTTAATAAAATTAAGTAAACATTAAAATATGTGTACAAAATGTATAACTAATAAAATAAATTTTATTGTACACATTTATCACAACATTTTTAAAATGGCAATGTGGTTATTTATAAGAAAAACAAAAATACACTAAATAATGCAAGTTCAAAGGAATATGTTGATTTTATACAATTAATATAATTATTATAATTCTTATTTGAAAATAAATAGTGTAGATTGTACAAATGAAAAAAATTAGTACTATCAAGAAAACATACTTGTTTAGCTTCATTTTCTAAGTCAATAATTTGTGAATTTAATGACGTTTCACGTGCTGCAGATTCTGATAACAATGATTCTTCTTGTTCTATTCCAGATTTAGTTGTAACTTTATGAGTAGATTGAAATTTTGCAAGAGCCTAGAATAATATCGATTAAAATGAAAACAAGACCTTGTTTATATGAGATTCATATCTAATATTATACGACCCATGTGTAGGCATACATACATGTGTGCATTTATATATATATATATATATATATTTATATAAAATATAATGATATATATTTGAAAATGTATTAAATATCAGAAATAAAAATTAACCTCTTGGGTGTTGTGTAAATCTTGTTTAGTATTTTCAAAAAGAGTTTCAAGCTCTTCACATCTTTGTTCTAAACTTTGTTTTTCTTCAAGCAAAACAAGACCATACTGTGCCGATTGAATTTTTTCGCTGCTAGCCTGGTCCAATTCACGAGTTAATCGTGCTATTTCTTCCTTAAGTTCTGTCAATGTTTGTGACATATTATTATTGTCTGTCGAATCCATCTTGTGAAATTATAAAACGAAAATTAATTGAAAAACATTTTATTTAATACATCAACTCTATATATTTTTTTAATAATGAACATATTTCATTACTTGTCAGCTATAAGATACAAATAAATGACAAGTTGACACTATTGCACACTATTTTTACAAAATATCATTCTTTGTTCGGCGCATGACCAACTGATGACAATCGTCAATCGTGGCGTAAATTTTTAAAATAGTTATGCATGTTAATCCACTAATTATTCCAAAAAATTCACGTACTTTACAATAAAAATTAATTATGTGAAAAATACATCACGAATGTAACACATATGCATTCAACAATTTGAATGTTACAGTTAATATTAGTCTATTTATAATTTTTAATTAAAAATTCCATTTACTCGAATTACCTTCAATTAATTTCCTGTTTAATTATTCCATTTTTAATTAAGTTTGAATAAACCTGAATATAATTCATCATATCATCATGTGGCATTTCAATATTCATGTTTATTTATAAATTGTATTAAATTTAGTAATATACACGCAACGTTTTATATATATATATATATATATATATATATATATATATATATATATATATATATATATGCATACATTTTTCTCGTATTTAATGATTGGTATGGTAGAACTAAATAAAACTAACTAGTTCAAATTAAGGAGTATAGATGTTATTTTTCAGTAAAAAAATATATTTGATTGTTTAATAAACTATAATCTTCATATATAAATATACAAATTATATAAATGGATGGATAGGTAAATAAATAGATAGAGAATGAAACAGAAACATTATTAAAATAACACTGTAATTCATACACAAAAACAATTATAAGTTTTTAATATATATTTTAAACATTTTGTTGGATGTAATTATATACAATCTACATGAATAATTAATCGAGAATTAAGTACAAAATTTTATACAAATTTGACATTTTTTGGTATTTATTTTTATGCTCTATTCAATAATCTCAAATTCTATAAATTCTTTTCTACATTATTAAAAAGATATAATAATATGGTTTCATTAAAATGATAATATGTAACAATGTACAAATATTATCTTTGTGAAGTATTATTCTTGTATTGTATTTTACTATTGTTTACTGATAACTGTAAACAATAACAAATTTAAATGTTTAATTCATATTTTACAGTATACAAAAGTAGATTATGAAAATTAAAAATATTTACTGTAGCGATTATTAAATTTGATACACTTTACTTAAAATCAGTCTCACAAAATGTTAATATAAAATTTATACACATACATACAATATACATACATACGTATATATACATATATATATGATATATATACATGCATACACAGAGCACAAACATTATTATCAAATTACCACATAAGAATTCATTGTCAACATTTGGTCTTTTAATTTCAATTTAATTTTTTATTATAAATCTTCAAATATATAAGAAATCATTAATTACTTTTAAAATAAAATAAATATAAATGATCCCCTCTTCATGACATTTTAAACAAAATATGTTTTTTTATTTTATTCTTGTAAAAACTTTAAATAAATAAATATCTGTATAATTTAATTATGTACTACAAACTCAGTACAAGTTCAAATTAATTGAATTCAACTTATAATTTAAATTACATATTTCTTAATGAGAAATTATTGATCTTTCTTCGATGTTAAGAGAATGAATTATTATGTATAAACATTTACATCAAAAATAAAAGTTTATAAATATATAAACAATTTTCATTTATATGGTTTTTAAAAACATACAAATAAATCAAAAGCATATATTAATGTTCAGTACTAATGTACTCATGCACAAAGCCACAAACACACAAACATATATGTATGTATGTATGTGTATATATATATATACACACATACATACATATATATATTTACTACTTATACATTTCGAATTAATAATTTTCACAAGTGAAATGTTTGGTATATTTCTTTAAAATACATATCAACAGCACTATTTCTATATTAAAAACATATTTTATTAGCATTTTCCTCTCGAATAATTTTTAATGTTTTTACTTTTAAAAAAAGTCATACACATAAAAAGTACACTGAAATGTACTTTAGTTAATAATATAAAGTATACAAAATATCTGTTGTACGAAAACAAAATAATGTGGTATATCAACAAAAGTAATATACTCAAAACAGAAATACCAAAAAACAAACTCAAAATTAATAACTACTTAAAAATTAAATGTATGAAACAGATGAAAACAATTTATGTAGTTTCAAGTAAAATTTATTTTTTAAAAGTTTAAGCTTACTTTATTATTTACACATGTTCATCTAATTATACATTACATTGTCAAAATATTCAGTCAAAAATTTAACTGTTTTAATTGAATGTACAATATTTATTTTTTACTTCATTAAATTTTCCAAATTTTTGTAGACTTAATAATTTAGTCATGTATGTATATATATATATATATATATACATACAGAACATTTTTGTTCAAAACATCAATAAGTTTTATTGTAAGATTATCAAAAAGTACTTAAAGAAAACCTTGTTCAAAAACAATTATTCACTTTAATTTTCAAGTCAATTAAATTACTATCGCACAACACATTTATACATATTCATAACAATATACTATAATTACTATATGTGAACAAAAAGATATACGTATATAGATATACTTATAAGAAAATAAATCTCAATAAATATATAATACAATGTAAAAAACAACAGATATTTACATAAACATATAAAATCACAAATCACCAGCAAGTACTGAAATATGGCAAGCTTGAAATCACATATTCAAAAAAACAAGAGTAATCACAATTTGAGCAAATTGTATAAATTTCCATTTGGTTGTCTAACAGATTCTGGAAAGAAAGACATTAATTGCTCAAAAAGTTGTTTACGAGAACTATTAGTCCTTTCTGTTAAATTATTTCCACTGCATAAAGAAAATGGCACATCGTTTTTATCATTAAATAATTCAGAAGCAAGCAATTGAAACTGTTTTTCTTGTTGAGGATCTGAATGGTCTATAACTTCAGATAAAGAAGTTTGTAAATATGATAATGCTGCAATGCTATCCGTCAAGGCCATTTCACGAAATTGATATTTTCGAATTAATAATCGACATTCTCTTAAAAGTTGTGGAGGTCCTGGTTTATATAATTTCAACTCCCAAAAATCATCTAATCTCAATTGAGATGTAACAATCCGTCCAGGATTACCACCAAAAAGATAATGTGTCTAAAATAATATTAAAGTTAATTTAGTTTTACAATTATACATTTTTATGTGAAAAATAGAACTAAATGATTTTTTTAAATATTCATTTGTATTTAATTCATAAAAAAAATATGGCTGTTACACTTTAATATTAAAAAACAAAATACCTTTTTAATATAATCATAAACTAACTGATGTGCAAATCGGGGACAAGGTTCTATATATTGCATTTTTTTCCAGTAAACTTCACCAGCATGTTCATTTCTATAAACACATTTCCAGATTCGTTCACAGATATTATAAACCCAAAACGAATTTTGGATATTTTCATCCCTCTTTTCTTTTTCTTTGCTTAAACCCTATAAAAAATATCATACAATGATTGCATTTACTGTTATTAATATTTAAATACATTTTTTATATCAATTATTCTAATATATATATATATATATATATATATATATATATATTATATATATTATATATAATACAAAAGTGAACTTACAGATAAAACATAAATTTCATCCCTGTCCGCATCAATAGTAGCCCGCTGAGTAAAACCTGGTGGAGGAGTGGTAGATGAATTATTACTGTGATACTCTTCAAACATAACTTGTTTTGTGTCAACATCATATGTAAAAAAATCATTAAGATATTCTTTATTTCGTTGACCTCCAAAAATATATAATTTTCGATTTTGCTAAAATGAAAAAATTTTTTGCTAAATACACATTTATTCACTGTAAGTATTGAGCGTATTAAAAAGTCAATATTCATAATTACTGAATGAAATAACATTGAATGTCCGACTCGAGAATGAATTACTGAACATCCATTCTGTGAAACACCATCTTCTAACAATTGTGTCCAAGTATTTGTAGAAACTTGATATGAATATAAACCTGAATATGGTGCCTCTGATATTCCATCTCTAAAAGAGGAGTAAAATTTTAAAGTAACTTGTAAAAATATTATAATTAAAAAATTAATAATTTTTTTAACTCGTACCCTGTATTTGGAATTAATATACGTCCTCCAAATACATACAAAGTCCTTTTTTCTATATCAATACACATTTGATGATCATATATTAACTGTGGTCCACCCATTACACCCGTATCTAATGTTATTTGCATCCATGATTTACTTTCTATATCATATACATAAAAATCACTCTAAAATGAAATATATTTATGTACATTAAAATTTATTTTTAAAAGCTGATTTCAAATTTTCCCACATACTTTTAATGTTTCTGTAGTGCGATTTTCAGTATCTAAATATCTCCCTAATGTAAATATCTGTTTTCTATTTGTATCAAGACACATTTTATGACAAGACCGAGGTGTAGGACCTCCTTCAAGTTGAGCTTCAACACATAATAAAGTCCACTGACAGGCACTAATTGAATACACCCATAGATCGCTTAAATCTTGACGTCCATCCCAACCACCAAATAAGTAAATTTTTTCCGCTAAAGGATCAACACACATTTGATGCCCTCCACGCATACCAGGTCGTATACCTACATCTCCCCCTACAGGTTTCCAATTTGCTTGATATTCTTGCAGAGCTATATAATTATCAAAATATCCATCTAAAATAATATAACAAATAAATTATTATTCACAACAAAATAACTATTATGTTTTTAAGATATTTTTACTTTTTGTTATTCAATAATTCATTTTTATTAATACAAAAATAAGATTAAAAATAACGGATACAATATTATGAAATAAAAATGAACATTTTTAATTACCAACCATCAATAGCCTGTTCAATAAATTTTTCAACAGAATCATAATTTGCTTGTTCTACCAAAATTTCATGTAGCCTGGAAATGTATGGATCTTCAAGCTGTATCCCAGTTTCTTCTTCCAATGCTTTAAGTGTCTTTGAATAATTTTGCTGTCGAAAATGTTTCAAGCAAAGTCTAATGACTTCTTTTTCTCGATACTATAAAATGTAGTTACTTATAAGTAATTACACTTCAAATGATATAAAAAATGTACAAAAAATATTTATTAAATGTAAAAATAATTCTATATATTATTTCATGTACATACATATATGTATATATATATATATATATATATATAAATATATATATATATATATGTGTGTGTGTGTGTAATTAACTATATTACCAATTAATTTCAAAATATTTGATTTCCATGGTAAACTTTATAGAAATAATAAAAGTACGTTAATAAAAAAATGTGTATTTATAATTTAACAATTATATTAAAATAAATATATCAATATGTCAAACAAAAAATAACATTACATAATTAAAATGCTGAAGCCCTGCTTCTACTGCAACAGGATCATCATCACCTTTTAATTCTATAAACCAAATACTAAAATAAAAACTGGATCCCCATGATAATAATGGCATTATTTGTATGAACCTCAAGGGAAAATTTCCCACGCCCAATGTATGACGTAAAGTAAACGTTTCAGATATGTTATCATTTTTCAGCCCACTAAAATTTAAAAAAAAGATTAGCAACATATATTTAATAATCCCTATTAAAAGTAATTATTTGTACCCCTCAAATAATTCAAGCATTGTATTTTCTTCAATTCCTCCAAATACTTTGAAACGTTTTAAGTTACAAATATGAGTTTGTTCAAATTTACCAAAGGATATAGTTTTTACAATTGCAAGTTGTTTCAATTTTAGTGTTAAAAATTGTGGTGGTTTATTACTGTTTGAGGTCCATCTGGATGATTCGTCATTATACTTGTTAATTTTTATGTTCCTGTAATAAAATACATATTATTTAATAATTATATTACGTAACAAACGTTTAAAATATACAATTTAATACATACTCAGGAACATATGAGGAAGAGAAGCTAGAATATTTATGGATACTGTATTCAAGCATTTTTATTTTCGATGTGTTTGATGTTTCCATTATTAATGTTTTTCTTCGAATTTTCAGAAGACAAACTATTATAATTCATAACCTACAGTAATGATACATTAAATGATGAAGTACACGTTTACCAGAAATTTTTGACATTCATAGGTTATATAATTTTGACGTATTGACATAACCTAAATAAGATGGCATCTTTGAATTATTCGTTATAGATTCTAAAATTGTTGAATTTTTCAATTAGTATTATTTATTATCCATTTACTTATAAATAAATTATTTTATTTTGCAATACACGCGCTTTATCCTTAGGCTTTATTTTTAATTTATACAAACATATATAAATATTTATATATATATATATATATATATATATATATATATATATATATATATATATATATATATATATATATATATGCATATGTAATGTGTGGTATTATTTACTAATTGTACAAATAACTGTTCTTATAGTTACAACTTAATTACATTAAACAAATTTTAATTCATTTAAGAAAATAATATTAAATACAATTAAATTAAGTATATTTGACATTCACTAATGAATGGTTAATTTTTTGCTGTATAAATAGATTTAAAAATAATAATGTTACATGAACTTTTATTAACACTGTGGGGTAATAAAAACACCCTATATTATAACGAAGATAGTTATGTAAGCAATTTCTGTTATTTGAAAAATTAAAAAAAATTTTGATTGAACAAAGTAAGCATCTAAACAAAACTCTTTTTTTAGTTTTATGAGACCTTAGATATATATGAATTGTCTAATTTTATTCATCCAGCTGAAAAACAAATATGCATTGATATTATCAAACTAGCACGAGATTATGTAAATATTAAAAAGTTTGCAGAAGATAATTCTACTGAAGCTTTCATTAAAATAATAAATCCATCACAAAATATGATAAAAGAAAGTGTACAACACATAAATGATTCAGAAGAAATTGTTCTTGAATCAGGACAATATTTACAGGTGTGACAAATACAATAACATTATTTATTAATTCATTCATTTTTTTTTCTAATATATAATCTCTTTCAGGCATTTAGTGAAGGAATATTAATTTCATTAGAACCGTATCAAAATACACTTACAGATTTAGAATACAAAATTCTTCATAATATTCATGCATCAGTAAGTGGTATTTTAAGTGAAGTAATAAAATTTAAAGAATTTTTTTCAATATTGATAGCATTTATACATGAAATTAAAGTTTTGCGATTACATGGATGTCAGATTTTAGATAGACTTTATAATAAATATGAGAGGGTTTCATACAGTGCTCAACCACAATTACTTGAGTATGTTGTTATACTCATACATACACACATACACAAACATGTTCTAATATATGTTATGTTTTTAGAATTTTAAATAAAGTAAATGATGTTTTTTATAAACAGTTAGCATGTTGGGTCTTACATGGTGAAATAAATGATTTGAGGAAAGAATTTTTTATTTCTTTTAGAAAAACTCAAGTATATGAACAATTACAGAAACATTTTTCTCATACAACAATAGAAATTATAACAAGAATAAATGGTGGTGATAAGGTAAATTATTTTTTTAAGTGATTAAAAAACTGGTTTTATTAACAATCTGGAAAGTATTTCACATTAAAATTGTAACAAATTAGAATGAATGCTACTTATAAAAAATATTTTTTTATATTATTTACATAGAAACCAAGTAATGTAGTTAAGAATGTTTTTAGTTAAGAATTCATTTATATTAAGCAATGAAAAATTATATGCCAATAAATTATTGAAAAAAAATGTGTTTAATCTTCTAGTTCAAAAACTTTTAATAATATTTTTGTGAATAATATTTGAAAGACTAAACTAATTTATGATTATTTTTTTAGGTAAAAGAAACTGAAGAAGCATATGTAGATATTAGAATGGTTCCAACATTTCTAAATGAAGTTTTATTTAATAGAATCCTTTTCATTGGTAATATAGTAAGAATATTACTTAATGATCCAGGAAACCGTGAAATTTCTAACAATATACAAATTATGTGGAAGGAAAACTTGAAAAAATATCAAATTGAATTTAAAATACTTGCTGAGAATGTTTTCAATCCTCTAGATTTTGAAAGGGTAATTGAAAATGTTCGTTTACAGGCAATAGAGGTATTATTTTGAAAATAATATTATATTTGTATGTAAGATAGGTGTTGATAATTAGTGAAAATAAAATAAGAACATTAACCATCTTTTTTTAAGGGTTTATGGCAGCTTGTAGTTCGAGATGGGTATCTTTTACATCATTTGAAAATATTTCGAGATTATCCTTTGATGAATCGAGGCGATTTGAATCAAGATTTTTTTAGTTCAGTACTGCATTTACTCCCTAGAAAAATTAATAAAGTACCCATTAAAGGTATATTTTATTGAAAATTTGATTAAAATATTTAATATTCTCAAAATATATACTGTTGATGTTATATTTGTAATTTTTACAATTTAACTAATACTTTTTAAAAAAAGTTGATTGTTTGTGGATAAAATTTTTGTTATATATATATATATATATATATATAGTAAAAATATTTATTATTCAATTAATATTTAAATTCTGAAATTTTATAAAATACAGCAAATACATTTTAAAAATGATAAGATATTTTATTCTTTTTAGATCTACAAAGATATTATGATGCACTATTCGATAATATAAAAGAAGGAGATCGGCCTTCAAATTATTTTCGATTAAATTATACATCTACAAATAAAGGAAAAGAAAATGGTACAATATTGTAGAAGTGTATTGTATATTCTCTTATTTTATGTTAATTGTTTATTTTCAGATTATGTTTGGTTGCAATTAATAATGACATTCAAAGTTAAGTGGCCTCTTCATTTGATTTTTACTAGTCATGTACAATATAAATACAGTTTATTGTTTCGATTTTTATCATCTTTAAAATTTATTCAAATAAAATTACATAATTTATGGTACTACTATAAAGAAGGAATTCAAAAGAGGTAATAGAAAATAAGTTATAAATGATAAAGGAATTAACAGATTTGTAAAATAATAAATATATAATAAATATGATTGTAAATTGTAAATGTGAATTAATTATTTTCAGGGAAACAGCTGTGTGGTCATTTCTCCATAATTGCTTATTTTTAGTTAATAATTTACAATATTATTTGCAAGTAGATGTGATTGAAAATCATTATACAGAGCTAATGAATGTAATAAATGAAACAACAGATTTTGAAAAAATTATCAATGCTCATTCAACATATATCACTAATGTTATAACAGAATCATTTTTAGTAACTGAAGTAAGTTTTTAATTGAAATATATATATATATATACACACACACACACACATATACATACATACATATGTACATTAATATAATCACATATTCACTTAAAAAATGTAGACTTCATGCATGTCAGCATTTTTTATTTATTTTTATCACAATTGTATTTTGATAACCAATAACAAACAAAATTAAAACAATACAGTATATTAAATAATAAGTTAGTTAAACCTCATTAAATAGTAGAAAATGAAAATTAATTTAAACAAATACATTTAATTTGTTGAATAAAGTATATATTTTTACCAAAATAATCTTTAATAATAAGAGTAATATTTTAAATTAAAGGACGACGAAGATTGGATGTTCAAATGGCCAGATAATAAATCGAATCCTGTAAGTATAAAAAATAATAATTTTAAATGAATATGGTTTAATCTAAGAAATTGATTATTAAAAACTTGTATAAATAATTTATTTTCATAATTCCTCAAACAGTTATGTTTGTTGTGTATGGTTATATATATATATATATATATATATATATATATATATATATATATATATATATATATATATATATATATGTGTGTGCATGTATTGAAAAATATAAATATTTTAGGTATTAAATATAATTATGAAGATGTTACTGTCAATAAATGAATTTTGTATTAAGGCTATGCTGTGGAATAAAATACTAACAGATACTGAAAAAATGGAACTGGAAGAAATGAATAAATTATTAAAAGAAATGCTAAAATATTTGTTACATATTTATTATAATCTTCAGATGCATGCTTGTGGAAAAGCTCTAATGAAGTTGCTTTTACGATTAGATTTTAAATCATGGATACAAAATGAAACAGTTAATAACTGATTTTTTATTTTTATCTCGTTTGTTTTTCATATCAAGCTTTTTTCTTCATAACCTTCATAAAAAGAACCATATCTAAAATAAGAAATGTAATTGTTTATTATTTACAGACATTATGAAAAAAAATAAAAATATACATACTAATAAATATTGCCATAACTATAATTATCATAACCCACATCCAACATTTCCATGCTCTTTTTGAATGCTCTTTAAGTTTTTCAGATTCGACTTTTAATTTAGAAAAATTATCTTCGCTAATTTTGGCAGATTTTTTAACAACCTAAAATTAATTCAACTATTATTATAAAATATACACATCTCATATTCATATAAACAAAAACAATTTATTATTATATTATTATCTTTGTATTAATATTTGAATAATAATAAAATACTATTTGATATTTTTATAACCATTGTACATGAATGACTTAAACAATATAATAGAAATGAAAAAATAACATTAATTTACTTCAGTATCCTTTCTAATGATATTCCCTGCAAGTTGTGTTTGTTCCTTTAAATTACGAGTAAGTTCAAGCATTTCATCTGCAATTTTTTCTTGCATCGTCGTATGATATTGTAATAAAACATCTGTATCATTTGTTGCAGTTGTGTTATCATCTATAAAATACAATATATAAAAAGAAACTAACCATGTATATATGTGTATATATATAGATACATAAATACATATATATTTATGTTTACATAAATAAAAAACTGGCAGAATGGTGGTGTGGTTGATTTGTTCAATATAATTGTACCTTGATCTATGTCAAGTAGTTCCTCTCGCATAGTTTTGTATTTTACTGTTTTAAATTGATCAGATTTATCATTTAACTGAGATATACTAACGTCTTTATTTTCATAATCATTTTCTTTCTTTGTAAAATATTTTTTTAATTTATCTATTCGTTTTTCATATTCTAAAAAGGATTCTCTACTAGGTTTTCTGAAAAAGGAAATATGTATTTTAAAGTACTTTTTTCAGTCAGGTAATATTAGATGTACAAAAAATTATATCCAAATATTTAAAAAAAAATATTAACTTATCAGTTTTTTCTAACTGAATTAACATTTCTTCAATTGATTCCAAATATTTTTCTATCCGAGAATCATCCATTTTAGATTTTTCTTTCATCATTAGTTCACATTTAGCAATTAAACGCCTTAAATTAATTTCTAATCTAGACATTCCTAGAGACATCTAAAATTTTAATGAATAAAAAAAATATATAAATACAATTCTTGAATATACTCATATACTTGTATATATTAATATATACTTTATATATATATATATAGTTTTGTTTCTTTCATTTAATTGTATAACTTTATGTACATAATCATTTTCATGATGATAAAAACTGTGATAAATATTTTTCCCATAATGAAATTTTCTTTGACTTTCTGGCAAGCATTAGTTAATCAACATGCTTAAATTTTTATGATTTTCTTATAGAAATACTGATAAAATGATATGTACAATTTGAAATATTTTTATTAAAAAAAAGACCTTTTTTTCTATAATTCTAATTTTGGGTTCATATATATATATATATATATATATATATATGCATATGATTTTGATAAATTAAGTCATGTAATACATGAGAAAAAAATAATAATAGAGATCTACATTGATAAATATATTGTTTATAGTAAACTTGACACTGTCAAGAGTTATTAAAATTATGTTAATAATTTCCTTAGCAGGTGAAATAAAAAAAGAACTAATTTATACATATTCTTATTGTTTATCATTCTTTATTTAACATACATTTTGTATCTCCATCTTATTTCATTGTGTTTAACAATTTTAAATCTATATTACTTCAATAAATGTCGAGTGGTGACTTGTAGAACTAATAGGTGTTAGAATTTTTGTATTAAAACATTACATTTAAGAGAAAACGTAAAAAATAACCCACCTTGCGATTTAATATCTTTATTTTTATACTTATTTCGAATAATTCTCAGATAAAAATTAATATAAACATAAGTAAGTTATAAATGTTATTTGCTATCTGACATACATATTGAAAATATATTGTTGATAATATAGAGTCCTTTCTGAAAGAGTCTGTATTTAAATTCTGAACATTAATGTAGATATATATATATATATATATATATATATATATATATATATAAATAAATAAATAAATAATGCACACTATATACATACAAAAAATATATTTTCAGATATGAATTTTTTAAAAGTAAACTACCTGTTATTGTATATATATATATATAATGTATACACATAAATAAAAGTAATAATGCAGACTAATTACATGCAGAAAATATATCTTAAGATATGATTTTTTTAAAAGTAAACACTACCTGTTATTGTAGATATATATATATATATATATATATATATATATATATATATATATTTATACATATATAAACAATAATCCACACTAATATACATGCAGAAAATATATTTTCAGATATGAATTTTTTAAAAGTAAACACTAGCTGTTACTTTTTATATAACACATTTCTAAGATTTGCTAGTACTAAACCTAAAACTGCAATTGTAATGTTAAATATGGGTGGACCAGAAACTTTAGAGGAAGTGCCCATGTATCTTCAAAATATAATGACTGATGGTAATATGATTGAACTGCCATTTCAAAAGTAAGTGTATTCATAATTATTTTAGTTAGATATAATGTATTTATGTAATTGATAATTTATTTGTTATATGGGAATAAATATATAGATTTTAATATTTATATATATATATATATATATATATATATATATATATATATATGTATGTATATAAAAATTTATCTCTATAGTTACTTGGGACCTTTTATTGCTAAACGAAGAACCAAGGAAGTTCAGCAAAAGTATGCAGAAATAGGTGGTGGATCACCAATATTAAAATGGACAAACATTCAAGGAAATCTGTTATGTAATTTGTTAGAAAAAAAATATCCAGAAATGGGTCCATACAAACATTATGTTGCATTTCGATATGTGAAACCTTTAACTGAAGAAGCACTCTCACAGATTGAGTTGTAAGTTTTTACTTTATTGATTTTTTTATCCTGAATAAGAAAATAAGAGAAAAACATATTTGGTTTCAGTTTAAATTTAATATGTTCATAAACATGTTCTGTCATTCAAATAATGTATTAATTATTTCATTAAATATAAATTGGTTATTAATCTTAACATATTTTAGTATCATATAAAAAAATGTGTGTCATAGATTTTTTGTAATTAATCTGTATAAAAATTACAGAGATGATGTAAATAATATTGTATTTTTATCAAATTATCCACAATACTGCTGTGCTACAACAGGATCTAGTCTTATAGAAGTATATAAGCATTATAAACAAAGAAAGTAAGTAAAAATGAATGTTATTAGAATTAGATTTTAAATTGACAAAAATGTAAGTTTATATATCATTTAAAATTTTTTAGAAGTACACCTAGTAAAATAAAATTCAGTTTAATAGACAGGTGGGGTTCACATTCACTACTTATTAAAACAATTGTTGATCGAATAAATGATGAATTAAAACATTTTGGTCAAAATTCAAATGATGTTATACTAATGTTCAGTGCTCATTCACTTCCATTAAGGGTAAGTGTTCTATTAATTCTATAATAATGAAATTATACATAAGTATAAAGTATTTATTAAATAGGTTCAATAAAAAAAAAAAAAAAAAAAAACATTAAAAAAATTATTTTGTTACCAGAATATATGTCGAGGTGATGCATATGCATCAGAAGTATCATCAACAGTTCATCTAGTTATGAATGAATTAAATTATAAATATCCATATATTCTTACATGGCAGTCTAAAGTTGGGCCTGTTGCTTGGTTAAAACCATTCACTGATGAAGCTATAGAACAGTATTGTAAAAAAGGTTATAAAAAATTTATTTTAATTCCTATAGCTTTTGTCAATGAACATATTGAAACATTACATGAACTTGATATAGAATACTGTAAAGATTTAGGTAAAAAGGTTTGTAATTTTTTTGTTTTTTTTTTCATTTAGATTTCTAAAAAGATATGTTAAACACTGTTTAAATAACAATTTTAGCTTAAAGTTGATATTCGCCGAGCAGCAGCTCCTAATGATCATCCACTGTTCATTGAATGTTTAGCAGATTTAGTACAAAAAAAATTAAATAATTCTGTACTGAATCCAAAATTTCTTTTGAGATGTCCACATTGCACAAATCCTAAATGTGGTGAAAGTAAAAAGTGGTTTGCAGAGTATTTCTAAAAAGTAATGGTTTTTAGATGATTTATAATTTTAAGCAAATAATGGTAAAGTGTCCATAATTTTTTTATTTATTGTTAGTATTAGATTTTGTTTCTATGTATATATACATACACATAGAAACATACATACATATATATATATATATATATATATATATATATAGTTCATATTTGGTTATTTTATATATAAATTTTAATTTTGTCTTAGAAGTAATTTAATGTTATATGTATACAGTTTAATTTTTTAAGAATATTACTAGAAAATACAATATAAAATAGACTGTAATGATCAATAAAAAGACTTAAAAATAAAATACTTTTTATATTATTTATTCCTAGATTAAAAAAATACTATTAACAGATTTTATTTTGAAAGTTGTATTAAATGCATATTTCTTGGCACTGCAAATCAACTAATCATTGATTAATGACGAAGATTAATTAGTTTAACTGCTCGTTCCTATTTGAATTTACAGTACCTATCTGTTCTGTAGACATTTTATAGTCAGAGTTTAACATTAAAATTGGCTACCCTGTACTATATTCATAGGGATTTATTACTTTACTGAATATGCAAACCATAGATAAAATGCAAACATTTTACATTATGTATAAATATATAATGTACAAGTTCTCTTACGAAAAAAGTACATAAATATTAATCGGTTACATATATTTTTTTTCTACGATACTTATTATTCACTAAAAAAGTATTTTCAAGTAAAGTTATGATAATTTTGTGTGCTGCAACAAAAAAAAGATTTTCCAATATTAATAGGTATGATTTTCTAAATTACATGAATCAAATTAGCGCATTAACTAGAAACAGTCTGTGATTTATTGCAAATTTAAAAATTAGTTATGGCTGTTGGAAATACAAGAGTAGTTCAGATAACAAATATTGCTCCTCAAGCAACTAAAGATCAAATGCAAACTTTGTTTGGTTATCTTGGGAAAATAGACGATATTCGATTATATCCAACGATTCGTGATGTGTCCTGCCCAGTTCAGTCAAGAATTTGTTATGTTAAATTTGTGGATCCTGCTACTGTTGGTGTAGCTCAACACATGACAAATACTGTATTTATAGATAGAGCATTAATTGTTATACCAATTCAGAATGGAGAAATCCCAGATGAACATAAAGCTTTAGAAATGAGCAATAATGGAACTATTGTGCCAGGATTATATCCATCTGAACCAAAATTACCACCAAACATCGTAAATTCAATTGATGGCATAGCTCCTAATCAGGTTATACAAACAAGAGATCCGCAATTGGAATTACACAATTTGCCACCTTATCCACCCCTACCTACTTCATATGATATACACAAGATTGAAGAAATAAGAAGAACAGTACTTTTAGTAGATGTCGAATCATCTGTTTCATCACAGAAGATTATAGATTTCTTTACATCTGCCGGTGAAGTTAAATATACAAGATCATGTAATCGAGATTCAGATCGTACCCATTGTGTCTTAGTCGAATTTACTGAACAACCAAGTATTATTGCAGCGTTACAAATGAATGGAAAAGAACTAGATGGTAAACCGGTCGTAATTGTTCATTCGACACAAGCGATAATAAAACCACAGGCTAAAAGTAATGAAGCGGCTCAAAGGGAAATTGAAGAAGCAATGTCAAGAGTTAAAGAAGCTCAAAGCCTTATATCAGCAGCTATTGATCCTATGATCGGCATGTTGTCTAAAGATAAACGAGGTTCGAGACGATCTAGATCTAGGTCACATGGTCGTCATCGATCACGCTCTCGACGTTCTCGGTCGCGTTCTCGACGACGATCTCGTTCCCGTCGACGATCCCGTTCTAGACATCGTGGTCGATCGAGATCTCGACGATCACGCTCTCGATCGAAACGCCGGTCACGTTCTCGAAGAAGAAGATCAAAGTCTCACGGTGGAAAACGGTCGAGATCTCGATCACGGAGTAGAAAGAGTTCACGTAGATCTCGAAGTCGCTCCAAATCTCGTTCGAAAACATCAAGATCAAGAGTAGATCGTGACAGAGATAGATCTAAAGACAAAGATAGAGATAGAGAGCGCTCTAAGGAAAAAGACAGAGATCGGTCAAAAGAAAAAGAATCTGATCGATCCAAAGAAAAAGATCGTGATAAATCCAAGGAAAAAGATTCGAGTAAATCTAAAGATAGAGGTGTGTCAAAAGAAAAGGATAGAGATAAATCTAGAGAAAAGGAAAAAGATGAAAGAATAAAAGAAAAGGATAAAGAACGTTCTAAAGATGAAGGTGAAAAATCTAAAGATAGAGATCGGTCTAAAGAAAAAGAAAGAGAAAAATCAAAAGATAAAGAAGGCGATAAATCACGAGAAAAAGATTTAAGAAGTGCATCTAAAGATAAGGATAGGAAATCGATTAAAGAAAATGGTGCAGATGTAGAAGAAAAAAAATCTAGTAGAGACAAAAGATCAAGGCGTTCGAGATCTGAATCAAGATCAAAACATAGGTCTCGTTCTCGCGATAGAAAACGCAGCAGATCACGCCATAGAAAGCGCAGTCGTTCTAGAGATAGACGTAAATCTCGTTCACGAGATAGAAAGCGCTCTAGGTCCCGTGGGAAAAGTCATCGTTCTCGATCACCAACTCCGAGAAAATCTAGAAAAAGAAGTAAGTCTCGTAGTCGAGATGAAAACAAATCTAGCCGACATAAAGACAAAGGCAAAGAGAAAGAAAAAGAAAAATGTAAAGAAAAAAAGGATCATTCTGATAAAGAAGGTTCAGATTCAGGTTCTAGAATTCCAAGAAATTATGATGAAGAGGAAAAAGGATTTGATGAAGGTGGAAAAACTCCTCGGCGAGAATCTGCCGATGAAAGTTCACATGAATCTAAACAGAATTCACCAGATAATATGGATATTTCAAATTCACCATAATTAATCTGCATTTGATAATAAAATGCAATATTTTATCATACTTTTTTTTATTAAACAGTACATACACATTTACAAATTGAATATTTATAATTTCTGTAAGGTACATATGTTAGTGCAAAAAATAAAATTATTTTAAAATCATTTCTTGTATTTTATTTTATTTTTGAATCTCTTTGGATTAAGTCCATAGGCTTTTAATCTCTGATCTGTAATATTTATATTATCTACATGTGCATTTGTCAACTGTTTCATTTTTTTGGATTTTGTATTCTTAAATAAGTGTTTTGATTTTATTAAGTCTTGCTTTTTCTTTTCATTTATTTTAAGCAATTGATCTTTATTTCCATTACCATCACTAGACTTTTCCTGGTTTTTATCAGAAATATTCGATTGTAACAGATCTTTAGAAGTTTCTCTACATTGAAATTGATCTTTTTTCATCTTTTTTGTTTTTTTAGAATTATGTTCTAAATCTGAATCTTTATTTAGTGTACTGTCATGACCACTATCATTTTGTGTACTTTCATCTTCAGTGTTTTCATACAAACTTTTTAATATTTTCTTTTTTAGTTCTAAGTTTTGTGCTTTTTTTTGAAAAGCAACTATATCATATTTTTCTACTTGCTCTGGTCGAATTTGAACAGCTTTTTTAAGAGAACACCAACGATTTAACTCTTTTTCTTTTGCTAATAGAATCTGAAAAGTATATTTTATTTAAAAAAGAAATAAAAAAGTATAAATTTTATCGACTTATTTTTTTAACAAACATATTACTTCTTCAATAGTAAGTCCAAAACTGTTTGGTACAACTTTTCGATATTTAAAACGACAAGGAAGATCTCCGATCAAATCTTCATAATCAAGTTTGTAATACTCGTCTAAATATTCTTCATAAGTTTTTTCATCGGGATTAAATGTTTCTTTCTTTTCTAACACTTCTTCAACAAATTTTATCTTTTTACGCCTATTTTTACGTTTATTTTCTTTTTTTACAGGAGCTGAATGATCATATTCACAGTCCATCTAAAATTATAATTAAATGTATTAAATTTCATGGTGTATGCAAAATTTATAATAGTTTTAATAATTTCCTTTATTTATAAATATACAGTTTTATAACGAACACATTACCAAAATGTTCCTTTAATTATTCCTGAAACTAAATATAGTAGTAATTAAAATTTACTTACATTAAAATCATCATCTTCACAATGTGGTTCATATGAATCAGTTGTACAAACATTTTCTTCACTACAAGTTTTTGATTTATCCCATTTATCCCAATTTTCTTGAACAGAAAATGATATGAAACTTATTATCTACAAATAATTTATTTTCATTATTTACCTATTCCTAGTTCTTCATCAATGTCTGGGAATTCTGGTTTTTGATCTCCTTCTTGACCTTTGTAAAATTCTTCATTAAAAAGTCTTTCCATACATTTATCATGCTCTTTAGGATCAAAATCACCATCAATATCTTCATTCTAAAAACATAACAGTGTGTTACCATATACATGTGTGTGTGTGTGTGTGCATAATTTATTTACTTATTTTATTTAAATAGGAATACCTGAAATCCCACATCAGTATTTCCTGTGATTTCTTTTAATTTCTCAATTTTTTCTTGAATTTCCTTTCTTTTTAATGCTTTTAACTGTTGTAATTCTTCTTTTTTCTGAAGCTTTTCAGCTTCTTTTCTTGCTTTGATTTCTGCACGTTTCCGTTTTCTTTGATCATTTTTTTTCCGAACAGAATTTGCCATTGTTCGAGGGTATCTTTTTATCTACAATGTAATTAATTTATGAAATTTATATTACATACAAGATATTTTCAACATGTTTCATGCCTACTTACAAATTCTTGGTCAGGTTCTTCAAACCTATAATTATACTTTGTTTCAAATATTTCTTGATCTTCAATAGCTTTCTCATCATCTGATAATCCATTATCTGAATCATGTATAATTAGCTCATAGGAAGGTATATAATTTTCATCTTCTTTATCCAGAAATCTATTGCAATAAATTATTTTTTAAAAAGAAAAAAAACTAAGTATAAAAATTACCATTACAAAAATATTTTTTCAATAAAATCTTTTATCGATTGCAATGTATATTTTATACATTAATATTAAGTAATATCTAATTTAAACTGAACATGAATTGCTCCATAAACTGAAGAGTTATTACAAATTATTTTTTACGTGCTTCTATAGTCTATCAAAATGTATAAATAAAATATATTAGTGAAAAAAATATATTAATTACAAACAAACTACATACTTTTTATTTAGAATATAATCTCTTAAAAAACGTTCCTCTGGATTTAATTTTGGATCAGACCAATATTCTTTTAATGGTTTTAATTCATTTTCAATATTTGGATCTTCTAGTGAATCCTTAATGCCTCTTAACCATTTTTTATAATCCTTTTCTTCACTAAATTCTTCTTCTTTTGTCTTTTTTCTTTTTTGAAACATTCCACCCCATTCATCATTATCTGACTCATTTTCATTGGTTAATAAAACTTTTTTGAAACTTTCTCTAATTTCCTGTTGTTCTTCTACATATGTTGGTGATGATGGTCGTTCTATATACTCTGTAACTATACAATTTAAACATATGATAATGAAAATCTCAAAATGTTCATATTATTATTATATATATATATATATATATATATATATATATATGTATATATATATATATATATATATATATATATATATATATGTAAATACATACATAAAAATATATTTTAAAAATATAGAAATATTGATCAAACATTAAATATATTTTGAAAACAATATACACTATATTATACACATACAGACGTGTATTATAACTTTTATTGAATTACTAACCATCCTCGATATTTCCGCCTGTTTGTAATAAAAGATTACGTTCATAATCTCTTAAAAACATAGGTTTGCTTTTATCTTTAGCTTTCTTATTTAAATTTTTTCCTTTGCTTTTTTCTGAAAAGAACTCTACATTCTCATCATATATTTTTGGATCTTTATTTTTAAGACACGAAAGAGTCTTAAAAAAATTTTCTTCTATTTCTTCAGTAAGCTCATTAGCATTTTCATCCTCGTCTTCTGATGAAGATGATATTTCATTTTCTTCTTCACCATAACGACTCTTATCTACATTTAAAAAGCAATATTCTCTTTTTTAACCATTCATATGAATTACAAATTAAATAAAAGTAAATAAAATGATCTAATGAGTTAATATGTAATTAAATTAATCATTTTTAAAGAATTTCAAAATATCTCTAGACACACACACACATATATATATATATATATATATATATATATATATATATATGATCTTGATAAATATAGGATAAAGAAAATATGAATAATTAAAAAATAGACATAAAAGTTATACTATACTTATAATCTGCAAATGAAAAAAGAAATGTGATAATAAATTTATGAACACAAAACCTATAACCATTTTATGGAATTATTTCAATCTTATAAAGAACACATTTAAAATTATGAATGTTGTTTCATATTATTTTACTGCTATATTATGCATATTAGTTCCTAGTACAATAAAAACTATACTAAATCTTAAATGAAAATACAGAAACAATTTGAAATAAATATCATAATTAAATATTAATTTGTTCATTACAAACTAAAGTGAAAATATTATGCATGTACTAAAATGCATAAACAAAACATGTTCTCATTTTTATGTGATAAACATGAACTGACTTGCAAGTAATTTCTGCAAAAGGATAATTTTAAACTATAAGTATTTAAAATAAAAGGATGTTTTAAATATTATTTATAGTTAAAAATAAAAAAGACAATCATGTAATAGATTACAATGAATGATATATCTATAATAGTGTTAAATATTTGTCTAACTGAAATTCTTACATTTATTTAATTCTTCTTTTCGTCTCCATGATTCGTAACGTTTTGCATAATTATTGTTTAATTTAATATTTTCATTTACTTCTACATCTTCGTTATCAAACAGATTTTTCTTCATGATGAAAATAAAAACATGTGGCCACTTTTTGACATTAGATATTTTAGAAATTTTTTTAAGTATGACAACTTGAAGGAAACAATATTTCAATGAAATAAAATTGAGATATGATTAAGATAATGTGGCACGAGAGTTTTTAATCTATGGATATCAGCGTCCTTTAATAAACGTAACTTAATTCAGTCTACAGATTAACTTTAAATATACACAATATACACATAGCAAATCATAATGGTACGGTATTTGATGCAAGTAGAGATTTATCTATAACATAAAAATAGAGTTTATCTATGATAAATATGTAATTCAGGGTAGACGAATGATGCTAATGAATAATGTGAAGACACGAAATTAGACTGTTCTCGAAGATTCCTATCTTTATCTATGTTGCCATTAAATTATCTATGCCATTGTAGTTGTACTTTCATATATATATATATATATATATATATATATATATATATATATATATATATATATATATATATATATATATATAAATATATATATATATATATATAATTAAAATACCAATCTTCCTAATGTCCTCAAATGCTATTATTTATATATGAAATGGCTATTTAGATTTTTTTGATGACAGATTAAAATATGACAAATACATGCATAACATAGATAAAATTCATACAGTCGTCAGTAGCAGTGGTACATAGATGAAAATGCAGTCAAATTAATGTCTTTATAAAAGAATATTAAACAAATTAAGTCGTTTAAAAAACGGATAGAAAAAAGTAATAATTGTATGTGTTTAATTATATTACATATGTAGTTTAAACATTGACTGTCTAAAGATGTCTATATTACTAAAATGTAGAGCGTGTCTAGCAGAAAATATAGACATGAATACAGTATCATTATTTGTAGAAAATACAAGTGCCATGAGAATAAATGTAGAACTTTTAATGGAGTGTTCATCTGTTCATATCTCACCTGATGATGGATATCCGCAACAAATGTGTATTGATTGTTTAGAAAAACTTACAAATGCATATATATTTAAACAAATTTGTGAAGAATCAGATCATGTGTTAAGAAATGTAAAAGCAGAAACTGAAATTGATACTGAACCTTTGTTATTAGAAAATTCTCCACATGAAAAAATGCAAGAGTTTATAAAAGAGATTGATATAAAGAAAGAGCAGTTAGAAGAACCTCTTAACTTTGGTTTCAACAATGAAAATGATAATATAAAATTTTCAAAAAATATTAAAAATGATGATAGTATTACAGATGAAACCCAAGATGAAAATAAAATAAAAGAAATATCAATTAAAAATAAAAGGCCATATCAAGTTAAAAAGACATGTATTAAACAAAAATGTATTCATATAGAAACAAATAAAAATATAGAAAAAAATGATTTAAGAATTGAAAACTTTGAAACATTAAAGTTAAATAATGAAAATGAAACTAAAATAGTTAATACATCTGATCCACTTGATAAAAGATCGGTAACATGTATAATTTGTGAAGAAATGTTTAAAAGTCCACCTAAATTAAATCTACATGTTCAGAATATGCATAAAACAATTTTTTGTAAATTATGCCATAGAGAATTAACAACATATGGGAATCTTAAAAGGCATATAAATATTATACATGGACAGATAAGAAATGATAAACCAAAAAATAGAATTTGTATTATATGTGATGAGTCATTTTTAACCACAGTACAATTACATGCTCATGTTAGAGAATCCCACAAGTCTTTTACTTGTAAAGAATGTGGAAAAATATTTAATGAATATAGATACTTAAAAAGACACATGTTACTACATCGCCCCGATAGTAAAAAACGTCACTTATGTTCACATTGTGGAAAAGGATTTTTTGATCTTGGAAACTTAAATGTTCATATTCGAATTCATACAGGTGTGAAACCTTATGAATGCAAATATTGTGCGAAGACTTTTGCTCAGTGGTCAAGTTTACAATCTCATACTTTTACACACACTGGTGAAAAAAAATTCCCTTGTGAAATTTGTGGGAGACGATTTGCTAGAGCAACATTACTTAAAGGACATCTATTAACTCATTCAGATGTGCGAAATTTTCCATGTATTTTATGTGAAAAACGTTTTAAAGATTCTTATGCTCTTAAAGAACACATGGTTGTTCATACCGGTGTAAAAAATTTTAAATGTGAAACATGTGGAAAAGCATTTGGATTCAAAAGAAATTTAAGAGTTCATCATAGAGTTCATACTGGTGATAAACCACATGCATGCCACGTTTGTAGTCATGCATTCACACAAAGACACTGTCTTCGATATCATCTTAAAACTCTTCACAAAATAAATATTTGATATTTATTAGGTCATAAAAAGGAGTTTAGATATTAACTGTTCGTATGTGATTATTTTTGTCTCCAATTAATATATTTTTTTAAATACAAAAAAAGATTGCATACATTTTCAATACATTTCTGTATTTACACAGATTTCATATCTAACAATACAAAAAATATAGGAAACAAAGAATTTGATTAGTTACAAAAAAGTGGTATTAATTATAGTATACTTGGTAATAGTTAAAGCAGAATAACTAACAGTATGCAATAATATGTATGTATGTATTTACACAAATATGCACACATACATACATATATATATATACATACATATATTGCAAGATAATTTAAAAACAAAACACCATTTTAAAATCTAAACAGAGCTTAGGCATGCTATAAGTTTACACTAAAATAACTAATATATTATTATGTCTAATTTGCACCTTAGATACATATATTCAATTAGAGATATGAATTTTGATTATTCATTTATTTTTGAAAATTTTGGATAAATTTTATATTAGTTGACTATTTTTTTCTTAAACTCAAGACACTGTGCCTATTGAACAATACAACCTATATATCTAATACAAGAGTATTTTTTTTTTATCATATTTCTCATTAAATGAGTAAAATTAGTTTGAAATTTATGTAAATATGTTAATTATACATTGTTATTATTTATTAATAAAATTATGTAACATGGATTGTAATAATTCTTTCAAAGGTATATATATATAATATATATATGTAATATACACATATACAGACATATGTACACAACATATACATTTGATTGTGTGTACTTCTGTTAAGTCAATAATCCAAAGATTTATATTTATATTAATGTAAATAAACATAGTCAGTGAAATACTATTAGTGTTTCTTTATTAAATGTTTTCATAATCTTATTTAATAAAATGACATTTAATTTAAATTAATTTATATGTTTAATGATTATTTTCTTTACTTAGTCTAATGCAGTCCTTATATATGTTAACATATCCCATCATTGTTTCATAGGTCATTAATGATAATATTTTATTGATAAAAGCATAAACATGCATTCATATATATATATATATATATATATATATATATATATATATATATATATATATATATGTACATACATAACATTCACACACACATGCACACATGACAGATATAATTTTTGAAAAGTATATAAAGTGCACTAAAATAGCTTATATTTAAGTACAGTACAAACTTACAAGGTATTGATCAGTATTTAATTTCAGTGTTCGTTAGTGTCTTTCAAAAGAATATCTTAATACAGCCATATCCTCTTTGATACAGGAACATATTTCATTATATAAATTGATAAAATTTAATTTCTTAGGTAAAATGCCTTTTGCAACAAATATTGAACTTAATAATGGATTTACAATTCCAACTCTTGGATTAGGGACCTATCAGGTATTTCAAAGTTATTTATTTTTGTAATAATATGATGTAATTATTAGGTTATATTAATATAATACATGTTTAATTAAAGTAAAACATTTAACAACTTGTTAATCTTTTTCTAAAAGATATACATAAATTATTTTTTCTATTTGTGAACATAAATTTATATTTTTCATACTTGTAGTCAGAACCTGGTGAAATTAGCCAAGCTATTAAGGATGCAATTGAAATGGGATACAGACACATTGACTGTGCATTTCTATATGGAAATGAAGTAGATATTGGAATTGGTATTCGTGAAAAAATAGAAGATGGAACAGTAAAAAGAGAAGATTTGTTTATAACCAGCAAAGTACATAACATTTAGAATAACCCCAAAATTATAAAAAAATATATTTCATACTCAAACTTACTTTGTGCAATTTTAGTTATGGAATACATTCCATTCAAAAGAATTAGTTGTACCAATGTGTAAAAAGTCATTAAAGGACCTTGGACTTGATTATTTAGATCTATATTTAATTCACTGGCCATTCGGATTTAAGGTGAAATTTGTAGTAATAAAAAAATATTACAATTCTATTTATTGTATAATTTGATTAGAAAAAGAAAAAATAGAGCAAATAGTTGTAGCCTTTCATAAATTTAGGATACATTAGTATACATTGTAGGAAGGTACTAATTCTTGCTGGCCTTATGAAAAAGGTTGTATTCAGACAACTGATGTAGATTATTTGGATACCTGGAAAGGAATGGAAGAATGTGTTAGTTTAAAATTGACAAAAAGCATTGGAGTTTCAAACTTTAATAGTGAACAAATTGAACGTGTTCTGACTATTGCTACCATCAAGCCTGTAAATAATCAAATTGAATGCAATCCATACATTAACCAAAAAAAATTAATTGAATTTTGTAAATCAAAAAATATTTCTGTAACTGCATACTGTCCTATAGGAAAAGCAACTAAATCAGGAAATAAGGTAGCACTTATAAAACAGCCTGTAATTTTAGAAATTGGTAAAAAATATAATAAAACTGGAGCTCAAGTTGCATTGAGATATTTAGTAAGTATTTACTTTCTGTATTTATTTATTTAAGGAATTATGTAGTTTTGTAAATATTTTATTCCTTTTTGCGTGCGTTAATCAATATTCTATTCTATGTTGAGCTTTAATAATTATCAATCTAATTAACCAGTATCAAGAAAAATATATAAGGTCATTAACTTTGAATGTAAGAAAACAAAGGATGGATACATCAGTTAAAATTGATATCAATGTTATATATATATATTCATATAAATAAAATTAATTGGGATAAATGCAAAAAATAAATATAAAATCTAAGTTCATAAAAATCCTCTTTTTAATTTCAGGTACAAATTGGAACCATTCCTATACCAAAATCAACAAACAAGAATAGAATGGCTGAAAATTTAAATATTTTCGATTTTGAACTATCAAAGGAAGAAGTAGAAAGAATTGATCAATTAAATAACAATTATAGAATATGTTCTTTTGATCAATTTAAAAATCATAAATATTACCCATTCAATATTGAATTTTAATAATTTTTTATTTTAAATATCATATTTCATAATTTGATTTAACAGGGTTTTTTAACAGAAAATTTTAATTATAAATAAAATAAAAATGGAATTGAAACTGTATTTTATTTACTGGTGTAAAGATAGTATGGCTAAGAAAAATATTAAAATATCAATAGAAAAGTAGTTTCATGCCTTATTATTATGAATAAACTGTATTTAAATAAATATATAATTTAGCTTGTATATGAAATGCATTAATTACATATATATCGTAATGTAAAAGTTAATTGTATTTGGAAAAGAAGTGCTCGAAAAAAATAAATAGGAATTGATATCTTAAATATATAGAAACAATAGTTTTATAATAGGTTGGGATTAAAAATATATTTAATATATTTAAAAATATATAAATAATTTGTGATTGTATTACTATTTTCTCTTTAGTGTCCATTTGATCAAAACAATTTTACATTAAAATTATATATAATAATTTGGCTGTTTTTAATTATTGTGATATGTATTGGTAGCTAAATTCCCTTACAAATGTATAATTGGTATGTAAATAAAAATATTTAAATTGTACTGTTATGGTGTAAATTACATGTAAAAGTTTAAATAAAGTATTTTGTTATATTATTGTTTATAAATCATATTTTCTTATATATAAATTCTTTTTGATACTTTAATAAGAAAAGTTTCTTTATAATCATTTGAAATTTGAATATATTTCTGTGGAATAAAATGAAAAAAAAATATTACAGTTAATTAAATTGAATAGAAAAGATATACACTTTTAAAAAGTGTAATATTCTATTATAATTTGTAATTCGAAAAGTATCTTCAATTTCGTTTATTGATTTAGAAGAAATCAATAGACATATCAATGGAGGTTACAAAGAACTTATAACTTTATGTAAAACAGAGCTATTAATAAATACAGTCAATTGCTGTTAAATGAGATCATTCTCTTGCATATTTTATGTTATATCTACATGTTTTATACAATTATTAGTTATAAAAATCAATACTTTGTCTATCCAGCTATTTGAAAAATTCGGAATCATTTTCACGAACGATATTATTGAAATAAAGTATTGTTTCATGATAATGAAAAGTGAATGTTTGGTATGATTTAATGTGAAACTTTTTTTTCACGAAACCAAATAATGACAACATGTAGATAGACACATTATAAATTTTCTGATTTACACAAATCAAAAATTTTAGAAAGACCTTAATTTAATATATATAAATATATATATATATATATATATATATACATTCTTGTACACATATGTAACATATCGATTTTCAGTACTTAAAAATATTATTTGTGCTTTTATAAGACTAGAATAAAATCATTATTCATTCATATAAATATGTTTTTACATTTACTTTATATAGAAAAATTAAAATTAATTTTAAAAAATTATTTAATAAATTTATTGTAGTTGTTTACATTTTATATTCTCATTTTTAAAAAAATAACGCGTCATCATCTTATGTAACTGTTATCTTTGAAGGATATATTGATAAGCACAATGTTAGTATTATTAATAGAGAGTACATATTAATTTTAAATTATTTCATACAAAATAGCCACTCAAAATGATATGGATAAATGTTTATCTATATATAAATGTTTGCATTTGAAAAAAATATTAAGGTGGCCGTCAACGAGGTGTCACCTAGACGTATAAGCACCTCTTAGCCCTTTTTTACACTTTCGTAATAATATTATAAGGAGTCATTAAATTTCTACATAAAAAAATAGATAAAATAATTTGTTTATACAATTCCGTTAGTGTCATTAGCATAATTCAATAATAAAAAATGTAACTCGCTGATAAAAAAAGAACCGTTTTAATTATGATAATATTATAACCATTTAGACTATAACTATATATATATATATATATATACACTACTATGAAACTATCATTTTCATTAATAATTTGTAATTCGAATAGTTTCTTTATTTTCGTTTATTGATTTACAAGTAAGCGATAGACATATTAGAGATTATTCACAAAGACCACTTTATAATTTTATGTAAAACAGAGTTATTCATAAATACAATCAATTACTGTTAAATGAGATCATTCTCTTGTGTGTTCTATATTATACATACACAATTATTAGTTATAAAAATAAAGAAAGATTTATAATTAACAATATATATATATATATATATATATATATATATATATAAATATGTATGTATGTATGTATATCTGTATTTTTTGTGAAATAATTACTGGATTCTTTAAGATATACTAAAAAATTTAAACGATTACGAAATATTTTTTTTTACAATAAAATCGTTATCTTCTGTACAAGTAAACTGTACACAGTAATTGTATGATGATTGATTATATACATAAACATATATATATATATATATATATTATAAAATTTTCCTCTATGAAATAATTTACTAATGTGTCAATTAATAATGCAACTTTTGTGAATCCTGGGAATAAGAGTACTCTGTCTATCCAGCTGTTTGAAAAATTCACATTAAGCTTCGCTAACTATGTTATAGGTTCATAATAATGAAAATATTTATAGGATTGATTCATCATAATGAAAATTAAACATGTTTGGTAAAATTTAATGTGAAACCATCTCACGAAACTCTTCACAAAATTCAAATATGACATCTACATCGATATATATATATATATATATATATATATATATATATATATATATATATATAAATGTTTTCTGGTCAAAAATGTTTAATAAATCATTATCGATAATTTTTGATTGTTGCTTATGCGCATTTTTATGGCGATGCTATCATCTTCCAAGCGCCAAGGTACAGAAAATTCGAATTCCGATTCCGTATCCGATAATTATTGAACCATGTACGAACATACCTGTCCGTTTAATGTAAAGGACTATTTAAAAGATGTAAAATGTGAAAAATGTTAACAGATGTGAAATAAATGAAATTTATTTGATCGGATATAACATACATCGAAACTGTGTAATACCTATATAGTTTATTATTTGAATTTCAATTCTTATTTCTTATAATTATTGGACATTGTACAAGTTGCCTTATCAGACATAGTTAGCTAGTTGAAAGGCATTATTACTATAGATAATTTGTCATTCGATATTAGAAAATAGTCAAGTAAAGGACTTTTTTGTCAAATGTTGATAAAAAACGTAGTCGACTATGATTATATTTAAATATGTATCTATCTATTTAGAAAAAATTTCGTAAAATTTTCCTAAAGAAAATGTGTTGAGAATTTATTAAATATTGACTTATGTTGATTGTCTTCTGAATCAGCATGTGTTGAAAGTAATACTAAATATACACATATTACAACATGTATTTTAAAATATGTTATGTACTGAAAAAAATCATATTTAAGGAGTATTTTCAAGTAATTTAAAATCGAACAGTTACTTCTATAGTTATTTAAGTAATAAAATATTTATCGTCTATTTCATTTAATATGGTCACATTTTTTCGAGATCGATATACGATTTATCAAATATTAAACATGTGTAATAATCACATTGACTTGAAATAAAATTCTTAAATGAATTGATCGTAATACCTTATAATAAGCAACTAATAAAAAATATATAGTTCAATTTACAGAACCGGCCTTGTTTCTTTCAAAGTTTTGTTTGAAAATATTTATGACAATACTTGAAAATATAAAAACTTTTTTTTAATGCAACTGAAACAAAATAGATTTAATAAGGACAAAAAAATTTAATGGAATGTTTTAATCAATTGTTTTTTCTTGTTAATATTCTCTAATAACATTTAGTATCAATTAATACCAACATATCAATAATATAAAAATATATTCTACCGAGTATATTCTTGTATTATTGATTATTATTATTATTGTTACTTTGAATATAAAATATTTATCGTTATGTTTATGACTCTTAAACAAAAAGATCTCAAATAGTTAATTTTTAAAATTCGTTGTTTTGAAAAAAATTCGTACTACAAATGCGAATTTTATAACTTACGAATGTTTTGTACTTTTATTCAACAATTAAAATTCAATTTTTTTCTCATTCCAATTTTGTTTATAGTGCGTATGAATATATATATATATACATATATATATATATATATATATATATATGTATACATATATATATATACATATATATATATATATATTATACATATTTATATATATTTATATATCATATATATATACATATATTTATATACACACATACATATTTATGTATATATATATATATATATATATATATATATATATATATATATGTATATATATTTATAAACGTGTATGAGAATAAAAACTGGATGTATAATTGAGATATGGAATTATTTTTGAAGGTTAAATGCCCCTTCCCTAAAAAATAAATGCTTGAGGAACAAAGGTGCGTTGCTACGATAGTACATGTGTAAAAAAGTGATAGATATATATATTCAAGCTTTATCGTGTATATAAATATGTGTACATAGCATTTATTCGTGAATTAATTTTTGTAATTTACGTTAGTGTATCAATATCTATTAAATAATGGCTGCTATACCAAAAGTAAAATTTTATAATGGTCTAGACTCGCCGATAATTGGCCTAGGAACTTGGAAAGTAAGTAAATAAACAGTAAATTTAGAAAGAAGATATTTTTCTATATTTTTTTATAATCAATGTAGTCAAAACCCGGCGAAGTAATTCAAGCCGTAAAAGATGCAATTGATGTTGGATACCGTCATATAGATTGTGCATTTGTGTATGGAAATGAAAAAGAAGTAGGAATTGCAATCGAAGAAAAAATCAAAGAAGGTGTTATTAAACGAGATGATATATTTGTTACCAGCAAATTGTGGAATACGTTCCACCGACCGGATCTGGTAGAATCTGCTGTTAAAACAACGTTAAACAATCTGAAATTGGAATATTTAGATCTGTATTTAATTCACTGGCCACAAGCATACCAAGTAAATATTTTTTATAAATCAGACAAACAATGCTAATGGATTTAATATTTTTACACATATATGTGTGTTGTTTATAGGAAGGTGAAGAGCTTTTCCCTGCTGATGAAGACGGTAAAGTATTATATAGTGATATTGATTATATTGAGACATGGAAAGAAATGGAAAAACTTGTTGAGAAGGGCCTTGCAAAGTCTATTGGAGTATCTAATTTCAATAGTAAACAAATTGAAAGATTATTGTCAAATGCTAAGATCAAACCAGTTACTAATCAGGTATAGCTACTAATAAAAATAATTTCTTTGATTTAAATTTGTGTTATGTCTATATAAAATAATATTACTTTTAATTGTTGTAGATTGAATGCCATCCTTATTTGAATCAGAAAAAGTTGATTGATTTCTGTCAATCAAAGGGAATTACTATTACAGCTTACAGTCCTCTAGGTTCCCCTGACAGACCATGGGCTAAACCTGATGAACCTCAGCTTTTGGATGATGCTAAAATTAAAGAAATAGCTCAGAAATATAATAAGACTCCTGCACAGGTAGTGCTAAGGTACCAAGTTCAACGAGGTAATATAACTATTCCAAAGTCAGTAACAAAGTCACGTATCGAAGAAAACTTTAAAATATTCGATTTTGAACTGTCCTCTGAAGATATGAGTCATATTGATACATTCGATTGTAATGGCCGATTTTGCCCAATGACTGCGTAAGTATAGTAATAGAAAAATTATTTAGTTTTTGTTATAAAAATGATCAAATTATTTATTCAAGTATATAATTTTTTTCAGGTCTATTGATCATCCTCACTTTCCATTTCATGAACTATTCTAAATAGGAAGAATAATTATTCACTCAAATACATACAATAATAAATGTAAATAATAATTAATAAAATTCAATAAATTGTAGTCTTGTAGTTGTGTTTGTTTTATTTAATCCTCATTTGTCAGCAGATTTGGAAATGCTAAATTATTTAGAATTATCCGTATATAAATTTGAAAAATATTTCTATATATTGAAACAAATTATGTTGTTATAAGCCACGTTGAAAATAAAAAAAATTCCAATATAAAATATTGAAATAATAAAAAATGATTTTGCCTTTTAAGTTCTTTTATGAATATCTTAAGCAGTTACTGTTCTATGGATGATATTAAAAGTTAACTTATTCTATTCTACTTGGGAACAATAAAGAGAAATATTCTCTAATATATTCAAATTATATGGCATGATTCACTGATAGATAATTATAAAATATAATGTTTATGTAATATGAATTTACTGTTAAACATTTAAAGAAATACATTATGAAAATGAATATTATATGAAATCAAATTACAGTCTTATTAATTATTCATGTAGATTTCAACATGAATGATGTCAACAAGTATTGATTTACAATACGAAAGTACAACGCATAAGACGGAAAAGCATAAAAAAAAATATAAAATACGAGATGTTAAAGGAAAAAAATTTAAATCACATAGATAAGATCGGTTTTACATTTTAGCATCACAAAATGTGGCTCTTTAATCATATAATATACTATTTTTCATACTCTAAGGTTCTCTATAGACGGAAATATATTAGCAAGTCTATACAAAATTAAAATGTGTGCAAAGGATAAAAAAATCCGGATATGAATATGATTCACTGTACTTTTTTTTCCTCCACTTTCGGCTTTCACTTTTAACCTTTTTTAACGTATCTACATGTAAACTGCGTGATTACTATGTTGTACATAAACAACAATTAAAATGGCGTAGTGCTGTGCAAATGTACTTAAAAAGTAATTACTATACTTTTTTTATAATTTGAAAAAATTAAATATTTTATTTATACAATAATTTAACAAAATTGTTTTTTTTGGATTTGAATTTTTAATTACATTTTAACATATGTGCTGATAAATAATAATAAAAAAAAAACAATATAAAAGTAAATAATTTATTTTAATCATGACGAAATGGTGAGTTAAGATATAACAATGCCGTAATGGAAGACACTACGTATTAACACTATCTTCTGTACATCTTGTAGGAGAATTTTCTTCATCAAAGGGTATCTCTTCGATTGATTCTAATATGTATTTATGCGGTAACATAGAATTACTATTAGACAATTTTACAGGGGCTTTGTTAGAAGACAGTGAACAATCATGAGAATCTGCATAATTTGAGGCTATTTCGAATTCTGGCGACGGCGAGTGTGAACTCTGATTTATACATGCTGATGATGTTTCTTTATCAAATTTATCTGATTTTTGTAAATGTTGGTTAGGAATTCCTCTCTTATTCATTACTTCGAGTTGATAAAACCTTTTCTCTTCTGTTAAATTAGTAATATCTTTTTCCTGCTCAGCAATAATTTGACGTAAATCATTGATGAGATTTAGGTCTTCAGGTCTAGATTCTCGTTTCTCATATTTTAATCTGATGTCTTCATACCTGTTAAGTAAAATATGAAACGGGCAGTGCTTATATTAAAATTATAAAAAAATAGTGCGTATCACTATTAACTGAAAATACTGAATTACACATATCCTTTCATATTTTCCAAACATAAACTTACATTTTTGTTAACATGCGATGTTTTTTCTGAATGTCTTCAAAATGTAGTTTGGATTTTTCCTCAATTTGTTGCAATTGTGATAAGAATTTTCTTTTTTGTTCTGCTAACTCTCGTACATGTTCTTCTCTGAGGGTTTCCTTCATCTCTCTGCCACAGTGATGTAACAGGAAAAGAGGAAAATTCATTGGGATTTATTTTAGGCGGAAGAGGCGAAATAAAATGTAATCAATAATAATGCTATAGCTTGATTATTTGTAGAAATGTTTATCAGTAATTCGATTAAATAATTAAAACAACAACCTTTTTTAATACGGCTAATACTCTTGCATTCAAACAGTTAACTACGTTAATAGCACTGTTTTATATATAAAGAAAAATAACTTATATAAAAATATAAATTACTTAATTTAAAAAAAAGTCATAAATAAAGTACAAAATTACAAAAGTGTTTCGAAATAAATATTTTTACATGCAAAAATAATATTAATATCACACAATAATCATGCAAACAGTTTGAAAGAAATGTTACAAATGTATTCATGAAATACATTGGAATATGACTGTAACAGATAAAAGGATAAAAGCGAAAGTGACAGGAATAGACCCAAAGAATAACCAAGAAAGGAGTGGCAGGACAATAGAGATTGTTGCCATTACTGGCAGTGTGATACCACTGTAGATATAATGCAACAATGTATAATGTACTCATTATTAATTTACTATAGTATATTACTTTTTTTCGTAAAAATATAACATAAATTAGTAATATTTAAAAATATATAAGGTATCACAACAAAACCATTCAGTTTTAAAATGTGTATAATCATGTAAATTATTTTTGCTTACTTTATTGAACTGAAAGTAATTTACATACAATTTAAATTGATCAAAGAGAATATCTTGTTTTTAAATGATTAATTATTTCATATAAAAATACCGCCTGTAGTTGTATTACCATTGCAAACAAAAATCATTTAGATTTGTTCATTGATTTGCAATAATTTTTCAGTTTCATTTTATATTTGCTGAATTAAAAAAAAATATCTATTTAGATATAAAATGATTAAAATTGTTAGAAAAATTCCATTTAAATACAATATATTTTATTTCTGTAAATTAAGTCTTATGTTTAGTTATTCAGCCTTTTTTCACTAATTTATTTTGTTCTAATGAAATTTGAACTGTGATTGAAGTGTTTGTAAGTAAAATACGACATGTAGCGCATATATTTCCATTCGACACAAACGAAAAGGTGAGTTTATATTTCATTGATCAATTTTATTTGGCGATTAATGAACATGTAAATTAACTTTCATAAATATGTATGTGTATCATATAAACTGAATCTTTTTCTCGACATGCTTAAGTACTTAAAGTATATTAAATTCACATTTGTGATGAATTATATATATATATATATATATATATATATATATATATATATATATATATATATATATATATATATATATATATATATATGTATATATAAATATATATATAGACACAGAAGAAACAGACATGTCGATGCACTGCCATAATAGTCGGTTGTGTACGATAATTGATAATGAGTTAACTGATAATGTGATTCACATTTTAGTTCATGCTAAGCAAGCAAAGCCAATTAATAAAAGTTTGATTAATATTATTATAGTTCAACAAAATTTGTATTTTAGTGACGAAAATATTTTTGATCCAATTTATATGATTTATTATACATAACTATAATCTTAGATATTATATATAAATATAAATATATATATATATATATATATATATATATATATAACATTGAAAAATATTTGAATATAATGAAAACTTCTAAATATTTTATTTTTAATAAACACTTAGACAAATCTGTGTTTTAATTTACATGTATTGTGTAATTTAAAATTAAAACGGAATTGTTATTTACTTTTTGTATTATTTTCATCTATTAGATTACATATCTTTTTATGTAATATTTTAATTTTTCTACATCAATTTTTAAATGAGTAGTATAAAAAATAGAATGTATTATAATAACTAGTCAATAAATATCTACATTTCAGAACTACAAATATTTGTTTACTGTATTGTTAAATAGGAAAGTTATTTATTATTATTATTATTATATATATATATACATATATATATATATATATATATATATATATATATTAAAAACATCGAATTTAATAGACACTTGTTTTGTAGTGGATTAAACGATTGGATAATATAATTGAAAAATCATGCTCTGAACCTGTGCTAATGTGTATTTTATATGCTAGTTATAAGTAAGTTTTTTTATATAAAAATGGTATTTTTATTGATTGCGTGGAGTGTCGTATAATGTTTGCATCGTTTCAATCAACATACCTAATCTTTTTCACTGCCGTGTCTTGTACTTTTGTGATTTCCCTATTTTGATTTAAGATTTCCTGATTAAGTACTTGGATCCCGCCTTGTAATGTGTCAACATTGTTTTGAATATCATTCATGAGATACTCTTTTAATGTGAGTTCGTTTTTCAAGTCGTCGATTTTACTTAAATGCTCACATTCTTTTGCAGAATGGGATTTCTGTAAATTTATAATCTCTTCTTTCAATTTATCACAGTTAGTACGATATTTCTGTTCCATAGATTGTAATGCTTCTTCTTTATCTTGGACTAATTGTTCCCATTGGTGTTCTGTTTACAAATGAACGAATGTACGGATTTTTCTCATATCAAGTGTAATTTGTTCATAAATTGATTTACCTAATTGACTTCTGTGGTGTTGATCGAGTGCTAATAGTTTAGTCTGTGCGTCTCGTTCCATTTGTTCTTTAACAAGTTCTAAAGTAGTTCGTGTAGACGATAGTTGCATTTGCCAATTTGTTTCGCTGTCTTTTAATCGTTTTTCAGCTTCCTCGTTTAATTCTCCTTTAAATATTAAAAAATATATAGAAACATTTTATAAAGAAAGCAGTATTTTAAGGAAAACATTATTATGAAATTAAGTATGAATTCTTTTTAATGCTCTCTAAAAAACAAATTTAAATTCAAATTTAACCGAGTTTTAAAATATGAGAAGACGATCTTTTTAAATAGACCAGTTAGTTAATCATTTGAGATAAATTGAATACATTCATAATTTTTCCTATTAAAATGTTTTTTTTTTATTATTACAAATTCTCATTTAAAAAATTACTCACCGATTTTCTTTTCATATTTGTCAGTTAATTTTTCTATTTGATTACTGTAAGAGTTATCCATTTTATCGATTGTCCTCCTTAGTTCCAATAAATCTCTATCTGAAATTGTTTGTAATTTTTCTATTTTTTTCTGATACTGTTCTTCTTTCTTCGAAATCACATCTTTTAACGTTGCTATCTAAAATGTTTAAATTGCACGACATTATTTAATTAAGTACATTTGAAATGGACGCTTTATAAATTTTTCTTACTTCTTTCAAATTTTCTTGCTGCTGTTTCTCCCAGTCTTGCTTAGCAGTTGCATGTTCTTGTTCTTTCTGTAATTTATACGACTCAATCGCTAATTGTTTCTCTTCATTGTGTAACTGATCAAGTTCCATTTTTAGTCTAGAACATTCATGCCTTAATCGATCCTCCCACTGTACAGCCACCTCATTTCTTTGTCGTTCAAGTTGTATTTGCATTAACCTATCTTTCTCTTCTAGCTCTTTAGTGTGAGCATTTTGTAATTTAACTAAATTATTTTTTTCATTATCTATCAACGATTTCAATCTGATAATTTCTGTTTTGAGGTTATCTTCTTCTAACTGAAGCTGTTCGGCACGTTCCGACATTAGTCTTAACGATCGTTGTTGATCATGTGTTAATCCCCGCAGCTGCGATACTTCCGCCTCGTAAGATTTTAAATGTAAGACTTCGTTGAGTTGCTCATCAGCTTTTTTCACTTTCTCTTCAACTGCTCTATGCGCTTCTTTTACGATTTCATCCGTTTTCTTATCTTTCTCTTCGAGACGCCGTTTACAAGTTTGTTCAACTTCTCGTAATTTCCATTCAAAATCATCCAATAACTGCTGCTCTCTTCCCGTATTCACTGTCCTCAATTTTTCGAAATCTTTTTCCCATTGCTGCTGTATAGATTTTTTCTCTTTCATCGCTTCTTCTAATGCTTGCTGTACAATATTTCGTTCTTCTTCTCGTTCTTTTTCCAACGCTTTGCATTTTTCTTCTAGTTTGTCTCTCTCTTCTTTTATTGCCTTTAATTGAACATCGAGACGTTCTATTCTACTAGTTAAATCAGCCACGGTGGCTTCCAATTCGGCTGCCTTTTGTGAACTAATCGCTTTTACAGAAGTGATCTCATCTGAAAGTAAAATTTCGATATTTATTTATTTGTTTTTTATACACGAGAGTATACGGGGAAACGTACCGGATTTCTTCGAAATTTCTTCTTCTAAATCTCTGTTCTTCTGTTTGAATGAAGTTACTTCGTTTTCCAAATGCCGTAATTTGTGTCGAACGTATTCAGTCTCTTTATGAGCTGCGGTGAGTTCAGCTTGTAAACCTATTGAGACATAAATGAAATACTCCACACGCATACACATACGTTTATTTAAGCTAAATCGACATTGTTTTACATATTTGTTAGTAAACTGAAAAACATTTATTTGTTGTTTTTCCAGAGGAAAATTGTTTATACAAAAAACAATGTATAAATAGAGTAAATTTCAATAATGATTAGTGTTTTTCACAAAAAATGGAACAAGTTTCATGTCACTAAATAGTCATAGTCTTCATTTATTTGTACAATTTAAATTCGGTTATTCGATTTAAATTTATGTTAATATACAGTATTCAGTATTCTCAAGATTTATCTCCAAATACCTTCGCAAGGGTAAATAATAATCAAATAAAAACGTCAATGGTTAAAGAAAATAATGTAAACAATTTGTACACATATCTGAACATTTTCGGGCCTATAATAAAATGATAGGCGAGTTTTAAGAGTTACAGAAGAACTGATTTTCATAAAACATATGTTTAAATTTACAAATTCATCGATTAGATTCGAGGCAAAAATATATCGGGTCTCTTTTGTAAATTTTTTGTAAGATAAAAAAAGAAAATACGAAAATTCAAATTGGAGAATTGCTATACATTTAAATTTGCAAATATTTTATGTTATAGTCTTTTTTACTATTGATTTCTCGATTTTGTAAATAATAAAATATAAATGATGATTTGTAAATAAATAAGTATAGTAGTGTAAAATAATGTTAGAATAAAATTTAAATAAGTAAGACATTTGCGTGTTAGGTTAACAATAAAATATAATTTTAGTATCGATGTATATATATATATATATATATATAATATACACACAATTTTTCTAAAAATGTATTGTTCAAAATTGAAGAAATGAGAATGAAAGAGAAATCTAAAAATTAAAAAGTTCAAACAGAATTACTGTAATCGTGTTGTATATTATTGTACATTATTATTTAGTAAACATATAGATTTTTTATTAAGAACTCTATTTGTAAATGAGGTGTTTTATTTACGAATGGATAACATATTGTTAGAGTATCTGTTTAAATTTTTGTTGTGATTTGCTTTTCTTTTGAGTAATCGTTAAAATTCTTATATATTACTAAACGCAATAAATATCCAAGAGATATGCACATTAAAACATCTCGTATAAGAAAGATTAACTGTCCATTTATCCAGCGTTTGTTATTGCATCGCATTACCAATAGCTCTAGCGTCCTCAGTACTCTGCTATTATTACAGTTTTAGTGATAATTATTTGTAGGTGATTTTCGAAAAACAAGTGTAAAAGGTATACAGGTTATAGCTTACTGGAAATACAAATTTACTAACGATCCATTCCTGACGTTTTAGCAAATAGTTCTCGATGTAAATCTTGCATTTCATATTGCATTTTACAAGTGCCAGTCTCCTGACTAGCAAGTTTCTGTGTCAGATCGGTGATTTGCTCTTGGAAACGACTCTCCTGGTTTACCAAATTTTTCCTGTAAAAGATAATGTCGTGTTTCACTTATTACTAGAAATACAGTTAATATTATCTAACATAGAAATATACAGGTCGAATCAATTGTCTACTGTTTATCAATTAGAGTACAACCCGGTAATTTGACCGTTTGATAATTCGTGTGTTTAGTATATTGGCGCGGATTTAATTCGACACTTCTCTCTATAGTTTGAACGTTGTAACAAGTATTTAACATCAAGTTAGTTTTCAGATATCAAACAACGCTATAAATTATAATAAAGACAGATTTTTTTGTTAAGATCGCCGGGATGATATTGAAAATGTACAGAAAGGGAAAATCAATTTGCTTTTAAATTATTAAAGAGAATAATAAAGTATAAATATGTAGGATAGAGACACCACCCACAAAAAATCAAGCACGATGTCAATATATTTTTTTCAAAAAGTCTATGAGTATTTCCTGCATGAATATTTATTAGTATGTCTGTATAAATATTTAGTAATTATAGTTTACTTCTTGAACTTTCAAGTTTCTTTGATCTGTTGTGGGTAATAGATTTTATAATAAATGTTAATTGATAAATGATGTATTAAGAGATAAATGTTTCGTTATTAACACTGAAGTAAAACTAGAGTACTGAAATATATTTTTTTCAATTCGATCATGTAAAATGATATTACGCATGAAGTGGTTTTTATACGTTAGTTTAAAAATAAAAATTGCAAATAAAAAATACGCAGGTTTTGAGTGAATACGTTGGCGTTTCATGAAACATACGTCAATAAGGAAACGATTACATACATACACACACACACACACACACATATATATACATATATATATACATATATATATATATATATATATATATATATATATATATATATATATATATATAATACTAACAGATTATAAATTAGTAAACACTCGACGTTTGAAATTCAAGTACATGAATCATAAATTTATTCTTTGTTCGTATGAATAATTTTTGCAGGCATTTGATTTTTGTAAATTCCGCTTTATGCCTATAATAGGTAAATCGATGAGATTCGTACCAATCGAACATTCTGAATGAATTATAAATGTGTACACATTTTAGTCAATGCAAATGTTAAATACTAGATCGTGTTTAATTTTATTGATACGTTTTATAAACACCTATTTACGATAGAAATAGAAAATTATCTTGCAGCAGTCTTGGCACGTTTTGTTATTGACCGAACCTAAATTTAAAATATACATTTAAATTTTGTAGAATACTTGTATTATTTATCCGCGAGCACATTGCAAATAAAATAGGTTGTTCGTTTGTCAATATACTTTTGTGTTAAAATCTCTCTTACACAGTTTCTAAACTGTTCCATATCACACATTTTAAACTTAACAGCACAGTAATATATATATATATATATATATATATATATATATATATATATATATATATATATATATATATATATATAGATAGATATTGATATAGATAGATAGATAGATAGATAGATAAATAAATGTCAGTTGATAAATGTTTATAAAATAATTCTTTAATGTATGACATTCTATGATGCTCGAAAATATTCTCTAATTCATATTTGATTTACTTTATACAGAGAATTCAACATTTTTAGTTCATTTGTGATGCATAAAAATTAAGTGATATAATATACAGGTATATATTGTAAGACTTTTAAGAAATTGATTCATAGATCATCATTCAACGACCATTCATTATTATTGACATAAGGGTTTTCCAAAAGAAAAGTCCAGTTGAGTTCTGCATAAAATATTGTCATTTTTTTGATATTGTAATAAGATTTTTTTCTGTACGGATCTGTTTCCCTCTTATGATTTGATTTTGAATTATATTTACAAAATATAAATATATATATATACATACATACATATATATATATATATATATATATATATATATATATATATATATATATATATATATTGTGGTATACAAACTAATTGTCATAGCTGTCTAAGCAAGCAAATATCATAGAACAAATAGATTGTCCTAGAACAATCTAGCTCGATATAAAAAGGTTGCTTAGATAATTATAGACAGCATTTGTTCTAACAACGAAAACTAATAAACGCATAAAAACTAGTCGATTGCATTTGACAACAAAACTCTATTCATACGCATAAAATTAATCTACTGCATTTGTTCAAACAACAAACTATATTCATACGCATAAAATTAATCTATTGTATTTTTATTTGACAGCAAATTAAAAAATTAAATATGATACAAAACTTTTGGACAAAGTATGAATGTACGCTGGTGACAGCGGCTAAAAATCAATCAAGATCGATCATCGGGCAGCGAAGGAAACCATTCTGGCAACCAACGCCTGAAGGATACAATATACATTGTATATAATATATATATATATATATATATATAGAAAAAGGATTTAAACCAAAATCAAGAGGAAAGGCATACCTCTTGAACGTAGACATCATAGAAAACGTAACTGTTCAATAATTTTTTGAAAAGGTATGAGAGCACATTTTAAAAATGAAACGGACGTGAAATATAAACAAATTTAAGGACTAATGATTTAGATGATAGAACATAAAGAGATGAGATAAGAATTTAAATGAAGGTTAGTACTCTTTAAAAATTTATATTTTTTTGTTTTGTGTTTTAAAGAATACTAATTATGATATGAAGAACAAATTTATAACAAGCATATTAGCAACATGAACTAGATAGCACATTTAAGAACTGTATTACAAAAAAGTATGTTTTGTTTGAAAAAAAGTAAATAGATACATTCAGAATTAAAAATAAATATCGCGCATATATTGCTAATTTAGAAACGCGGCTGTAAAAGAAAGTCGATGACAGATTTATTCTGAATTCAATAAAAACATCCACGTTTTATAGTCTTGTTTAAGACAGGAAGTGTATTAATTGATTTTTGATCGTTAATTTAAATTCTTATAGTATGTTTTAACTATCTTTCAATTACTGGTTTTTGCTGAGATTTTCTAAATAGATGTAATTATTGTTATTGTTTAAGTATATATATATATATATATATATATATATATTCGTTTTAAAATGTTTAATTATAAAAAGAGAACAGAATACTGAATAAAAATTGAAATAGATATATCATTAGTCTCTCTAATTATTACAAGAATTTTGGTCTGAAATCTGATTTATAAATCATAATTTCACTGTATGTTAGTTTAGAAGATGCTGCCTTTTTATTTATTTTTAAAAATGATTCTAGTCAATTGAAAACAAGATTTAAAAGATTTCTTTGTGTCAAATATTAGAAAATTGATCGCGACTGTTTCCAATAAATAATGTTATTTTATAACTTAATGTGAAGCATTCGATTTGCTTAATTGGATAATTACGAGTTTAATAAGTCAATAAATTTAAAATAAGAAGAAATAGCTTAGAATAATATGGAATGGACAGTTTAACATGTTTTTTTTCTCTTTAAGCAGATTTGAACAAAAACGATGGATTTTTGTTTATATATGAACACACATATTTAAAGAAGAATGAAGTAGTAAAAAGTACCGTAAAAGATATTTCCTGTTAGAAATTAGAAGCGTTGACTAATGTACATAATTTATTGATATATGAAATTACAATTTTGAAATTATTTGTGTTATACGTTTATACGTACTTTTCATTTTCCACCGATACTTCAATGAAACCGTTCTCTTGATGAGGAGTAATGGAATTCTCTTCACTGTCCCCATTTGATATAACATCCGACTCATTGGTTTTCAATGTTTGTTCATCGATTTTCGTTTCGGCTGAATCGTGGTCGGTTTTTAACTCCTCTGAAGAGATGAGCGTCTCTACAGGGTTGCTGGTCTTAGAAGTACTTTCTGATATTATTTCTGGCTTGTTTATTTTTACTACCGTTTGATCGTCGATTTTCGAAATAGATAAATCGAGATTAGCTATTAATAATTCGTCAGTTGCGGACGTATCTTCGTTGTTTATGTCTTTCGTCGCCGATGTCGATGGTGTATTTTCCACTGTGATGTTTTCAATTAGTTTAGAATTTGATTCAGCATCAATTGTCGATTCTGTCGTTGCACAGTCTGCCGTGTCTTTTTCAAAACAGCCAATATTTTTCGACTGAGAATTTGGCTCGCCGCCAATAGATAGTTCTAATTTATCTGATATTTCGTTCGAATTCAATGCCACGATAACCTCATTTGTAACATCACAGCACGTTTTGTCAGTCGTGTCTGCATCTTTTAACGTGCCACTTTCGGTGCAAGTATTTTCTATTGTAGTCAATATTGTCGCCGGCTTCGTTTCGTCTGAATTGACGTCTTGTATTTTTTGTTCGTCGCCATCACCGTTCGTCTCAACAGTGTTCGTTCCATTTATGTTCGACGAATTCGTTTCGTTCGTAGATTCAGTCTGCTGTACATTGTTCGCACTCGACGGCGGAGTATCTTCAGATTTCACATCCTGCGTTTGTGACTTTATTACAGAAATAGCATCTGTATTTTTTTCTTCGCATGATTGTTTTGTTGATATCGCTTCAGTTGCGATAGTATTTTTCGCTGTTTGAGTCTCCGTCGATTCGACTGTATTTTTATGACGCGGTGGTTTTGTCGGTGTTTCGTTCGAAACGTTTTCGCTTACATTTTTTTCTGCTCGTTTCGGCGCAAGACGTTTATCGGATGATGCGTCTTCTCCACTATTTGTCGATTGATGTAAAGTGTGTGTATTTTGATCCGAGCTTAACTGTTTTGTATTAGGTGATCCCATTCGGCCTTTGTTTTGTACAATTCCATTTATCGGTGTCCCACTATTTATCGCTTCTAAAATCGAGCTGTTTTTCAACGAAGAATCTTTACAAACATCTTGTTTTTCCATTACGGTATTAACTTTATTTTTATCGGATTCATTGTTTGGGTTACTGGACTGTTTTACTAAGTTTTTATTCGATTGAGAATTTCGTTTCACACTGTGTTTATCACTTTTAATAAAACCGTTAGTCTCATTACCGCGAACCGTTAATTGTTCGTTGGACGCACACGGAGCTTTCTTCGATTCTATGTTCGCACCGCTCGTATTAGCTGCACAAATATCTGTATTTACATTCGTCAGCGACTTGGATTTATTACCCGTGTTCTGAAATGCATTAACACTGTGTTTAACTTGTGCGTTATGCTCTCCGGGGGTGGCCTTCTTCTGAGCGGCCTTGCCCTTCGCTTTCGCACGACTTTTCCAGCCCATCGGCGTGATTAGATCCCTGATTGCACTGTTCACAGAGTCGTTGGATTTCGTATCGTCACTAGTTGTACGCTGCACGTTACTAATCGCCTCGTATGGCACGGAACCAAGATAACTGAGCGTTGCGTCGGCGTCACGGATCTCGTTACCAGCATCGGTAGCTGCAGCTCTGTTTTCGTGCCCGAATACTCCACTGATTTCTTTCTGCGCTGAGATTCCGCCGTCGACAGGTGGCGAACTCTCTTGTTTCGCATTCACATCGAGTTTATTTTTGTCTTTGGTTTTATTAAAAAACTTAGGCGAATGAGTCAATGATTTTCTTTGTACTTCAGAGCTCTTCGACGACATATCTTTCGACTTTTCCTTTGACGGATTTGCACCACCACTTTCGCCATTGTCTTGATCTTTACGTTTCGAAAATCGTCCGAAAAAATTAAACATTGTTAATCGTTAACGTATACCCACAAGATCTTCCTCTGTACTGAACATCAACGTGATCTTTTTAAAAACCGCATATAGTATGAATCATGTATAAAATATTAATAAAGAAACACAATGGAATTGCAAATATCAAATGTGATGACTAATCACGGACAATGACACGAATTTGTTAGCTTCATTCAAACTGATATCACCGAAGTGTTAATTGTTCTTAAATTGATTAGTACACGCCGTTGTTTCAACTGCTGAATGTTCTGCACTCGCACGTGAAATGAATAAGACAAAATACCGCAACTGACGACACCTCGCCGACTAAAATGACCACGAAAAGTGCGGGTGCCTCGCAGAAATGAAATTACAATTTATATTCACGAAGACAGTGGGGACGTCATACCAATTTTTATTCAAGTATATTAGATTCGTAAACAGATGATACGTTTATTTATTTTCTATAGTTAAACATGTGTTGCGTACTATTAATTAGTTTTATTTAAAATAAAGTAGCTATTCATTTGTTGAACGAGTTTAAAAAAAAAACAAAGTATTTTAAAACGAAAAATTAATGTATATATATACATATATATATATATACATATATATATATAAATAGAAAATCGTTTTCGGTGTCTACAAGGTTCAGTACACCAATTAATTCATATTTACTGTATTAACATATATGCAACTTTACATTTTTTTGGATATATATATATATATATATATATATATATATACATATATAAATATACATATATACATATACACACACACACATATATATATATATACACATATACATATATAGAACGAAACTATTATGTTTCAGACACTTAAATTTCACCGTTTTCATTAAAACTGTATTATTTATTTGTTATACAAGTCCAAATATAGAACAGCTTCTCTTATCAGTAACAATCTAAAAATGTGTATGCTGACATTTAGTTTTGAACTTTTTTATACCAGAAAAGAATTGAAAACTATACTAAAACTGTTGTATGTAATTACCGAAAAGAGCACATGTCCTTTTTCGAAATACAGAATTAAGAAAATACATAAAGTTTATGATAAAAATATAAACTCTTATTTTACTGCTTTTAAGTTCTTAAAGGAATGTAAATATCTATATATTGAAAAATGATTTGCTGGATTATCGAAATATGTGTACAGTTATCTCAAAATGTTTATTCCTTCAATTTCTTAATTTAAAAAAAACAATGTATTTTTTGTTCTTATCATAAACAAATATATAACTTGTGTACTTTATATATATTTGCAATATATATATATATATATATATATTTGTATATGTAAAATAAGTTAAATTAAATTGATAACAAATGTGTAACTCGAGAAAATGAGTACAATTCACTTTACATTTTTTAATATAAGAAGAAATATTATATATATATATATATATATATATATATATATATATATATATATATATATATATATATATATACATTTACCAATGTTGACTAAAAAACGCAGTTAACAATTAACATTATTAATTCATATATAAAAAAATGACTGTCATAATAAAGTAAAGATGTACAAAATAAACAAAATTGTAATATTGATGACATTTTATTGCATGTGTAATGATATATTGATATATATATATATATATATATATATATATATATATATATATATATATATATGTGTAATTTAAATGATAACTTTGAATGGGATTGTACCAGTATTTCTCAACCTGAAGTTAGCAGATTAGTGTAGTGTGGTTTAACGATTGTCAATCGATTGTTTACTTTGTGGACATATCATAGTTACTACTTATTTCATTTTATAACATCTGGAATTATAGAAAACTACTCTAAAAACATTAATGCATGAAAATCGCGTCCATATTTGTGCAAGATCAGATTTTCGACTTCAGTAGCGATAAGAGTTCAATATTCACCGGATTCCAATAAAAAAATAGTTTTAAATATTTCCGAAATGCGGAAAAAGACGAAACTATTACAATGAATACTTTTCGAGGCTTTCCGTATTTTCGATTTTCCAGTACGAACGTTATAACAAATAAACTGCTTTCTTAAAATTAATTTCTGTAAAATTTTGCCCTTGCAAGTTATAAATTTAGATTCTTTTTCTGAAGAGGGCTGACAGTAAAGGACAAACTATAAATTCATAAAAACAAAACAACATCCTAATCTAGTTGTATAAATGTTTTTTGCTATTAATCGCACACGTCAAGTAAAGGTATGATTGAAGAAATCTGCAAGTAATAAATAGTTGAGAAACACTAGATCATTTAAATGTGTCTTAATTAATATATATATATATATATATATATATATATATATATATATATATTTAAGTATTATTTTTTTCTAATTTTGAAATGAAATCTCAGTATAATGTAAACATGTTTTTTATTTTTATGTTGTTTTTTTGTTTTCTGTTTTTTTATATAAACATGTACACTTTTTATATTAAGAATTGTAGTTTTTTTATATTTAAATTCAATCATAAAGATTTTTTTTTCGAATGCACTCATTTATATATAAATTCATTAATATATATATATATATTAAAAAATATACCAATATATATATTTTATAAATTGACACAGATCACTTATTTTCGTAGAAAAACACAATACACCATGATTTAACTAAACAATGAAACATCACTAGTATATATATATATATATATATATTAATATATATATATATATATATATATATATATATATATATATATATATATATATATATATATATATATATATATATATAACTACACAAAAATTGTCTACATCAGTTAAATAATTTTGTTTTAAATTTTACAATATTTTGAACTGTTATTTATTCGCAATTATCGTCGACGGATGCACTAACACACGAAATGCACTGTATCTAGAATATCCAAAAGAGAAGCAGATATCGAACTCGGTGAATTGTTAATTCTTGTATCTAGTTCCAGCCACGGTTATTTTCAAAACTTGGCACCGACTCTTAAAACAACTTTATCCAGGCACGTACAGATTGACGTCAAACGTACATCCTCTTTTTTCAATCTACTTCATATTTTTATTTTATATGAACATCTGTTTACGCTGTACATGCATTTAATGATGCGCAAAAGAAGTAATATGGACTTTTTAATTTTCAAAACATACGAACATACGCACACGCACTCACACACACGTGTATATATATATATATATATATATATATATATATATATATATATATATATGTATATATGTATATATATATATATATATAAACGTGTACATGCATGAAGAAACAAGCTTAGAAATAAAGATATTTAATACCAAATGCATGTCTTAGGTTCAAACCTTGAATCATTCATGTAAATTTATCATTAGTGAAAACATGGCATGTCCGTATGGTTGAAATTCCATATAAAACTATAAATCTAATTTAAGTGTATAATTTATGCCCCCTGATTGAAAAATAATATCAGCTAAGAACCTTGGTGGTTAATAATATTACTGTGCCATTATTAATTTGCATGATATCATATATGAATTAACAAGGACAGGTCTATCGCATGTGTAACTTCTTTTTTTAACAAATTTCACTGATTAAATTTTTGTGTTGAAAAATTTTTAAAATATTTTCATACACTTTTGTAAACTATTATGTGTAGGATATTATTATTTTGAAAAAATTACAATTGAGTGATTTATTGCAGTAAAATATTTTCAATCGTTGTTTGTTCGAGTGACATTTTTACTAATTTGCTGACCGAAACATTAACCAAATATGTCTTTAAGAAGAAAGTTGTATTCATTAAACTTCTTCGCACTCGAAGAATTGAAAAATAAATCAATGCCGAGATTTCAACATAAATAAATTTGTTTTTGTGACACTGACACATTTTTCTGTATTTTACTTTAAGACTGTACTATGGCAATCTTTTTTTTTAATTTTTGGCTACGGTCCTTTGTACTAGTTCTAAATCGACTGCTCTAGTTTATTTCAACAAGTTACACCTGACCAATTTATATTATTATTTATTTGTTCTGTATTTTCTGTTTTTAATTATTTGACTGCTTTGAACTTTAAAGTGAATATTAAAATCTTTTCAATACTTAAATAAGTTTATCCGAGATTGCAGACATTTTTAGATTAATTACGATGATTTGTATCTTTTAAAAAATATGGATTTGATCCGATTTATTAAGAGAGAACACTATGGATTTGTAAATACATATATATATATATATATATATATATATATATATATATATATATATATTAAATTATTGGAATATTTTCAGTTTTAAGTAAATTTTAAAATATTTTCAGCATTTAAATTATTACAGTTTTTAAATGCACCTGTAATTAAGAAAGAATCTTAATGCGAAAAAACTCTAAATTAAACAAAGTTATGTACTATAACATTGTATATATATATATATATATATATATATATATATATATATATATATATATATATACATATACACACACACATATGTTCGTGTGTGTGTATTCTATGTATTAACAAAACAACTACAATTGTTTAAAATAAAACAAGTGTTTAATTACATTTTTGTTCATTGTAATTAAGTATGAATTTCAAGAAAATTCCAACAATTTGTTATTCAGTTTATTTAAATGCATAACGGTTGTTTTTTATTATAAAAAGCACAATGGGATTTTTTTTGTTAAAATATACAAATGTATTCTAGTTATTCGTCTGACATCATAATTTATTTAATTAAATATAATTTTTTCATTTAAAATATATATATATATATATATATATATATATAAACTATTATTATAATATATAAAAATACATCTGTATATAAAATATACAATTTAATGATTGTTTGTTTCAATAATCATGCATGGAATGAATAACTGTCGAATGATCTGATTTTCTAACAATTCGATGACATATTTATAGATTAAATATTTATCACATTTCATAAATTACTTCTAACATTCAAATTATCATTTATGTTTGTGTTTACATTAGACGTCCTTATATTGGTTCGTCGATCTAATTTTAACATAGTTGCCACCTACTGAATTGTGGTTATAGCTTTTATAAAATAATCTAAAAGTAGTATCTGTATATTCGTTCAGATATAAAACAGAGTTTATTGGAATGTAAATATTTACACTACATAATAAACAATATATTTGATTGTAGTGTCAATAAAAGTAAATTGTAAAAAGGAGGACTGATTGCGAAAACAACGATAAGTAATTATTTTGATAATGATAACATACATGTTAAATAATATTGTTTTTTCTTTTAATTTATGTTTAGTACATTTGTATCATGCCAATGAAAATATTCCGAATACACAATATAAAAATATAAAGACTTATAAAACTTAACAAGTAGTAATATTTTGACTTTTAAACATGTACACCTTTTAGAGTAACTGAAATTGTACAATCTTACAAAGAAATGCATTTTATTTATTCAAAATAAATGATTTTTAAAATCAATACAGTACTAATTTCACTATTGATCATCCACTTTTTAATATTATCGTTTTTTTCAATTAAAGATAAAATAAAAGTACATACTTGGAATTAATAGAAATAAATATTGAAAACATTTTGAAAGACCGATATATTTTGAATGACTGTTTTGAAACCGAATTACGAAAACGATTTTTTAAGTGTATGATAAATTTTACAATTATATCGAAGAACATTATTTAAATAAATATATGAACCAATACTGAATTATATCATGAAATTTCCCATGTGGTCTTCCATCTATGTACCAACTACATATATTCTTATTCAATTTTGGCAATCCTATTTGAAACAGATTTTACATATATATATATATATATATATATATATATATATATATATATATATATATATATATATATATATATATATATATATATATATATATATGGGCGAAATAGTATTTACTAGACACACTTCATTTACTTTTGATGAATGGTCAATATACACAACTATTTGAAATTAATGATATTTCGAAAATAGAATATTGCTGTGTTATTTTTAAAAAAATCAATTCATTATAAAGTGAATTGTATAATGATTGATTTGTATTTATAGATATTCATAATAGAGTATTGTATATTTTTAAAACAATATAATTTTAAATTTAATTACGAAATGTTTCAATTCTACAATTTATAAGAAATATTATATATATATATATATATATATATATATATATTTATACATATTTAAATATTTTTTTGTAAATACTATTTATACTTATCAGTGCATAAGAGCGATGCAAGGTAAAATAGGTTTCTTTTTAGTAGCGAACACAGGTATTTCGTGAAGGAGTCGTAATTGCATTATCACAAGAGATAATACACGAAAGAAAAAAATTGGATTTATGTAGCTATTAAATTTTATTAAAAAAGAGATTATTAGGCGAATTAAAAAACTTGGAAAAAATAGTTCAATGTAACTATTCTAAAATAAGAACCGATTTTTCTCTAATTTACCTAAAAATCTTTTTTAATAAAATTCAGTACTTGCACAAATCCTATTTTTCTTTCGTGCATTATCTCTTGTGACAATATCTTATTTTTCATTGGATCACTATCATGTGCATTGATTAGACACTTTTATTATTAACTTAGAACCAAGTGACGAAGGTACTATCAATTGTGTTTCTAACACATCCATCATCGAAATTAGCAAAGAAATATTTAGTTATTTGTACTTAATGACGGGTCAATGCCACATGTAAAATAATGTCTTATTTATAGATGTGCTACATAGCATGTTCCTGTGCTAAGAAACGGCAAAAACACTATAAATAACATAATGTACCTACAGACACACCGTTATGCACAACAAAAATATGTATTGATACATATGATTTACACATAACCTATTAAATTTTCATTTAAAAATCTATGAAACAGCCGTTATGTTTCAGAGTTTCATTGTCATTTAATTTTCTAGAACCGCGTTTTGCAATAATGCATCAGAATGAAAATAAATTTGTTGTATCTGTTTTGCAATCAGTGATAATATTTAAAAGGGATGAAAATTGTTTCATTATTTAGTAGGGTTTGATAAATTTTACAAATGATGTACCTTACATATATATATATATATATATATATATATATATATATAGACCGAAAATGATAAAATAGTTCAGGATACAAACGTTTAAGATAAATAATACAATGTTTATTTTTAACAAGTCTCAAAAATTAATATTTCATGTAAATAAGTTATTTTCCCAACATTTGGCACAATTTTATTGCATTGTACGTTCAAATGTTGAAAACATTCTTGTACGCTTGTAAGTCACGTCCATCAACAATTTTTTTATACAATGTCTGCAAATAACACACAGAATTTAGATCTGCCGAATTATCTTGTCAGTCTTCCCAGATAATTGCTTTGTTTAATTCAGTTTTTTTTTTGATAGCGCGGTCCTATATAATACAGGATATTTTACATTCTTAGATAATTTTTTTGGCATTCATTCTTACACCGATTTCTAATTAATTTTACTAATTTTCTTAATTACTACTTTCTGGTAAAACCCTTCTCACAAGTTTTGATCGCTTTTCAAAAATTTGAAGACGTTTAAAAATTTAAATTTTTGTTCTGTTACAAATACTGTGTTCTTCCTTGTTTTGTTACCTAGCACCGTTGGTTTTTTACAAAAAATAAATTTTTTTTCAGATAAGTTAAATGAAAAGTAGTATAAACATTTTTTTATGCAATCCGTTCTATTGTATCCATTACAGAGATTAAAAGATAAAATAATATATGATAAAAAAGGAATATTTTCCAAAAAATGTGATTTTAATACTCACTGGGATAATAATACTGATTTTAATACAATTTTTATAAAAATATTCAACTGGATTTGTCAAAATAAAATATTCTGTGCTGTAAATTGTTTTATTGTGTATTTATGATACAGTGATGAGATTCGAACTTTTTAACAAATATTTCTGAATATTTTTTATGGTATCTATAAATAATCTAAATAAAATATACGAGAAGAAATAGTAGAAAGCTATAATAGTGCCTATTCAAAAAAGAAACAATACATTTACTGATTTTGTAGATAATATCTGAATATGTCTGCCTTCAAACTATATTTTGTTACAAGTAGTTAATATAATGCATTGTTTGATAACATTTTCTCATTTGTTTCGAATTAAGAAATAAATTTAATATCATATTAAATTATTATCTATTTTTAGACTTTTAAAAATATGCATCGATGCAAATTCTAAAGTCAATAAACTGCAGTTGTTTATGAATATATTTTTCTTTGGTCTTTCTCTCTCTCTCTCTCTCTATATATATATATATATACCTGAAGAAAAAAAATTGTTCCAATTAAATGAAATGAGTAATACTACTATTATAGGTCAAGCAATAATTATTTTTTACAACTGTCATACTGTTCACGGTTATATTTCTGATTTGTGTTTGAGATGAACTTAATAATATAAAATAAAAATAATTTTACTTCATAGTTATAAATTCGCTCTTTAAAATTTTGTATACATTTCAGTAATTTGTATAGGCGGTATTTAAAGAGATAAAAATGATTTTGATACCGAATATACATTTAGTAATATTTTCTATGTAAATATAGGATAATTTTATTCAAAAACTAAAAATATTCAACTAAATCTATTCAAAACACATACACATATAATATATATATATATATATATATATATATATATATATATATATAATAAAGTGAAAGCATATTATACTACTATACGCTAAATTAAACAAATCTAATGATCTATTTATACTCTCTTTGGATCTATTCTATCTATTCTATTTTATCTATTTTAACATCTGTACTTTATAATTTATGAACATATTTACTTTTTTTCATGCGACAATAGCGTTGTATTAGAACTGTTTTATTTTACAAAACGAGCGGGGTTAATGTCTGCTGAGGTGACATTGGTCCCGAGTGAATGAAAATAAAAAAAAATCTGTTTATATTTCTTCCTTTCAGTACCGATAAAATGTATGTATTCTTTGTCCTGTTTCTCGAAAATCATTTCGTCCGTTTGCGTTTCTATCGATGCTATGTTAGAGGAACTTGATCGTGCGAAAAACTGTACACGTGTATTAAATATTTGAGTTCAAAATTAGGTGACACTTGTATGTTGAAAAATAGCACAAAGTATATTCACAGACTGTGTTCATACATTCTCAGTTTATAAAAATGTATTTATAAATATTTATTAACAGTGGAACAGATAAATTTATTTTTTTATAATGTCAGTAGTAATCGTTTGTTTTAAATTAATTATTAATGATGAATTCTTTTTTTTACAAAACTATTAAAACACAATCATTAATATATTTTTTTTTATTTTAATAGGTATATATATATATGTGTGTGTGTGTGTGTATGTATATACTAGAAAGGGAAACTATATATTAAAATAATATATTTACTGAAATCTTTGTTCGTTTGCATTATTTATAGCGAGTGATATCTTTGTTCAGTGTAGAGACAATCGTTATCATTTTTGTATTAAAGGTCAAAAGTTCAAATATTTAAATCGGTCATTGAAGATATTTTATTATTCATTGTTGTATTTTTCATATATTAAATATATTGTTAAAAAATAAAAATCATTTTATCTTCCTGCTCTTTACATAAAAAAACATATGCATACGTTATGAAGTACCTTTTATAAAATTACTCGTCGGTTATTTATTAGGGTGAAAAATTGAATACACACGTGATTTACATCAATATAGACTCTACATGCTACATACAACGTTTGATATCTTACCAGTAGGTAAAAAAATTCGACAGGGCCGAACAATCGGTGAAATTTAGTCCGGTAGACTGCATGGTGCCGAGAATTTCACTCGCGATTCCAGAATCCGAATCAGCTTCAGTGTCCGATTCTGTATCGGAATTTTCTTTTTCATCGTCATGTTCATCCGTTAAGTTCGGAGAGCTCTCGAATATATTTTTACTTAAACTCATTATATCACAAGTTCGATAACATTCAATGCACAAACTTAACTAAGTAAACTTTTGAACTGGCAATCGGTATGTAAATAAATTCTGCGTACGAACGGCTAAATGAGCTTTCTATCACTTTCAAGCATGTGTCGTGCAGGTATCTTGTTTTAAATCAACGTAGAAAGAGCGTCCTTAATTACAATAAACATATACTGTGTACATTTAATCGCCGCTCTTATCCATTTCGGCCAGGCTACGAATCTGATTTGCTCTCTGTTGTCTGTAGGTTATTTTGTTATCGTTGTTGACGTAAATAATCTGGCAAAACTTAAAGGTATTAATAGTTAGACAATGTACGCACAAATCAAATGCTTTATCTTACTTACGGGGGACAAAGTCTCCATAGTATTGAAGTGAAAGGCAAATGGTCAATTCTATTGACGATTTTTGGATAAGGGCCAACAGTTCTGCATAAAGCACAATTATTTTATTATTATTAACTTGAAACGCATTTTGTACTCCTGCATTTCGTCGTTGCCTATTAAATTCATCATAGTGAATTTATTTATTTAATTTACACAATTGTTGAACACACAGAACTTTTTTTTTAACGACATGCGAAACATAAAATAAAAAAGGTGAATAATGATAATATTATAGAAAAAAATAACAAATAGAAATGAGCGTCTATAAAAAATTAAATAAACAATAATTCTGTACACGCTCCACTCTATATTGCACAAGTATATAAACAAATCTATATTTTGTTTTCGAATTTTTTAAACTCTTAATAACACACACACACACATATATATATATATATATATATATATATATATATATATATATATATATATATATATACATACATATATGCCAATATAGACATTTTAAGTTATTTTTGACAAGGACGTTACTAATTTACGCCGATATTTTTAGGTTTCTTTGTTTTCATTTTCAGTACTGTTACGTCTACAATGTTTAATGTGAATTTCAAATCAAGTATTTCAATCTTCTAAGAAATAAATACATTTAAAACGAAACTGAATTCATAATACATTGATCAATAATTGAATGTGATGGTAACTTGCTTACTATCACTTAGTAAAAATCGGATTAAAGAAAATAATAACAAATCTGCATTAGGCACGCACAAAATATTTTTTAAAACTTTAATATTGGCAGAAAATTTATAAACTGTCGATATTTTATGCATGTCGCCATTTCTATACCACGTTGACGTTGTAGTTATGTAGAAGACCTGATTTGTGGGTTCTGAAATCGACGCTAATCTATGCTCTCCAGCCCTAATTTAAATTTAATTCTATATTATTTACTATTAATAAACAATTTAAGAAACGCTACTTGAAAATATAATATATTTAAAAGAAATAAACCAACTGTAATTTACAAGTTGCAAAATATTAACAATAGAGCAAAAAAAAAAACAGAGATTAATATTATTAATGTCTTAGATTCTTAGCTGGCTCAAAAAGCTGGCTCAAATAATTAAAAAAAAGATTATTACGTTAATTGAAATAACAAAACACATACTAAACTTATTCCAGCTAAATTTAACCCAAAATACCAAATTGACATCTTTTAATCAAGTTATTAGTTTCTTTTAACAAAGATTTTTTGTAGCAATGATTTAGTAGTTATCGATATCATTTTTTATTATATTAATTTTAAAAAACAGTATGAAAATTCATTTATGGCTTTAGTTTTCGATTTACAAATATATATATATAAATTAAACCTGAAATAAAGTGATTAAATTGAAAACATAAAAATGATCTAACACTAAAATTAAAAAGTTACATTAACCTGCAATAAGAATGTTAATTTAATACACACACAAACACATACACACACATATATATACATATATATATATATATACATATATATATATATATATATATATATATATATATATATATATATATGGATTAATATAAAACTAGAGAAATTAATCCTGAAAGAAAAGAATTAAATTGAAAAAAGAAAATAATCTAATGCTGAAATTAAAAAGTTATATAAAGTTGAAATAATAATATTTAGTACACAACATGCCAGTATATAAACACATGTATAAATATAAACTAGAAAAATGAAACCTGAAATAAAATGATTAAATTGAAAACATGAAAATGATTTAATGCTGAAATTAAAGTTATATTTAGCTGCAATAAGAATGTTAATTTAATACACACACAAACACACATTTACACACACGAAACACACACGAAACACACACTCACACACACACACTCACATATATATATATATATATATATATATATATATATATATATATATATATATATATATATAAATTCAATAAAAATAGAGAAATTAAACCTGAAAGAAAAGAATTAAATTGAAAAAAGAAAATAATCTAACGCTGAAATTAAAAAGTTGTATAAAGTTGAAATAATAATATTTAGTATATACATACAAGTATATATATATATATATATATATATATATATATATATATATATATATATATATATATATATATATATATTAGTATAAAACTCAAAAAATTAAATCTGAAATAAAATGATTAAATTGAAAACATGAAAATGATTTAATGCTGAAATTAAAGTTATATTTAGCTGCAATAAGAATGTTAATTAAATACACACACAAACTTACACACGCATATATATATATATATATATATATATGCATTCAATAAAAACAGAGAAATGAAACCTGAAAGAAAAGAATTAAATTGAAAAAAGAAAATAAATTAATTCTGAAATTAAAAAGTTACATAAAATAGAAATAATAATATTTAGTATACATATATACAAATATATATATATATATATATATTAGTATAAAACTAGAAAAATTAAACCTGAAATAAAATGATTTAATTGAAAACATGAAAATGAACTAATGCTGAAATTAAAAAGTTATTTTAAGCTGCAATAAGAATGTTAATTTAGTTTAATTCTAATTAACCAATTTGCTTGTTTGTATAAAGTATTACATTTTTGATTTGAAAAATTAGAAGGTATTCGAATGAAAAATTAACTTGTGTCACAAAAATTAACTTTTTTACATACCATGGTTAAATAGAAAAATGAAATTTGATGTTTCAGTAATGTTACTAAAATATAAATAATTATTATCGATATGGACGTTTTTTCATACTTTGGGAGTAATTGAAAAAAAGTTCATTATTAATTGATATTAAAAAAAATCACTGAAAACATCATCTTGATAACTGAAACTAAAAAATTATTAATAAGAACATCAGAAATTAAAAATCCTTTAGTTTACTTAAACTCATATTGATTAAATCGAATTGAAAACATATAAAATGGAATTAGTAAAAACTATACTCACAGAAAATATGAAATTTTACTTATATGGATAGTTTTTTTCTTGGTAAAGATATTTCACTCCCGAATTTAATCAAAATATAATAAAACACTTCAAATGGAGAAAAAAAAATATATGTACTAAAATTTATGATTTTTACAAATCTCATTTGATGATTATACAAATCAGTGAAGAAATTGGTAAAAGCCTGTATATTTATTTAATACCAATATTTATCTCTGTTCCATTTAAATAGTTTACCATTTTGATTAAATGTTAACGAACTCGAGTTTCATCAAACTGATAAATCAAACTGATTTAATCTCGTATTTGCACTAACTGAACAATTACAAACTGAATAAATTCAAACTGAACATTATATAAACAAATATACATATATATATATATATATATATATATATATATATATATATACATATAAGAACTGTACAACACAATCGCAATTTCGGGAAAATTCATTTTGTCCAAATACAATTATGTTTCAGTAACAAAAAAAATACAAACAAGACTCCAAAACACGTCAACACTTGCATTAGAATCTTAAATATGTATATTCTCTATGAAACATAACTAATCTGATCAACCCTATCTAGAATGGATAATGATACTATTTGTACCATTACCCCTGAAGATCCAATAGCTTGTCGTCTTCTTGTGGGTGGTGGAGGAATGCAATCAAAAAACTTATTTTATCTTTAAAAACTAATTACCATTAAACTGAAACCATTTTAAAAATTAAAAAAAAATACTAAAGATACTATCAAAACAATTAAATTTAGTTTAAAGAAAAAAATTGATTCGAACTCTATTATGATTACAAATAACGTTAGAAATTTAAAAAGAATGCAATCGAATTCAGAAACATAAAATCGAAAATCTAAATAATTTAAATTAATTCCATTCGAATTAATTAATTGAAATCAAAAAAAAATTATTCCACAAAAAATCTACGTTAATTGAATGAAAACAAGAACAGAGGGGTTGAAGATCGGGCACTGAAGAGAAAACGGCTGCAATTCATAAAATAAAGAAATGTTTATAATTTGTATGTATAAATGTGTGTGGATTTTTTCTAAGACTTGTCACACATTACCCAACGACAAGCCATCACCTAACCAATCTACACCTGCTACAAGGTGAAACACCGTGAAGCGGCTGTAACTAATCTACTACTGCACGAGGTGCAGCCATTCCTAACGCTGGAAATCATGTGTAAAGAAGACGAGGAGCCGAGGTTTCAGGTTCGCTTTACAGCAATTTATCCACCTCGGAAGCTCCAACATGTTGATTGTAAAACTGATAATCAATCAATATAACATCTCATATACTGATGACCACCAATTCGAAGTCAACCTATTGTGTACAAAAATGTTTATCAAACATCAATCGAAATCAACATAAATGTACGATATCGTTTTATTTACTTTAATTTTATGCACAAACCGAATTGAAATTGTATATAAAACGATATCGATAAAATATCCTACTCTCCTACAGGGAATGACGACGGAAATTGCGTTGGTGTACAGTTCAAAAGTAAAATAAATTCAAAACACTTGCCCGGACGTTCAGTTCACTTTGGAGGTCGGTGCTCAGGTCGTCGACGAAATTCAACTGCATCAGACACAAGCTTCGTCTGGAACGAGGATCTCAGCAAACACATAGATCACTATTACCACTTTTAAATATAACTCCGAATGACTTTTTAAATTTTGAAACAATATATAATTCGAAAAATACTATTAACGCACTTTGTTATCACTTCGATGATGTGAATAAAAAAATATCTGAAAAGAATTGAAAAATAACAGAATTTAGTTTGATGTTTAAAACACTTTATATGTATGTATATATATATATATATATATATATATATATATATATATATACAATAAGTTTTATGCACACACATTTAAAAAAATAGCAAACCAATTGAAATGGACCATATTTTTACGCTCATACGTCCTCGCTAATATAATAAAAAAAAAATGAAGATATGATAAATATTTATAACGAAGAGTTAAAAAAAAAAACACGAAAATGTTAAAAATACAATAATAATGAGTTTATTTTCGACGTATAAAAATAGTGCTGGGACTGATCAAAAATGGCAACGAAATGGGACGAATGTCACGACAAAATAATGTTTAATATCAAAATAATCTGTATAATAACTATTGACTGGTACAATATTACGTTATTTATTATATAATTTACTAGAAATGTTATTTAATAGTTTAGTACCGACGTTCGAAATTTTATAATATAATTTTAACTGTTCATGTATAACACTAAATTAATGAATAAGTTATGTTTAACTACTCCATATATACTCATATATATATATATATATATATATATATATATATATATATATATATATATATATATATATATATGTGTCTATATATATATATACACACATATATATATATATATATATATATATATATATATATATATATATACAGATATATATATATATATATATATATATATATATATATATATATATATATATATATATAATTCCATGCACATTGATAATAAATGTATGTATACACTTTTAAAAATATTATAAACTTAAAGCAGACAACATTTTCAAGCTCTTATTCCCTCAATAATACAGCATCAAATAAAGAACTAACAAATATTGAAAAACAAGACCCCATATGGTGCACAAAAGAGTAAAAAACATCAATGACGAGATTATTTATGACGTATACAATATGGGCGCTAGGATTGATCAAAAATACAAAAATGGCAATGAAACGGAATCGAAGGCCAAATTAATACAATGCTCTATGTCCAAATAAAGTTTGAAAAAACTGTCGATTGGCATAATAATATCTTATTCACTATCTGTTTTTAAAAATGTACAGTTTAACTAACAATTAAATTAGTAGTACAATGCCGGTATTCAAAATTGCATAACCATACAATTTCAGCTATTCATATGTAATACTAAATTAATAAATACATAATGTACAACTGTTCAATATGTACTTACACATGTATAATTTCATGTACATTGGCAATTTCGTAAGTACGCACTTTTAAAAATATTAAAACTTCAACGAAAGACATTTTCATGCTCCAAACTCCTCGCTAATACACCGTCAATATACAACTGATAAGTATTGAAAACAAGATTCAAAATGGCGCAGAAAATAATAAAATATACAATAATGACAAGATTATTTTTGACGTATCAAATATGGTGCTAGGGGCTAGCAAAAATACAAAGAGGGCAACGAAATGAAAAAAATAACAAATTGGCCGAAAATAATGCTAAATATCGAAATAAAGTTTGTGAAAACTGTTAATTGGCTGAGATTTTATTAATTTTAAATCACAACAAACATGAAATAGTCCAATGATTATAAATATGAACATGATGACAAACAATTAATAACAAAAATGTAATATTTCTCAAATCAAATGGAGATTATAATTAAAAGCCTAATAAAATTGAAAATGTGTAACTAAATACATTTTAATTAATTTCACTGAAATAAATGACACGAAGTTAATAAAACTCAACACATATTCATTACACAACATCATGATACTTAATAGAAACAATTAGCCAACATGATTAATATCTATTTTCTAATTAATCCAATAGTATATTAGTCACACATATTAAACCATAATTTGTTCTTAAATGATTCTTTTTACACAATTATCACTGATAAAATAAACGAAAAGAGATGAAATTAACTATGATTTGTGTCTGTTCAATATTTTAGACATATTTCAGAAAAAGCATCTGTTTTAGACTATTATAATTCATTTAAATTCTTTTCAAATAAATGAGTATTTTAAAGAAAAAATGTTTTCATACTGAAATAAATTAATTAACTTGAAATAAAATATTTTAAGACCATTTTTTGAATTAATTACTGATTGCATCTAAATATGGTACTATATATATATATCGAAATGAAAGTAATTATCTGTTTGTTTCTACTTTAGATGGATTTTTTTTTAAAATTATATTACATTTTTTGTAAATTATAAATAAATATCGTTTAGAATAATACATACATTGAAATATTTCTTTACTTTCTTCTAATTTCCAATATTTATTCAAAAAATATATTCCATTTGTAGTCAATTTCTGACCAGTTAACTTTTATATAGCGGACGCGGCAAGAGTCGAACATGCATGACATCTGCCGGTAGAAAACGAATACATTTTTGAAATTCAATTTGAATTTGATTTGAATACAATGAATTATCAGTTAAGGATGCTACTACGATAAATGAGATTTAATTAAAACTTGAACCATATAAATATGTACTCACAATTTTGCTTTCTAGATAAGAAAATTAAGTAAAATTTTTATGTACACATATTTGTTATGTATTATAATTATTTTTTTGATATAAAATTTTAACTATTTTTATATAAAGAAGTAAACAAAACTGAGTTATATAATAATAAATAAAACATTTCAATCTCCTAAATATCTCTATATGTTTTCTAAATATTTATTTTATTTAATGAATGATAAATATCCTGCTGGCTATTTTTATATCTTATGTAGATATAAAAATAGCCTCTCTCTCTCTATCTATCTATCTATATATATATATGTATATATACATATATATATATATATATATATATATATATATATATATATATATATGTATGTATGTATGTATCCTTTTACTTTAATTATTGTTATTATTTTGAATTTTTTATTTATAGTTTAGTAATAGAAAAATCCAAATAATGATCAGATGTTTAACTACCTACATTAGTTACTCAAAAATATATTTTTCAGGCTTAGTCTAACTATTTGAGAAATATTAAAAAAAAACTACATTTTTTACTTATAAGTGTGTATGAAGTTATTAATAAGTTAGTATATCAAAAATGTACACTACTTTATTAAAGAACAAAAACTACTGCATTATTTTTTTACTAAATATTTTTATTAAATTCATAAACATTTTTTATTAAAAATAATAAATTTATGAACCAATATGAAATAAGATTTTTTTTGATATTTTTTTATAGTAATATGAGTTGAACGTTTTAAAATCTACTAATATGTGATATATGTATATAGATAAAAAATATAATAAGACATTCAAAATTACAACAGAAGTTTACTTTAATATACAAGTATCACTGTATGTTGTTCTTATAAATTGTTAACAATGTAATTTATATAATACTTTTTGATATTTAATAAAAAGTATTTGCAATGAAATATAAACATGTTTCAATGATTTCAATTGTTGTAAAATAATTTATATATATGCCAAAGTAAAATTGTAAATATACATTCTTTGAATAGTAATAATCACAATTGTCACAAGAGACAAATAATTGTTATATATTAGAAAATGTCAACAAATCTTTGTATATAACTGTTTTATGTGTATGATAGTTACATAGTGATAGTTAGTTCTTATACATATGTTTGCTATTGTGAATTACTATTTTTTTATGAAAATATAAAATTATAATATATTGAAATACTTTCAGTTTATTTTATCCTCGTAAATAGAAAGGAATAATTTCTTCTTAAACATGGAGCAAGTTCCAAATGATTCAAATACAACAATGAATAAAAAAACCGAAGAAATAAATCGAAATGTACACATTCGTTCGGCACCTCGAATAAATGGACAGTTGCCGAATGGTACAACCACTCAGTACCATAATTTTAGACGGTTAATTGCTTTGTTTCCTCAGTTGCATCCGGCCACATTACATGGTATACTTGGAATTTGTGGAAATGATTTCATATTATCCGTTGATAATATTTTGGAAGCGTTGCAGTATCGTAATTACTTACGAGCAAAAGATAAAGGTTTTCCTTACAATGCATTCAATTTTATGAATCCTCAGTCTTATTTATTTACAAACCTAAATAATTTCTATTCAAATTGTCCGAATGCAAGATTGATCAACGATAATTTCTTATACGATCGTAGTAATAATGAATATTTAGGACGATCGATTACTCCTGTACACAATTCCGAACCGAAACCATCATTAACTGCTCAATTAAATAATAATTTGCAGTATATTGACACACCAAATCGTTCAAATTCTAATAATTCCAAACGTTGTTATCTGTATAACAATTTCAAAGACAACCGTTTCATACCTAAGAGTAAGACTAATTCATTTCTAATAGAAAGCGATATTAAGGAAAAGGAAGACAATTGTTTGAAACCTGTTAAAATGAAATCATCAATTCAAAAAATTAAAAGTAAGTCACTCAATAGTGCTTCTTGTATATTAAAAAAATTGAAATTATATATCACATATAAATTATGAATTGAAGAAGTGGTGTATTTAGGACAAATAATTATAAATACATATATATATATATATATACATGATTTGAAAAAGAAGTATATGACAATGTATATTAATTTGAAACTTAAATACTTGCTCATGTGGTTTAAATTTTCATTCATAATTACTTGCCATTATTTTCACCAACTTTATAGTCCATAAATTGTTATTTTATAATTTGAATTGAATTTATACAATTTATACATATATATTTTTGTTAAATTTTAGCTCAGCTGAAAATAAGTGGACTTAAAACAATGTTAGCAAAAAAAGAACAAATAAAAAATGAAACACTTGTTAAATATACTAAATTTCGCTCAAATAATGTTGAATATGAAAAATCAATTCAAAGAGTGAATCAAACTAATAAAAGTATTGATTTTATAACAAAAACAACAGCTAGTATCAAAACTCCTATACTAAGTACATCTGTTTTTAATAATTTTTCAAATAGTTCGTCAGTTAATCAAACATAAATTATATTGATTTTTCTTGAAATACTTCTGTTACAGGTAAAGTTGTAAATTTAGTTTTTATTTTTAATATATGTATGTTTTTTGTTATATATATATATATATATATATATATATATATATATATATATAATAAACTATTTAAAGTTAACTACTACTATTGAATTGTTTGTAGGAATATTACAATGAATACAAAAATGGAAATGAATAAACTGAAAAAAAAAATTAAGTGAAGAGCTGAAATTAAAGTGAATTAAAAATTTTATATATTTGCTCACATTTATTTATATATATATATATATATATATATATATATATATATATATATATATATATATATATATATATATAAATGTGTGTGTGGATAGTATATTAATAATTTAATATGATATTTGATAATTAATGATTTAGTACCAAATTTCACAATTTTAAATTTTCTTAAAATTTTTACTACGTAACATTTATTTTTACATATTAATTTGTCAATAGTGAAAAACTTATTTCATTCTGATCGTCTAGGTGTAGAAGATATGAATTTTAAAATGAAAATATTGCTCGTATATAAGTGTAAAAGGTATAATATATGATTCAAGCATCAAATGTATAATTATTTTTTAATATGATAAATGATTCCTATTATATGTGTTTCTTTTTTGAAATAATTTGAAATAATTTTTAATAATATATATATATATATAACTGATATTTACATGAAAATTTAAAACATTAATTCAGTTTATCATATTAATTTTCATATTGTTTATATCAACAGAAATATTAATAGATATGAAATTTGGTAATTATTACAAAAGAAAAAATTATGATTATTATCTTAGTTAAGCATTTTTAATAATAAGTTATCTATTAGTACCAAACACAATTGACTACAAATGTTTTTTGTTATGAATTTATTTTTAATGAAATGTATTATATTTTTTATTATCTATTTATTATTAATGAAATGTATCATATCAATGTGTTATATTTATTATAAAAAGCACATCTATTAATATCAATAAATATAAATATTGCATTTTATATTTAATAATATTTATATTTGGACAATTGAATTTCCTATAAATTAATCCTAGATCATTAAAACTTGAATTTTTTTAACAAATACTACTAGCATCCAAGATTTTTAAATTCATTAAAATTCAATTACCGAATGGTATTTATAATGACTTGCTATTCATTAAAGATTTTGGATAGTTTAATTTATTGTATATGAAAAGTGTAATATTAATAAGTTGTAGAGAGAAGCAATAAATCATAATATACTATGTTAAATTATACTTTTCATTTATATACTTTCTCTTTATATTAAAAACGTGTTAGAATAGATATAAGTCGTTGTCCAGAGATGTACTGAAAATATAAATGGGATAATATATTTGTAGATGGATGTAAAAATAGGATGTAATTTTAATTTTTTCAAAGTGAGATAAAAATATTTTTATTTATTTATACTGTAGGTATATTACTGTAATATGTTTCTTAAAAGAATATAATTAACTAAAACTTTATGTTAATATATTATTTACTTCAAACTGCGGCAAAGCGTTTACAGTTCTTCTAAAATCATCGACTTCGCAGCTGTATGAATAACCAAGAGTGATGTTTTTCTGATGCCAGCTTAACCATGAAATTTCGTCGCTGATGTCTTTACAAAATACGTCCTCTTTAATATTTAAATAGTACGGGTTGTTAACACCAATAAGTGCAATTCCAGATTTGTCTTTACGACTGTATAACACTTTCCAATACACTTGTGGAACTGTAATAGCCCTTTTATTACCGCCCCCAACAAACAAATGTAATTCTTGCTGGTCTTCATTTACATCTGGTAATTTACACGCACCGAAAGTTCCTGTGTAAATTTCTAGATCCAACTGCCGTTCCGATGCGAATTTCCGCGTGTCTTCTTCGACATGAAGCCAATTTCCACTATTAAAAATTTGCCACTGCGGTGCTACGTTCACATAATAAAAAGTTAGACGATGTTGTGAGCCGTATACGAAATCAGCTTTCGCTGTCATGTGCCCTCTTGCCAGATAGAATTCACTGTCTGTATGAACATATTTTTCTGCTAAAGCTTTCGATCCAAGGATCCGTGAAAAAGTTTCGATTGTCTGCACCCGTGTATATAATTTACTCGGTTTCGGATTTAGCTCATCGTAAAAATCCCCTTCGATGAAATTAGGGCGTGGGAAGTGTTTCTGATATCCGTGGATCGACGAAGTTAAATTGAAAAATGAATAATATGTATCTTTTATGGTTTCATTGAAACAAAGAAGCATGTGGGTGATAAAATTGCTATTTAACTGAAATCCAATTTCTATTTCAGAACTGTATTTATAACACTTTTTTCCAGTTCTGCGCGCCGTGTGCCAGGGGTACTTTGCGCAAACAATTTCACTAAATTCAATAGTTTTGTTAGATCCCTTGAGCATGAATGATTTGTTCGACTTGCAAGTGGCATACGTTTCGTTAGTCCTGTTGATATTCTTTACATTTATAAAATTATTTTTTCCAGGACATGCTAAGTAGACAGTTTCATTGGCTAAAAGCGTTATGTCCCCATTTTCATTTTCAGGTAAGTAAAACTCTCTTCCGTTTGATTTAAGGACCAATGGTTGCGGTGCTCCTAAATCTTCATTTGTAGAAATTTTACAAGCTGAAATATAAAAGAGTTACAAGTTATTAATATTAACAATCAAACCGTACCTTACAATTATAATATAAAGAAATAAAAATTAAAAACAACTAAATTCTTATTCTTTATTATGTAAAATATTCTCTTTAAACCACTTCATAAATTATTCAAAATTTATATTATTAATTGTCATTTTTAATTATTATAATCAATAAATTAACATTTTGAACGACACATCACAAAAGTACACAGGCCACGTTTAACATTTCTTGAGGAAAATTTTTCAGAATAAAAGTTGTCTGAAAAAGAAACGTTTAAATTGTTCTCAAATTCTCGTCCTTGATTTTATATGAGATTCCAATTATATCAAGTATTTATTATTTTAGAACACGCACGATTGAGTTGGTGTAAATACCGATAATTATTGTATTCAGACATGAATTTTAACCTTGGAGACTTCAATAAAAAATGTATTGTTACTTTAGATAAACAAATTGAAAATATCAATTCACAATCATTTAGAAATAGGTATGTTTTCTACGTCATAAATAGGAGTTTTTAATTATTAAAATAATTGTGAAAGATAATTATAAATTATTACTATATTTATCACTTTCAGGACCATTATTAAAATTAACCGTATAAACAATAAAATATACTTTACAACCACAAATAAAAAATAGTAATTTACACAAACTAATCAGAATCATTTCACCTGTACTGTCTTAATTAAATATGTATACTAAACGAACTCAGTTTGAACATGAAAGTTTTTATATTCTCATCTTGACATAATTAAATTATTACGAAATGTTATTGAGTAAAACAATCAGGGTTAACCCAAATGATTTATTTTTTATATTAAATATATACTTTTTGATTTGAAAACGCTTATGTATTCTGTAAAAAGTAATATATTTATTTATATATATATATATATATATATATATATATATATATATATATATATTATTAATTATTTGTAAAATATATTATAAGAAAATAATTTATAATAAAAAATGAATATATAAAAAAAATATAAATTTACACAACTGACATACTACAAAAAGATTTGTTTTAAATTAATAAAATGTTTCCATTAAATACACTAATAAAATAATAAACATAATATCAACAGAAATGTTTAATTAATAAAGAATTTAATATTGCAAAACTATAAAACATACTTTTAATTGATATTTAATTTGACTATAATTTTATAAAAAAATTTTTTTTATTATTCTTTGGTAGTAGATGATTATTTTAAATTAATTATATTCATTCGATATAAACAATACATATTTTCTGTTAAACTTATGTAGAGACTACATTTTCATTTCAAGTTATTACAAAATTATACTGTACAACTTTTTAATTTATTTATGGCGTTCTTTCGAGGTTATTTTATAATATATAAAATTATAAAAAAATATTCATTTCAGTGATACAGTAAGTACTCAGTCTGTATTTAATATTCAGTGAAATTATGAATATTACTGTACGGATATATATATATATATATATATATATATATATATATATATATATATATGTAATTTCTAACAAGTTATACGGATGTGAAGAAATTATATTAACCTCATTAATGGAAAATATTTCTGTTGTATGTGTATTAATTAATTAATGATGGTACAATCGACTTTAATTTAACTTGCAACAGACTTGCAGAAACTAATTTCAATCGATAGAATCATGTTTCGGAATTTAAAGCTAAGAAAATGTTCCTAAAATAAAGGAATGAATATTCATGTTCGATAAAAGAAAACGTTCGTGACGGAATTAAGTTACATTTTTTAATGATGCAGTTTGTATACCGTGTTGAGAGATATATTAGTGCGTTTAAGAAATTCAGTAAAAAAAATATTTTGTATTATTATGTAAGTCATATCTTAGTATTATTAAATTAATAATTACTACTGAGAATTTCATAATTAGCAATCATTTTATTTTAATTTATTATTAAGAATTAGTAAATAATTTTGATTATTTAAGCATATATATACATATACATGTGTGTGTGTGTGTGTTTATATATATATATATATATATATATATATATATATATATATATATACGAGTACAATTCAGAAAGTAATCGTCTATGCTTTTTAATTTTGAATATAAATGAGCTGCAGTAAATTACAAATGGGTTTTATACAGGCACATATTGAGTCTATTTTTCTAGACAGGCATCGCAAACAAACGTAGCCTATCGTTTGATTTTCTCCTAGTTGCTTCCAGTGGCTCGTTATAGCTTAATGGTGTCCAGGCAAATTGGAATTAGGGGAGCCCATATACACTGTTATATCACAGTAATAAATTTGTAAAAAATTGGTTTGGAGCACACCACTAGGTGGGCCCCGAACCAAATTTTTCCCCCAAGCAATTGCCATTTTTCGCACAGGATAACGGCCACTGGTTGTTTCTCTGAGGAAGTTCAAATATTGCAGTCATTCGTGCCTTCTTGTGACAATATAATAATTGTTAAGACACTTATTTGCTTTAGACATTTTGGTACCTTAGGTAATCCTAACATAATTATATGCTTAGTTAGAAATGAAATCTTTTCCAATTTTATAAGAGTTCTTTTCCAAATATGCTACATCAATATTATCCACACATAAAATGGGTGCTATTAAATTGATATATATATATATATATATATATATATATATATATATATATATATATATATATCAAAAATAAGTCAATCAATAGCTACATTTGCATGAAACAATTCTTACAATGCTATTGCCTTGATTCTAATCTACCAGTAAGATAAAAAATAATAAATGTCTCAACAGATTAAATCGAAAACTGTATTCAATAAATGTCGAAATTTAATTCGCGTGTAACTTACTGTAACGTGTTCAGATTTAAAATTAAAAAATACGGAATCTTACTTTCCGAAACTTCTAAGACTTATTTAAAAAAATATCGTACCCCCATTCAAATTACATACATCTATTATCACCTTAGCATTTGTCATGTATCTATAAAATTTGTTACAAGATTGTTAATTGATTGATTATTAATTGTTTGTTCATTGATAAACTAATCTAAAATACACACTTTAAGTGAAAATTTATTAAAAAATAATTATGGCAAGAGGATAATTCCCGAATGTTTATAAGAAAAGTCAACACATGTATAATATTATAAAATGTATCGTTAGAATGAATAATAGACTTAAAATAGACTTAAAAATCAAACGTTTGAAGAACTGAGTGTAATTTTTATTTCAGATTTGGAGAAATCACTATGCTATTAAGTTATTTACATTGTTTTACTCAAAAAGAAATAAAGAAGGTTTGAAAATTTTGTTGACTTCGAGCAATTTACAAAATTTTCTGTAAAATAATTTTGAAACTACTTGAAACAACTATATTCCGTACAACGATGAAAGAAAGCTTTTTAAAATTTTGATGAAGTTTTAATTCGTCATTAATTAAACATTTAGGAATCAATTAGGAAAATACATTGATAAGCGTCGAATGAGATATCAAACTTCATTTTTTTCTTTGGAATTTCATTTACATTCACGATTGTCATTTTAAAGACACAATAATATCTTAACTTGATCGATTATTTCCAAAGATATAACACTTAATATGGTTGATCTATATTTATTACTGATAATTTCCTTTCGAAGCATAATTATTAAAAAATATGTGATATAATGAATAATTAGATTTAGTAAATAGTTAATATATCAGGTTTCTCTGTAAATATTTTGATGTTGTAATAATTGAGATTAATAAAAGTATGGCGTTAATTTACTTGCACTAACAATTGTAAGGAATAAACTGTTGCAGATGACCAATTCGTGTCGTTTCATAACTGGTGGCGTGAACTGGACGATGATCGAATAATTTTAAAAAACATTATATTATTAATTAGCATGTTGAGAAATAAAACATTTTCCTATATAGTATAAGTCGATTAATGTTAACACTGGTTTCGAGATAAGACTAATTTTATATTTAAATTTTTATACCGTTTTTATTAAATTTAAAAAACAGAATCAGAATATCACATGAACGTCAGATACCGAAAATTTTGAATGTATATCGTTATATTCATATGACATCATTCTAACTGTTGAATAGAAATATATAAAAAGATACATTCACATATTCCCATCCCTGATAATGGTGAGATGATCAGTTTGAGATTTCAGAGAATAATTAATACACGTGTGTATACCTGTCTTAACTATTATTTTTTTAAAAGTGCTAGAGTCCATTTAAAACAATCTGAACGGCGGTATTCTCAACACTCTTCTGGTAAGCAATTTCAACAGGATATGATACTCGAATGATAGTGTGCAAAAAATATTTACCTGGTTTTTCCGAAATTATTTTAAATGTATACCCCAAGGGTATACAGGTAAAAATATAAAATATCACTGAAATGCTATTCATATTTGAATAATTACACTTTTCATATTTCATGTAAAGTTACTAGTTTGAAAAATTGATTGTCTCGGTTTAAATAGTAAATTATTGTTCAATATCTTATCATACAATACATTAATTGCGCATAGTGTCAAATTTACTTCTGTATTGTTTTCCGCCATTCATCCAAGATAATAAATTAATTATAAGAGTATCTGAATAGAATCGTTTTCAACACTTGAGGTGGCAAATTATAGATAGATTGTGTTCTCCTGGGATAAGTTTGAATTTGTGTTACATGCGATTGTTTATTGAAAATCATTTAAAATCTCAACTTAATATCTTTTTAATAATTATATGAAATGATTAAATAGCATAAACAATGTAACCATTTCATTAATTAATTAAAAAAATATGTAGGTTACTTATCAATCTTCAATAAGATCACATTATTAAACAACTTGTAAATTAATCGATTTTTTTAAACATATCTGGAAAAATGTGCAATAGGTTCTGTTTTGAAATTTCAATTGAAATTTCAAAAAAAAAAAATTTATTATTAAATTCAAAAGTAGCTAGTGGATGCAACATAATAATTTGTTAAAAAAAGATGTATCCTAACCAGGTTCGTAGCCACACCCTCATATTAAAGAGGACAAACACAATTTGTGAGGGGGTAAAATCTTTTTATGTCAAAATTGTTTAACCTCATACCTAGAACCAAATCTATATGAAAAAAATATATATTTTGGAAAATTTTATTATTAAAAAAGAAGTTAGTAATTAGTCAAGTTATTAAAACGCAATAATTTATTAAAACAAATTACAAGTTTTCAAAATAACCAAGAAGTTCTTCTCGACTTAACGTAATAATTTCATACAATTGTAATTTCCGCGTTGTCGGTGGAAAAGCGCTCATAGAAATGATTTTTTTCGCGCGTATAACGTTTTTAATCATCAAGGTAAATACATGAGGAAGATTCTCCATGATTTTCAAATCTCAGAAAATCGGAGATTTTGATATTTGGGGCGGGGAATGCCCACTGGCCTTCTTTTGACTACGGGTCTGATCCTAACTGTTAAAATTTGAACTGTATGCACTTTATACCAGTGGGACTCTACATTTTTTTGATTCCACATGATTAGAATAGTAAAAATTGACAACACAACCCTGCTTATGTATGTTTAATATTTATTTATAAATTATATATTAGGGTTACCCGAGATTTTTTTTACCCTTTTTTATATTAAAATAAAAACCAATCAAGAGAAAAAAATTATAATTTATCGAATAATACAGTTTCCATCATTATCTATCACACTCTGCTTTCTACAGAAATAGAAAATATTCCTGTTTTATAAAATTCCACGTTTTTTTTTTAGAAAAAAATTGTTTAACGGTCATTTTCACATAGTTGACATCTCTATGTGTCTTGTTTCTCAAAAAATGTTCCTGCGACCGAAATAAATGGTAGTCAGACGGTGAAATGTCTGGAGAGTAGGGAGGGTGCGATAGGACCTCCCAACCAAGCACGGAAATTTTTTCACTTGTCTTCTTAGCTGCATTCGGTCGTGAGTTATCGTGTTGAAGAGTAACGCCTGCTCTGTTTAGAGTTTCTGAACGTTTTCTGATTAAATTCTGATTCAAGCGATCCAATTGTTCACAATATATATATATATATATATATATATATATATATATATATATATATATATATATATATATATATCAGAATTAACAGTTTCCCCCTGGTTGAACGTCTCATAATAAATGATTCCTTTATAATCCCACCAAACACAGAGCGATATCTTTCGAATGGTCAAACTTGGCTTAGGAGATGGTCTAGCTTTCTGATTTGGTGACAACCATTGATTATTACGTTTCCTGTTGTCATAAAGGATCCATATTCTGTCACCTGTGACAATACATTTCAGCAAAGGTTCATCGGAAACCTTTATCTTGAGTGATGCGCACGTGTTTATCCGAACCGTTTTGTTTTTTTTTTTCAGTAAGAGTGTGCGGTACCTCCTCTCCAAACTTTTCCAATTTTTTTCATATGTTCTTGTACTGTTGACCAGGGGCACGGAAATCTATTAGACAATTCTTGAATTGTTAATTCTGGATTGATTCGATTTTCTCCAGTAACACTGTATCATCTAAATGAAAAAAATGTCCGGTACCCCTAATATATATAGAATAATATTTTTATTTATTTTTGAAAACCTAAAAGCATTCTGTAATTAAAAAAATAATATCAATGAACCTTGATAGAACCTAACGATGGCCGTTTTCTATTTTGTAGATCACTGTTATATACTACAACAACAATTTAAACATGTTAAAACTTGTAACCATACAAAAAGATGTCATAAAGAAAAATTTTTCTTTAATAAATTATACATGTCAAATCACAAACAGAAATATAAATAGTATAATCTTTTTATGCACGACCGATAAAATACACGTTTATAGTTGGCACGTTTATAAATGGCTGATTAATCTTGTTCGATACAGTACATTTTTTGCCCGGAGACACTTACAGAAAAATCAATATAATAAATTGTGCACTTTTTCTAATTCATTATCTACATTTTTTAAAACGGGTACATTCTGGATAAACTCACTCACTCGACAACAATAAATATAACCTTTAGTAAAATCATGTCTGTTTGCTGGTGCCCACGCGATCTCGTCACATAAATCAGTGCATAAAACATAATCATCTTCAAAATTGTGTAAATACGGATTATTTATTCCGATGTAAACAATTCCAGATTGTGTTTCGACATGATGAAAAATTTTCCAGAAATATTTAGGTACAGGAACTTTTCCGTTTTCTTGCTCATCCACATACAGATATATATTTTGATGCGCGTTATTGTCATCGACTAACGTGAGCACGTCGAATATTCCTGTATAAACTTCTAACTCGATTCTTTTTTCATTAATGTATCGCTGTCCAGCGTATTCTACTTCTTTCCAGTTTCCTGTTCTAAAAATCTGCCATTGCGGTGCAGTGTTCAAGTAATGAAAAGTAGCACGCTGCTGTGATCGAAAAGCAAAGTCGGTTTCGGCTGCCAGTTGCCCTTCGATAAAATAATAATCTCCTTCTTCTGGAATGTAAGAGAATGCGAGTTCTTCTGATTTCAGTATTTGTGCTAAGACATTTCTTTGTTCATCGCGTGTATACAACTCCTCGACATTTATATTTCCGAAGACAGTTCCCCGTGCAAAATTAAATCGATGGACTGATGTTCGTAAGTGTTCGATTTTCGAATTCATCCTATAATGTACATGTAGAGTAGATTTAATGTCGTCATCGAAACATCCATCCATTATAACTATGTAATTTTCTATATTGTATCCGATAAAAAAATAAGTACATTCAATGTCACACATGCGATTTGATCGGTATGTTTCAAGATGAAGATGTTTCTTACATTTAAAGTTATCTATATTAAAGGAATATTCATTAAAATCTTTCAACTTCAGCGAACCATCCGATTCACAATGTATCTGTGCAAGTGTTGTATATAGATCTATAGATACATTTGATTCTAATACTCGTATCCAATTATTGTTCCCAGGGCACGATATAAGCACAGACTTGTTCGCGAAAATTTGTAACGTTTCTCCTATATTTACAGATTCAGAAAACGCTAAGAGTTCGAATTCATTCCGTTCCAATATTAATGGCTGTAGTTCAGGATCGTATTCGTTTAGAATAACATTACACACGTCTGTAAAAATCGATTTAATTTCAGATTTGGATTAACAAATGCAATTATTTTTAATAGTATAATGAAATGTGAAGTTTAATTCATAAAATGAATGATTTTATTACTTACCAGCCAAAGACACACGATGATATATGCATACTAAGATTATAATAAACGTATACGACTTCAAATGATACATTCTCTTTTGTATTTTAAAATGCACTAACGACTTATAATGCACAATAGTTCAAATGTGTAATGCATTCGAGCTATCATAATCCAGATAAAATAATATGCTGATAATGACCGATTTTTAACATTTTTTATAAGATAGGAAAAATAAATATATTAAAACCGATTTTCAAATAATATTTATTTTTTAATATTATTTTATCCCAATGTCTTAATGAAAGTAAAACTCAATTCAATTAGGAGATGGAAAAAATTGTGACCCAAATTTATCAGATAAGAAAAAGTAGTAATTTTATTATAACACAAAAGTTACTTTTTTTGTTATAAAAAAGGTACTTCGTATATTGAATGTGGGATTATAATGGATTATATGAAGGATTATATGAACAACATACCTTTTTTCAATAAAATGGAAAAAGATAATATATATATATATATATATATATATATATATATATATATATATATATATATATATATATATATACACGTGTTCTTTAAACTCAACAGATTTACTATAAAATATTTTCATAATTTTTTATAGTGGATGCAATTTATATATATATATACATTTATTTGTATTTAGTAATTCGGTATTAAACCCTTTATAGCAGAAATAAATTGAATATACAGAATCATTAAAATAGCATTACGACAAATATAATTGATAATATTTTAAGAATTTTATAAATATCTGAATAACACTTAAACAAAATGATATATGTCGTAATCCATATTTGACGTTAATTACTGATATAAATCTTATCTTGCAATTACTGTTAAGTCCAACGATTATTTATAAAAAATAATTTAAGTAAACAATAATTAAACGTCAGCAACCAAACTAGCACTAATGATAATTCATAATAACTGGTTGCTGAAAAGTGTTCTTAAATAATTCTAATAAGTTTCAAGAACACACAATTTCTGATTACATTGAAAATACGATATATATATATATAACTGAAAATATTTTTCAACAGAAATGAACCAAGATAAAAAGTTCAATTGTGAATAAATTAAGTCTCAAAGTAAATATTATATTTCGGCTAAAATTCATTCAATTATTTAACATGTCTGATCTATATTTTATTTTGAATAAGTGTTTTTTCGTCGTCTCTTAATTACCCTGAATTCTTTAATGTCCCTTTTTATAACTTCCTCCATTTTCCTAAAACTTTTGTTGACACAGGCCTTTAAAGTGTAATTGAATAAATGTCATTATAGCATCTAATGCACCCATTTTTAACATTTCTGCTCCGACAAACAATTTTGGGGCGACTTTCCCAGACAAAACTATTTGGTTATTATATTCCGTCATTATATTGGCACTTATTTGCTTATTGAAATCTATGGTTTTTAACGGCTCTACGCTCGCAATGTCCCGTATATCTATTTCCATTTTTTATTAATTCACTGAACAGTTTTTCTTCTTAAAATATTCATGTGTTTCTAACATTCTATTATAAAAGCACCAACTTCCATTTAAAGCTCATCGACTATTACATGTGAAATTTCATTTCCACGATGAGCAATTTTCTCTTGGATAAAGTATATGTGTAAGTCAAAAAGAGACAAACGTACAAAACAAACAGAAAAAGAAATAGTGCCTCATTCATATTTTATAAGATCTATGTCGTCTTAATGAAAGTGATCTGTTATGAACACTGGAAATATTTATTTTTTTACAAAATTCATAAGTTCTATTAATGTTTGAAATTCCCATAGCAGGTACGGGATCACACACACACATACATATAATATAAATATATATATATATATATATATATATATATATATATATACTCATACATTATATTTACAATTTAAAATCAAAATATCCATTGTACATATCAATGAACTGGCAATTTAACAATATACTTTGTCGATTAGTTATTATGGTTAGTCTTACTCATTTCAGATGCTTTTGTATGCGAATCGGCATTGCGCATACAAAATGTATTGTTGGAACAGAAAAAGCGCGTGGAGGGGCCGGTAAATACAACAGTAGTCTTTTAAATACATGAAGTGCAGTGCGCGCCAGTCCGCGCTCCGATCCATTTAATATGTCTTTGAGCGGTGAAACGTGCGGTGGAGACATGTGTAATGTAATGATTTAATAGAGATTATTATTTATTATTTCAATTTACTAATATGGCAGTTCTCGGATGATATTACTCATCAATCCGCGGTCTGGCTTGACGAGTGTATTAATTTTGAGTGGTAATGTTGATTGCGATCTACCGGTAAATGAAATTGGAAAATTTATATCGATCAAACTTTTCAAACAAATACACAACACATGCACATATATATATATATATATATATATATATATATAAATATACATACATACATACATACACACACACACACACACACACGCACATACATACATACACACACACACACACACACACACATATATATATATATATATATATATATATATATATATATATATATATATATATATATATACAAACTCATACATTGGTTTGTTTACCTTTTTATTTAGGACAGTGAACTCAGTTTTTGATTTTACAGTTTATATCATAATTTATTAAAAAATATAGTGAAAAGCATAACTACACATAAATTTCTAATAAAAATAAAATTAACTTATTGGTTATTTTTTTTAATAAAATCGTTAAGCTGGGAGATTATTATTAACGTGTGTTATATTAACTTTAACTAAGGCAGCTATAAAACTATTTAACTATAAAACTTTAACTAAGGCAGCAAAATAATTTAAAAACGTTTTTATGGCTGAATTTGCAACTGGAAGGTATGTAAAGAATATAAATATATCTATTTAAGTATTTCGACACTGAATTTAATATTTTTATGAGTACTAATCGACGATAAGGTGGAAGAGACATCCACTTATATTTCGAAATGAGAGGAATGTTATAAAATAAATTTATTATTTGAAAATAACATGCGATTTCATCTGTGCAAAAATGATTTATCTGAGAAATGGCTTCTCTTCTGTAAATCACATATAAAAAAAGCATCGTCGGATAAGAAAATTCGTCATGATGACTCCTCACAAAAAAGACTCTTCTTTCAATAAACAAAATAATTGATTTTCTGCGGATTTCTTGAAACAATTAACCTGATAAATCTGGTTAACTTGACAACTCTTAAAATAGTTAATAGTATATCTTGTACTAATTACATATTAATAGAGTCTATTACATACTATGGAGCGATTTGCAACAAATTACCTAATGAATTGTTCAATATCGTAAAGATTGATTTCTGCAGATCAAATCGCCATAAAATTCATGGTAATGCTCCATACCGTAACAAAGTATTTGTTTATAATTACCACAAACAAGGCCAACATACATATCCATGCCTATAGCATACATTTCACTAAAATCGAATGCAATCTATGATGTAACAAGTAATGTTTTCTCTCAGTCAAATAGTAGTAGATATATATGCAATAGAGAAATCAGCTAATAGTTTACTATAAAGTATACGAAGCATCATTAACACAATTAAAACAACTTATTTAAATTATTATGTAAATTGTAAATCGTCTCGAATTTATCAGTTTTACTTTCAATAATTTTAAACGTCGTCTATACTTCCTCATTACTTCCATGTTAAAAAACAGAGTTAATTTCAATTTAAAAAGAATTTTAATTTTGACAGAAATTTGAAATTGACAGAATTGTTTTTCTGTCATTTTTTTGCAGTTATTAATTTCTGTATTACTTTAAATAATAGACAATTAAATTTATTAAAAAAAAAAAACTAAATTTCAAATAATGGGACTTATTTTTGAAATTTGTTTAATAAAAATATTCCAAGTATCTTTACACTGCATATATACATTATAAAAATATATAAAAATGTACAATTTATATTTAAACAAATTAAGAAATATTAATGTTTTTATCTGATATATATGTAGATATAAAGATTGATTCCTTTATATTTGTAGTAAAAAAAATCAACAACTTGTAAATTGTTAAACTTTGAATCTTTAATTATTATTTAATTTATATTCATTGTTACTGTAAAACAATTAATTGTGTAGCGAACAGAGATTAATTAGTTCATAGTCTATTTGTTTTGATAAAAGATAATTAAAAATGTATCATCACTAAAACAGGAAACTACTTTATCACTTGAGGAACACTAAAATTTTTTATGAATTAAAAGTAAATATGATTAAATGAAAGAAAATTTAATCCTATTTGCAAACACATTTATTTGTACATGTCTTCTACTGCACTCACTACTCATTCTTTCATTCTTCAATCATCCTTCATGGATCCGTTCATCTCATATCTGTGATACATGCTCTTATATATAAACTATTTTATTATTATAAAAAATTTTCATTAAATAAGTATACAGTATTAAATAAATTTATGATAAAAGCTGAAAATGCTATTTCTCAATTGAATTATATATGTATATATATATATATATATATATATATATATATATATATATATATATATATATATATGTATATATTAGTATGTTAATATAATCATTATCGCAGAGAGATTGCAACTTGATTTTATATATAAGATAAACATATTTGGTTACCATAGAAACCTCGACGTCAGAAATAAATAAGTCGACGTCACTAAATTTTTTGTGAATAATTTTTATTTATATATATATATATATATATATATATATATATATATATATATATATGTTAAAGAGTGCTTTGAAAATAACAATTATAATAAATAACTATTTTTGGCAAATATTCTTACAATCACATTATTAATCGTCAATCAACTCAGTTTTACTGATTAATAACCAGACTCTTATTCAAATTTATATAAAAATCGACAGTATCGATTTTATTTTAATCCTGTTTAATTTACGATTCCAAATAGAAAAATGAAGTGTTGAGTTACGGTCCTAATAAAAGTATGTATAGAATAGTAGTAATTCATACAGCGAATGTTTTATTACAACGAGAAATATTTTTTCTGATAAAATTAATTTTATTCACGTTTCTTTGTAGTTAAACAACATTAGATCAATAAACAGTATTTATTGTGACCATTTTGTTATATATATATATATTGTGAAATTTTCAAGCTTTAATTTTATTTTATATTGATATTTCCTACATCGAGTCCTAAATAACAATCTTTCAATTTACTTACTTTTATTGTAAACATTTAAAATTTTATTAGGTAATTCTAAGCTCTGGAATGCCACTTTAAAGATTACAAGATATTTTTTATATTTACACACGTGTTTACAATAGATTAAATTAAGACATTCAATGATAAATATATTCAATACTATAATTAATTAAATACATTGATCTAGTTCTCGACACTTCAAGTAAAAATGAAATCCAGAAAGTTGAATTCGATTCATATAAAATTATAATTTAATTCAGATACTTCCATAGAATTTAATATTTTTTATATAAATATAATATTTTACGATGAGCGCTGTATATATAGGTTGATTCAACTTAGGCTTCCACCCGAAAGTATTAAAAAAAACTAAAAAATAAAAAAGCATGTTATCCTCCATTTAGTATTTTAGTTCAATTGTATTTTAATATTGAGTTTAATTAAAATACTGAATTAAAAATAACATGACTTGCCTTAGCCCCTGCGCCCCCCTTTAATACTTCCATGTGGAAGCCTAAATTGAATCACCTATACTTATTTACTTACATTTTTGCATGTGATGAAATTTGTTAAAAAAATCAATTGTTTTTTAATAGAAAATCAACTTTTTTAATTTATTATTAAAGAAAGAAATAAATCATCTATTATTTATCCTTTATGTCACATAATCAGGTTAATTTTGCTTAATTAATCGCTTTTATGAGTAATAGTTTCATCTTTTATGTGAATAATACTCATAAATACATACATATATATATATATATATATATATATATATATATATGTATATATGTATGTATATATGTATATGTATATATATATATATATATATATATATATATATATATATATATATGTTAAAATCTATATTTCTCTAAATAAGATATTAAATTAGAGTGAAAGTTAAATAATAATTGTCAATTTTTTTCCAGTGTGGTTGAATATACCAATGTTCCTCAAAACATTGGCACAGTAGAAATGAAAATGAAGACAATGGAGTGTAGTCATACAAATCTCGAAGATTCTAACAAAAAGTCTACCTTAGAAGAATATTCAACTGAACCAAAAACAGTTACTACTCAATCCGTATTGAAATTACAAGTTTCTGTTAAGTGAGTTTTAAAAATAGTATAATTTTTTTAAAAAATATCGATTTCTATTCTTACATTTTGTTAATCTTAGATAGATGGAATATTCGTAGAAATAAAATTCAATAATAATGCATACCAGTTAAATTCAAATCAGTTATGTTTAGACATTTTTAGGTATTATTGTAAATTGAAATTTAATAGAATTGATAACTCAAAATATACTCCCTTGATGTATTGATGGGGTTTCATATTTTTTGATCATTTTTCTTCTGCGTACCTTACCATAATATCGAATAATTATTCGTTATAATTAACAAAATGTATGTGTATAATTAGGATAAAATGTTTATTTTAATGTGTTCATCATCTTATCTTCATGCTTTTTATGTACTTATGTATTTCAATATAAAAACGAGACCAGTTTCTAAATGGGTTATAAATATATACAGTTATCTAACCGTCATTATATCAATTTAATTAATGATATTATAACTTGACGTTTATAATTATACATAAAACTATTTAAAATGATATTAATTCAGAAATTTGGAATATTGTTCTCTTTACAAAAATGATTAATTAGACTTGTTAAATATCAACATATATATACACACATAAATATATATATATAAGAAAAATAAATCGATAAAACAAGTGTTTAATTATCTTTAGTCTAACAATCTTATCACTATACTACACAAATAGACTAATTACATAACTGAAAATAATGATTTACTCATGTTTTGAATTTTTGTAGTGTTACAAAAAATCGTTTCATACACACCGCACAAATACATATTTGAATCCTCATACTGAAAAAAGGTATATTTCAATGAAATGTAGCGAAACTGATTATAGTTCTTTCTTTCTCTCTCTCTCTCTATATATATACATATACATATATATATATATATATATATATATATATATAAAACATTCTTGATTTACAGAAAAAAAACCCACATACAATGCAAATGATTAATTTAACAATCTTATTATCATTGGTTATTAATAGTGTCAGTATCGTCAATTACAACGTAATCTACACAACCTCTTATTATTTCATTATTTGTCATCAATTCAAAACTAAACGATTTCAAATACTTGGGTAAAGTTTTCATAGTAAATGTTTAGAATCGATAATACTGTAATAACTGAGGCCAGATCTATGTACTTTATTATTATTGAAGTACGTACTTCAACATTGTACTATAACATTAATTTATTAACATCGATTAGATATAACATTTTCAAAAAATTCTAAACAAAGATATTTCATAAAATATAATAGCATGTTATCAATGAATGTGTTTGAACTGGAATTTTTACTTGAGCAAAAAAATTTTTTTTCTGTATGAGTGTCTGTATTATATGACCTTTCAAGTATATTCTCTCGTTTTTTTTTAATTTTGTAATTTACAAATGGACCATTTAATAATAAAAAAGGAGATATGATATAAAATTTTATTCTCTATACTATGAATGTATGAAAAAATCGACTCTAATCTTTTATCAACCCAATTTTCGTTAGAAAGTCATATCAATGAACAACATAATTTAATTTACATTGCATGTCTAAATTCACTATACAAGGTTATTTCCAATTCGTGAATTAGAAATATAATTTTAAACGCAATCACTGTATTATCATTTTCTTTTCACAAATTGAATAGTATAGTTTTGCCAGCAACATTGAACACAAAAATCAACAATTACATTTTAATATAATACTTAATTCTGAGAAACACACAACCATAAAAATCTCGTATAGTTTTTACTGAGCAGAAATGATCTTAAGCTTATATATATATATATAAATTGTATATAATATATTTGATATTTTTTTCAATATTAGAGGTCAATTGACATACTTTCTTATTGTTTTTATGAACTGAATAGTTACTGTAAATTGAACTTATAAATAATTTCAATGTAGATTTTAAGAAATAATTATAATCTTTATTCATAATTGTTACTTTATTGGCGTTTGTTAAAATGCTTAGCTGTTCAGTTCTATTCAAGAACATTAACAAGCTTGTATTTGAATAATTACAAATAAATATCCAATAAATTACTTAATGGCATGTCTTATCAGTGAAAAGACAAATATGTAGGACGCAACGATTTGTTATAGAAAATAATATTATTTAGTTTTACTGTTAAAATACATTTTAAAAAAAGTAGTTCCGTTGTTAATTAAAATGTATTGTAACACATGTTGCGTGCAACCGAACTGATCATTCCACTATATATATTTCAGAAACTGGCCTTCCCGGGATCATTAAATCGAATAATTCTCGGAAATCCTGTTTTTACAATACGTGCATAATTATAAATGTATCCATTTTTTGAAAAAAAAATATAAAAATATAAATAAGTGTAAGACACTGAAACATTTTAAAACTGAAAACACGTACGTATTTTTGAAGGTTTGGAACCTCTAATATTTACAAACAGGATATCCGTATCCGTCTCACTCACCGTTTGGTCCTGTATGCGTTATATAAAACATTTTTGTTCATAACTGAATTCAATTGAATCTCAATAAGGTCTTTTTTCGCAAAATCTATCATAACAAAACTATTATTGAATTCGAATCATGAATGCAAGAATTCTAATTATAAGCTAATCGTATTTTCATTGAATCAGAGAACAAAATCGATGTTTGTATACAAGTTAAAGAGGTTATTAAGATTTATCAATTGAGTTTATATAAAATAAAAAAAATCGTCTTTTCATACGTCTAAAGATCACTTCACACTACAGACAAACATGTTTGATACAAGAAAATCTGTAACCATTATAAATATAAATCAAATTTTTGAGACGTGTTTTATAAAACTTGAGCAACAACTCTTATACATTATAAAATATCAGTACTTGTATTTATACAAATTATAGATTTTACATCTTTGTATAATATATATATATATATATATATATATATATATATATATATATATATATATATATATATACATATATATATATACTAGACAAATATGTTTATAAACGTACCTTTAAAATATATTCATTAATTAATTACTAAATACAAAAAGTATTGTTTTAGAACCGTTATATATTGACGAATAAAATCTTAATATGATTCTTGTCACAAGGTTAAAGTTTATATTTATTTACTGTTCGTCTGGTAAAAATAATCATAAAAAAACGATGTTTATAAAACAATCATATATTCATAATTAATATTTTCAGGCACAGATGTAGAGTTCAAAAATTTAACTTAAACTTTTATCTCATTTAAACAATAAACATTGTTCATGATATTTTAATGTCGGAACAAATTGATTCACAGTTTACCAATCTCCTATGAACCTTTGTACATTTCTCTGATAAGAGGATTACGTTTCAGCGATTCTAATTATCCACTAATCAAATATTGACTTTCATGTGCATGAAGAATTATTATAGGAATTTTTTTATGCATTTAAGATGATTTCATTGAAATCGATGCCATGATTTATTGTTTTTATTTGAATGTATATATATATATATATATATATATATATATATATATATATATATATATATAGAATTTCTACCTGTTATTGAAAATAATTTTAAATGAATTTATTTATAATTCATTTACAAATGTAAATATATTCATTCTTTACGTAAAATAATTACAACATAATTGAAGAATATAATTTTTCCTACAACATTTGAAGCATATTGAATCATTTATTCTCCTCTTTGAAATATTTACACCATTACAATGATTTTCTACGTATTATTTTCAATGTATTCTAAACAAAGTAATATTCTGTGCACAAAACAGGTGTAATATATTTCATTTCTGAGTCATACAGATGATAATAAGAATAAAAATTGAAAAAAACAATCTATTTGTTCTTCCATTCATAAATGATTTATAAGAGTGCAATATATTAATTTTTACAATGTCATATATATATTTAATATGTCGTATTAAAACAATTTAATATTATTATAAAATACGTTTTTGTTTAATAATTGCTTTGTTACATTTAATATTGCCATTTATTTATGAACTACTTTAAAACGACCAAACGTTTATTCATATTTGTTCATAGTCATAACTTGTGTAGCACTTGAAATTGAATACTTAGAGACTATAAGATAATAAACATTATATTGTAAAAATGAGTCATTTAGTAACTTAATATTTAAACTGATAAAATAGTTATATGGAGTTTACTTTATCTCATTTTTTTGTATAAAAGAAAATGTCTTTTTTTGCTTTATGTATATAATAGGACATTAGTTAAAAATATACTTTGTTTTAATAATTTCAATTAAACTATTGATTCACAGTTGTATTATTTAGTATCAAAACAACTGATATATTGTTCTATGTGAAAAATACTTCATTAATTGATTAATTTTACTTTTTCATTTTTCATATATATATATATATATATATTAATAGAAATAATAAAATATTTGTACATACAAGGATTTATTATGGACAATAACGATAATTTTTGTAACATATTTAATATGGTTCTATCTTTATTTTTATTGATGAAATGACATTCATGTTTTTATTGGTCGATAAAGAAGTATATAAATAAATTTAATTGTAATTTTTACTATTCTTTTATACAAATACAGTAATAAAATGTAATTATGTGTAATTTTCAAAAAAAATATACAATATATTTTAAATAATTAACAATAGTTTTCACATAACATCTTTCTATTTTTAAACAATACAATAAAACGAATATGTTTTCCGTAACGTTTTTAAACATTCACCGTATGCAAAATTATGAATGTGGAAATCAACTTCATGAATAATTTATAGCAGTTATTATGATTTGCTCATGTTCACGTTTTATATAATGATTCAAATAATATACAAACTGAATTAAAACTCAATTAAAAATGGAATAAATATTGATAGAAATCATTTAATTTCAGACAAATCAAGAACGGAAAACATAAAAAACATTTTAAGACTACAAGAACAAATTCTTCTGGTGTGATACGCAAAGAAAAGAAAACGTATGTTATAATTATTCTTTAGAATGATTATTATGGCATTTATAGTTATATAATTATTTACTAATGTGCTTGTATATATACATTCATACATACATATATATATATATATATATATATATATATATATATATAAATATATATATATATATATATATATATATATATATATATATATATATATGAAATATTGCAACATAAAATTACAATTTTCTTATAAAGATTATAATTTTGGAATATATTAAACTAATTACTAATTTTTCCAAAATACTTTTTAAAATTGTTTTATTTCCTTACATTTCTGACATTAATTGTAACTCATGACAAACGAATTGTCTGACTTAAACATACATACATTTTTATGTTGATTCTTTTATTTATATAATTATGATTACCGATTTAGATCAAATTCAGTCTGATTTCTGACATTTGTTTTTTTTTAATTTACTTGCTCTTTTATGATTATATTATGTTTATTTAGAAATAAAATATTCTCTATAAAAACTAATAAAAAGCAAATGTCTATAAACGATATTTTTAATAGCTGAACATAGTATAATAGTAAGAGCATTTGTAATTTTTTTCCCTGTTGTGATTTTATGTTTATGTCAATTATTTTCCAATTAATCTCTAAATATCCGGAGGCATATTTTTTTACTGTAATTGGTTTACACGCATATATTTTTTATGCATTTCTGTAAATCTTCATTACTGTTAATAATAACTGAGAATAAAAGAATTCGTATGATAAAAATTTACGTGTCTGAATTTTAATGATTTTTTTTCAAGTTGTATTTAAGAATATAAGAACCAATTACCATGCTTGTAATTGCACCGAAATTAGTTTAATATTTTATATTACACATCACAATAATTGTATTTTAATATACATTTTTAAAATGTTTTTTTTACTATTTCTCTCAATTATTTTTCATACATCGAATGTTTTACCAGTTTTTTATATATATATTTCTTCTTAGTGTTTTCACAATTACGAATGACAAACTACTAATTACACTTTTTCTTATAACTCTAGTACATATCTAACTTTTAAACATTTGAAATTTTAAAAACAGTGAGTACAAAATGACTAGTACGAATATAATATTATTTTTTGAAATAGTTATTTTTTATCATAAACTTGTTTTTTTACAGAAATGATTCGATTTTATAGCACGTTGATGCTAACCGCTCAAATCATCGTATATGAAATATTAATTATTTTGTAATTTGGCAACGCTCAAGTAAAAATGCTTTTTTCTTTTTATTTTTCAAATTCAAAGTTATTATCAATTACTTTATAGCTTAATTATGCTCTTCATTTCTCTCTTTGTATATATATAGATAATCATATATATATATGATTATCAACGACAACACATTTTTTCTATATCTGAGAAAAATTTATGTTCCCATGTTTCAATTACACCTAGGCTACAATTTAATTATCGAATTATCGAATTGAAAAATTGAAAATGTGACATTCTTTTCCACTGGTCTCACATTTTGTTTTAATTTTCTATTACATTATAGTGTGTTTAAGAATTTTTATACTCTTGATTTATTTTTTTTTAATTTTTCAATATATCGTACTAACTTATTTTTTTTAATTAACTGGAGCTAAGAAGACATGTTGATAACATAATACTTATATTAAATTACAAGAGGTGTATATATATATATATATATATATCATCATTATCCTCTGTCAATCCACTCCTGGATAAAGGCTTTTTCCATGATTTTCCATTTTGTACAATTGAATTCTCCTCTTTTCCACTGATTTCCGATAAAAAATTTAATTTCCTTATTCCACCTGTTCAATGGTATTTTTCCTGGTCTTTTATTATTTCTTGATTCCCAGCTAATAATTTCTGTCGTCTATCAGTGTTCTCCTCTTCTTGCAACAAGCCCCACTCATTTCCATTTCAGAATCTTTACTCTTCTTATTACATCTATGATTCCTGTCTGTTTTCGTATCCATTCAATTCTTTACCCGTCTCTTCTTGTTATTCCTAGCATGCATCTTTCCATACGTCTGTGTTGTTTGGAGTCTGAATGATTTTTAAGTTAAGCACCTATGTTTCGATGCAGTAAGGACTGGTAGCATACATTGATCAAATATATACATATATATATATATATACATATATAAATTGTATATTAAATACAAATAAGAATAATGTTATAGAATAATTTAATATATAATGAAATATCGTTTATAATATCGTATTATAATTTTTAAAAAAACATGTACTACGATCAAACGTACACGTGTCGCAGTCGCACTTTTTAACTGTGAATGTGACGAAGTTGCAACAGTAACACGTTATATATAGAAACATAAAGTACATGCAATATGAACTTTTTATCTTCCATTGAAAAGATTCCTCTTCACTTTTGTCACTTAACATTGCTGTATTTAAATGTTGCTAACGTTGATTATCATGAATCGGAAGTAAGGCTTCTAAGACATAATCCAATAAAACTATTGAGTTACTAGAATTAGTTCTGACATTCATATGTGTATACAAAGTTGAATAGCCACGTGTATACTAACATTTTGTTACGCAAAGCGTAAACGTCCTTGGAATCAAAATGCCAAGTGTGTCGAAACACTATAATAGACAGGTTTCATCTATCAAAATATAGTTAAATCGCTATATGACCTATGAACGTACGCATTTCACACGCACTATTTTTTATAAGTTTATTGATAAATGTGTATATTAACATTATATATATATATATATATATATATATATATATATATATATATATATATATATATAATGTTAACCCATTTCAACACACCCACATGCACGCACACACAATAAAATAAGCATGAGCATATATTTTACTGGCAACATATATTTATTTATTTATATATATTATTTTAAATGAATTAAGTTAATATAATGGATTAAATTATTTTAAATGTATTAAAATACATTTCGTTTATGGATCAAGGGCAGTAATTCAAGTATTATGAAACGTAGTTTTTATTAATTTAAATTTTCTTGTATAACTGATAAAAATTTGATCTTTAAAATATAAAACGTCCGCTGAAGAAGCATTTTACAATAACGTCTTTATAAAAAATGGTTTCAACTTTATTTTAGATACATACATACATATATATATATATATATATATATATATATATATATATATATATATATATATATTCACTGGTATCTAATATATTGTGAGAAATAAAACGATGTTTATTCTTTTAAATATATATCATGTATCATCACATTATTTATTTAAGAACTCCATATTTTTAAGAATGTTCACATAATTATATATTTTTTTATTTTATTTTAGCAAATTGCGCGTGGTGATGACTGTGGTTACCAAAATGATTTTTCCTGCTGTTGTTAAAGTCTATTATGCCATTGTACGAAACCAAAAAATAATTATCGAAGGAATGCGATTAGATTTAATTCCTATTGTTATTGCTTATGTTATGAATAGTTTGTCACATTCATTATCGTCAGTGCAAGGTAACAAATGAACGACTTATTTTTTTTTAAGTTTATAAGATACATTTTCTTAATTGTTAAAAAATGAAATTAATAGTATGAGTAATAGTCTGATTGCAGTTTTTGTTACTACAATTGAATTCACTATTAAAAATGAATATTTACTCTTCGCAAATCATACAAAAAATGTATAGTATATTTTTTGTTGAGAGAATCTCTCCTGTGCGATTTAAAATTTCCTTTGTGAAAGTGTAATAATCAATTTATAAAGTATATAAACGATTCAAATTTATACTCGTAACAGAATAAAAAAAAATGAAATATTATTTATTTAAGTATATTAAATGAAATGTAAATAAATTGTACTCGCCATTTTTCATACAAAAACAATATTTAAATATTGATTTTGAAAATTAAAAATACTCTTCAATTTATAAATTTAAAAGAAACAAATTATTTTTTTAGTTCAATTTTTGTGCCAAATTGCACCAAACAACACCTTGTTTTCAAAATATGAACTTTAATTTTAATTTACATTAATATGTCTTATCACTCATTTCAAACAGTTTACATTTATTTTCATAATGATTGTAAAATACGTGATATATCGAAGTAGATTTATAAGACATGTGTATAAATAAATGAATTGTTTATTTTACATTACTTCCGTTACTGTTTTACCTCTATTATACTCTAATATATAGAATGATTATATCTATTTTTATTAGATCTTATACTAATTAAATATGATAATAATATCCATTTATTTAATTTATATGAATTTATCAACATTTAAATTAGTATTTTTTTATATTTTTCCTGGCTGTTAATTAATATTTTTACGAATATATGTTTAACATAGGCGAATAACAAATACTTAATTGCATTTAATCTTGGACATATTGGTGTTATAAAAATGTCAATGTACTTTATTAAACAACGGCTATTTTTTGATTTTCAATCGGTATGTGTTAGAATAGTCTTTATAGTTTCCATTATTTTATTTGTAATATACATTTTAAGCATAACGAATGTACAAGCCATTCAAAAGCACCTTTATATTACAAAAAAATATAATAAAAGTTGGTTATTTTAAAAATGTATACATATGTTCGAATATTTCTGTAAAAGTTCGGAATATTAATTATAATTACAGACGTAGTATTTCGACCAGCACGGAAAGAACTGCCACAGTTTAAATCTAAATCAGACAACCAAGAACAACCGACACCAGCGATTCCAGAAATAAAAAAGGTCGACGAAAAACCTGAAGAAAGTGTTACATGTGAGATATTGGCAGCTCCTCCCGCTGGTGCCCGTTTGCGGGCTGACGTTGTATTCGTCCACGGTTTGCACGGATCGTTAATCAAAACGTGGCGAAAAGGCAACTGGAAAAATTCAAAACAAGTAGAACTAATACGTTATAGAGCATGTAAATATAGAAGATCACATAGTGCGCCCTGTTGCTCAGCGTCTCTCAATGTACAAACGCCAAATGATTATTCTTTCATATCTTGCGATGTTAATGACGACGTTACGCAAATTCGAGAGCTCTGTAAACTTGGACCGGTAAAAAATAGTCAAATAATTGAGACTAATCGAACGAAAGCACCGTCAAACTGTTGGCCTCGAGACTGGCTTCCACTTGACTGTCCAGACGTCCGAATTATTGCTGTAAATTATACTACGGATCCGTATCTTTGGAGACCAGTATGGGTAAAAGAACGTAGAAGGTAAAATTGATCATTTTTAAATTAGGTAAATTAATATATATATATATATATATATATATATATATATATATATATATATATATACCGTATATCTCAGCGTACAAGTCGCACTTTCAACACCAAAAAATTGATTGTAATTTTCGGGTGTGTCTTATACGGTAGGGATAAAAAATTAACAGTTCAAAAATTAGGATATGGGGGAGCGTCTCTCTTAAGTACCAAGTAAATAGACAAGCATTTTATTAACTTATATTACATTATATACCTTTAGAATTTTCTATTTAGAAACCTACCAACTAAAACTATTTTATTATTATCATGCCTTTCTATATCACTAGTGTAAGACAAAAAATGAAAAAAAATTCTTTTAAATTCAATTGAGTCTTATACGTAGGGGCGTTCTATACGCCGAGATATACATTGTATATATATATATATATATATATATATATATATATATATATATATATATTGAGGATTACAATTTTATTTTAATTTTTACTGAATAGATTCAGTTTTAGTCTGAAATTAAAGTTATACGAATCGTGTACATATTTTAAAACAACTGGTTCTTTTGTCAAGTTGATATAAACGTGACAATTAACCAGTTCAAATTCATTTCTGATACAATTTAGAAATGATTACATTTGATTCTGATTGTTATTGGCTGTTAAATATTCAGAACAACAAGGCAGAGATAAACGTAACGTTCAACATTTTCATTCGTACTTATATCAAGGTTGTTATACACCAATGTACTCTTCTGCATACCCACGTCAGCCAATTTGTTTAATTGAAATTGATTTAGAAGGCACCTTCATAAAGTTTCCATTAATATCATCTCTGCCCACTTGAACACAAATATCACACTTATAAACATACGTTATAAATATCACTATTCGTCAACTATTCCTTTGACTAAAATTAACGACAATCATCTATCCATTTCTAATAACACACACAGACGATATATGTTATATGTGTGTACATATGTGATGTATGTGTATATATAACTTATATTGCATATTATAGGCTCTACACAGGAACAACAAGTATGCCAGACACTGGCTTTATTTTTTTATTATTGTCGCAAACTATTAAATTACTATAACTGCCTTTAGGTCAATTATTTTAATGGGGTCTAAATAATTGTTGTTTTAATCAAAGATATTTTTTCAATTGATTGTATATTAATATATGTATATATAAATATATACAAATATATATATATATATATATATATATATATATATATATATATATATATATATATATGCATATACATAGAAACACATAAGTAGTAAATTTTCATTGTTCTGCGATTGATATTGGAATCAGATCCATTGTATATGCAATAATATTAAAAATATTGATGTTTTCAGGAACAATACAAGAAATTAAATACATACGAACAAATTAAATATTTTTTATTGAAAAAATATTATTAATTATTCAAATTTAATGATTAATAGTTTCCTAAGATATTCCGAATTTTATTTTATTGAATCAAGTACCCGGACCATTATGAGAAATTTTGACATACATTTCTGTATCTATTTGAAAAAAATACAATTTTCGGTTTAGTTTTGTATATCTTTTTAGCATTAATGTACGTGGTGTAACGATGATTTCAAAACAAAAATTTGAGTATTCCGACTTTCATATATTTTTGTCTTTTTAATTTGATACACACATTATATATAAATATATATATATATATATATATATATATATATAAAGTATATAGATGTAAATACAGAATAACTTGGTAGATAAATTTTGAGTCAAAATTATGACATTTAAACTATATTAAAATATTGTACTAGAAACAATACGAAATGAAATCGTAAGTAAAATTACAAGATAAGTTTATCTATTTTACATACTTTTATCTATGCATATATATATATATATATATATATATATATATATATATATATATATATATATATATATGTTTATAATAGCACTTAATAGCTGTTTAATACATGTAAATATTAATTTAAGAAAGACAATAGTTTCACAATAACTCATACCAAGCAAGATAACCTTATGTAGTCATCGACTTTTATATATAACTCTAATTTAAACAGTGTTAGGAAATTGATATAGCACGTGAATTAAATGTGACCGGACAAAGACATTTTTTTTACAAGACACTATAAATATATATATATATATATATATAAATTATGCCCTCGTTTCTTGCGACTGATACAAGGTAAAACATGTCGCAGCAACCAAAAAATTGCTGTTATCGAGTAATGGAATTAAACTAAAATATTTTATTACAGTAAAAAATATTTGATTCATATTTATTTATTTACTCAACTTCAAGAACTCCCAACTCTCAAATCTCGAATTTGAAAACTATATATATATATATATATATATATATATATATATATATATATATATATATCAAAATCTGAAAAGTAAAAATAAATTCCAATTTTGTGTGGAAGAAATGAGACTGAATAACAATATTACAGTTAATAATCATATTGATTGAAATATGAAACATGTCAATAAAAGAAAACTTCTCATGAACATAAATGATAAAACGTTACAAATTTTTTGATTTGAATTAATGTTTTGAACGAAAAAATCATTTTTCAGGTCTTCTATGCGCGAGAGAGCTCGTGAAATGATGGAGCATTTATTGAAATTAAATGTAGGAAAAAATCCAATTATTTGGGTAGCACATTCTAAAGGCGGCTTGTTTGTTAAACAAATGATTGTTAATGGCAAGTAATTTAATTATTAATTTTGCATATTTACTGCAAATAAATTAAACAGAATACAAGTGTTTTTATTTTGCAAAATGTTCATAATAAGTAGCACGAATTTAAATTTTGTCGTTCTTACATTATAAAATGATAGATTTTATATTATCAATCCAATAATAAACTAACAATTCTGAAATTTTTCATTATAATACTTATTTATTTTTCGACGTAAACGATTTATAAGTAATTATTCGTGGTGAACAGTTTAGATATATAAAATATTACATTCTGGTTTCAATTATCAGTAGTCTAATAAAACGTTATTTTTTTTTATTACATTCAGTTAATATACGTACCCAAAATTTGGCAAAGATGGCATTAAAACAAAATATCAAACTGAATAAAATTAATATTATTACTAAGATTTCGCGTGTGCGTACTAAATTTTGTCGCGCAACCATTTTGTTGTTGCATTGTAGTTTGATTCATTACAATTTATGACCAAGAGCACACGTAGGCCTATTTGTTTGTACAACACATACATAAACTGTAATAATTTAGGTTTTAAGAATAAAAGAAGTGTAATACAATTTTTTCTATACACCCGCGAGACAGATGGAAATGAACTGCTTGAAATATTATTCGGTATCTATTTTAATGACCTATTCTTCAATTCTGCTGTACGTAATATATTTTGAACATTTTTTTTTTATATTTCGATTAATTTTTAGCGTGGGAAAGTACATATGAAGTAAATTCGACACCACTTCGATCGCTTTGTACACAAACCAGAGGAATTATGTTTTATAGCGTACCACATCGAGGTTCTTCCCTTGCCGACGTAACATTGCCACTTCTTAGAAAATCAGTTGAACTAATGGAAATTAGGAGAGGTATATCGTTTTCGTGCAACAATTATTGAAATAATTTATATCAAAATAGTAATTTGAATTCAAACCCTAAATGCAAATTTTTGTAATTTTTATTCAAACAAATATCAATACTTTTTTCACGTAAAATCCAGTAAAAATAATCACTTTCATTATCAAAAAAGGACCAGTAAAACATCTCTGTATCTATTTAATAAGGCGTTAGAGATCATATTTACATATAATTATATATATATATATATATATATATATATATATAATTTCATTAGAGATTATTTCTATTCAATATTTATTTACATAAACGCTTTTTTATATACAAAATTGTATTTATTTTAGATTGTCCTGGTGTTTTAGATCTACATAAAAGATTTGTACAAATATGTCAAAGTGGCGGGTTTGATGTCGAAGTATTCAGCTTTATTGAAACTTCATTAACATTTATGTCGATATTATATTTAAGAATAGTTGATCTAGAATCTGCAGGTAAGTAAATAATAAACGTAAACGTTTATAAATAAATGTTAATTCTACCTTTTTTAGATCCTGGACTTGGTGAAACATATGGTGTTCAACTCGACCACCGAGATATATGTAAACCTAGTAGTAGAGATTGTTTTCTTTATCAAAAATTAACAGAACTTATTAATAAAGTAGATTAGAATTGTTATATGAGAAACAAGTGCTGTGAGGATAAGAATAATATAGTTTTAACAAATCGAATGTTATTTGAATAAACATAAATTGCCAATAATATAAAATCACTGTGAAATTTCAACATGAAAATGAATAGCATGACTCATTTTTTCTTTTATTTAACGTACATTACTTAGAGATGTTTATAATAGGAACAATTTTTTCATTTGTCATATGCAAAGAATTATTAAATACGTTAATATCCTAATAGACTTAGTATATCCTTAATGCAAAAGATGTGATAATAAAATTATACTCTATGACGAACAATTGAAGAAATTGTATGTTAGATGTGTAATTTTATAGGTTTAATACAAAACATTCTATTTTCAATAATGATTAGTGCCCAGAACAAGACTTAAAAATGTATTTTTTATATATTTAAAAGACAATCTGTTTGTTCACTTGTTAATATAAAACTATGTTACAAATATGTTAACTTTGTTATATATTAAGTAATAAAATTGAATTAATAATATTTACCTGGGGTTATTTTGTTTAACGTCTGAATTCTATTAATATTAAAACAAATGTGTATTTCGCTGATGTTAAAATTGTATTTTTCATAGTGTTAAACGTAAAAATATACGATGAAAAGTGCAACTGTCGAAATATTTCCCTCTTAAACTATAAATTGTTGAATCAACTTTATACCTGTTTGTACTATCGTTAATAATAATGTTTGTACAATGTTGATAGAAGTTATCATGTTATGCTCTACAAACATTCTTATTATTTTCTAATACTTTTAACAAATGTGTACCAACAATCAGTATTCTATTCTATTTAAAATATCATGGTTACTTAACTATTGTTTATTTTTAAATTGTTTCATTTTCCTTGCTTCATAATAATTTAATAAATTCATTAAATAAAAATTAAAATAAAGAAGCAATTTAGTTTCGAGATCGTAAAATTTCTTCCACGGAACTGTTACATCTGTGTGTGCCCGACGAGAGACGTATCTGAAATTTTATTATCTTCATATATCGTCAAGTTACAAAAGAAATTTTTTTTACAAGATTTAATTATGGTAGTAGATTGGCTTATTTTAATTGTGTTTTTTTATATAACGAAAATATTTATACCCACCGGAAGAGTATAACAAATTATCTTTTATTACAAGGTATTCATATTATTTAATACAAATATTCTAACGAAAAAAATAAATTCTTTTAATAACAACATGAAGTATAAGTTAAGTATTGTAATGCTAATTTCTGATTGACATTAATTACAATTAATAACTAATTGGGTTTATTGCATTAATAATAAATATATAAGTATTTAAAAAAAATATTAATACAAATTTAATTGTTAATAAATTCAACAATTAAAAAATAACAGTTGCAATCAATTTTTCAATTATTTCAATTTATTTTTATAGAGTATATAATAGATTGTCATGCATGTTGGGTTTGAGTTAAAAATGAAAATAAACGTGAACAGTACCTTTTTATTTAAAATTATTAATAAGGCATGAAAGTGTATATATATATATTGCTGGGTTTTTCATGTTCAAATTACAAGACCTGATTTCATTAACATGCAGCTTTTTAAAGATATTTCTATCATAATAAATTCTTTATTCACATTACTTTATATTCTTGAAGAACAGAAGATGCATCTGTAAGTTAACATTATTAAAATGGAGATAGTTTTAAAACACAAACAAATCTAAATAAAGGTAAACCATATATAAATATGTTTTTAATTTAGAATTTTTTCAGCCAGGTGAAAACATGTTTCAGATGAGATCTTTTCCTAATACTTTTTAGGTATCATTTCCAATTTCTAATAATCAATTCCAATAACCAGTTTTTTTAATAGCAAAAAAATCAATGTATTAAAACCTCACAAATATTTCATTTTTTATTTGCTAAAAAAACTTAACAGGAAATGGATTTTTTTTATTTTGAGTAAATTTTGTTGTAAGTAGATAAATATTACTTATAAAAGTATTCAGTTTCCTAAATTCGTTTGTTTTATTAATTTTTTAAAAGAATTTAAACAATTTTTGGAAAACCTATGTGATACTTCAGTTCAATAGAATTACTGTGAAACGTAACAAAAAATATTTACTTTAAAATAATTAAGAACACGTCTATTTAAATGTGGAATAACAATATTAATATCAAAAAAATGTAAGTATTAATGAAACTGGTTAAAACAATATAACTGAATTTATCAGCTTGATAAAAAAATAAACATGATAATATTTACAATTCAATTAATGTTAATTGAATAACATAACAGCTATCTTGGAGAAAACTAAAATATATGAGATAAATTATTTGGAACCAATGTTGAAGGTAAGTACACCTGTATAAATATTCCTAAACAATATCTTAGTCATTAAATTCCAGTTTAGAATAACTACATCTACATGTCATAAGCTGTTTTGATAACAATTTTTACAATATATATATATATATATATATATATATATATATATATATATATATATATATATATATATATATATATATATATATATATATATATATATATATATATATATATATATATATATATATATATATATATATATATATATATATATATATATAAACATCCATGCACACAAACTAAGATTATCAGTAATTTTTTGTGATTTAAAACAGTTAAGAGTTTATGGGAAAGAAATAATAAATAATGTAAAATAAATCATGAAACCAGTTGTAATCTTTAATTTTTTCTGTTCAATATTCCATATAAAATTTTTAACAAAGACATCACATATCAATGTTGAAATGAGACATAAACAGAATTATTTAAAACGTTTATATAATGTAATTTCAGTACAAAATATCCGTAAATAAGCATAAAAAATTCTATTGCTTAAAATGATCATATCGGTATAAAAGTATGCGCATTTGTTTTCTGTAGAATTAAAAAAAATATTCGTTTTAATTTTCCTGATTTTGAAAACATTGACTTTTAAAGACACATGTAACTAATGTGAAGTAAATATATAATTCTTTAATCACTAAAACATACTTCCATTGATTTATTCATACTAAATATATATGCATATTTAAAACAGGCTATAAAAATACATAGACATTATCATTAAAAGCACATTTTCACTTTATTCAAATATATCAGTTGCCATAGTAGTGATGCATATCAATACAGAATATCACTTAATAACATTTCAGCAATAAATTGAACAAAATCATGGCAGTGATTTAGGCTGATTAAGCAATGTTGTAACTCTAATAAATAATTAACAGATGGAATATTTAATTAAGAATTTAATTTGTGCACAGAAATGAATACATTTTATTAGATTAGTTTTTGTTCTCCTTGTTTGCTCGTTTAAAACCTGAAGTATCTGGTTATAAATATTGAAGCGTTGTGATTGAAATAGATGACTATGCTGTTATTTTGTCAAGTGTAATAATTATTTAAAAAAGGTCGAAACAAAAAACAATTACGATTAAAACGATTTTAAATACTCAACAAAATCAATGATATGAAATAAAAAAAGTAAAAAATTTAGACAGGCTAAATCTACACTTTGTTCAACAATTGATAAATATAAAATTCACATACTATGCTTATATAATTTATTAGTTTTGCACTGATGTAAATAAAATCATGTAATAAAAGCAAGAATAGCTAACTTCATTTATAATTACATATATATTAAATATAATAAATTGTTTAACTTTTCTCAAGTATTATATTTATTGTCTCTACTAAAATAGTAAAGATAATTTATTATTTCTTTGAATATTTCTGCAATCACCTGTACAAATAAAGCTAAAATACATGGTCAATTGTTTAAAAATATAGTCCAAATAAATTTACATGCAGCTACAGGCACCCACCGATGATTCAGCACAGCTGGTGGCAAAAATAACTTTGTCGGTCAATCAGTCACAATCTGTAGGCGAGTTAAAAAGTAACATAATTTATTAGAGAAATGACCATCTGAAATAAAAGTACTCTGTTAATTACAATCAAGTCATTAATACTACCTTTTTATATAATAAATTCAACTAAAATTCAGTTTTAAACTTACAATATTAATTAACAAATTATTTGAGCAAAACACACAACTAACAAATTTTCATGAAATGTAACACAACCACATGGATATATTCATAAAATAATACCTCATGACAAAAGAAATTGTGACCACATATTTACAATAAATACTGAGCTTTAATTACCTATGCATCAACAGCAGCCTTCTTCTTTTCTTTCTTCTTTTTAAGGAAAGATGGAGTTCTCAATCCTTTCTTCTTCTTCTTATCTTTTTTAGGAGAATCTTCAGATACCGATAAATCTTTAGTTGGGGAGCCCTAAAAATAAAAAACGTTTATTTTTTAAAAAATAAACTATTTAAAATAGAATAACATACTTCTTTACTGCTTTGAGACAATGTACTTATATGGGCATCTGAATGGTCTCCATTTACTGTGTTTTCCCCTGTAACAAATAATTCTTTATTATGTTTTTATAATTACAATCTAAGAATTAGTAAAGCATTTGAATTAATTTATGGTATATACATACCACTTTTATTCTAGCAGTTAAATAGATATCACAAAAACTATACTCCAAAAAAATATAGTTAAACATAAAAAAGAAAGAGAAAAATGTAAGACATACAATTATTGCAGGGTGTTTTATTGCAATTCCCTTAATTACAAAACAAAATAGCATCACATGTACTTAAGCATATATATATACATATATATACATATACATACATATATAATATCTAATGTAAATACATGTTAATGAAAGTACCATTCTGTCCACAGCCCAATTAATAATGTTTATATTATAAAAATAAGCATTCAAATTTCATTTATTTGCTCAACACAATAGAAAAATAAGGAAGGGTGCTTTTTTTTAATTTACTTAAAAATGAAGGAACTTGTATTTACACCAGAAGAAAATGGCATAGATTTTATTTTAGATTATAGTAAGTAATAACTATTTTTAAAATTACGAATCACCATTTAAATCACAATAATCCTTAAGTGCTATACAATAATGCAAAGTTGATTTTAAAATGATTAGTTATGTACAAAATTGCAAAATATACATGTTAAAAATTATTTGTAATGTTTATATTACAAACAATTGTTTGTATATATATATATATATATATATATATATATATATATATATATACATATTACAGAAAATATTAAACAATAATATTCAAATTACTACATAAAAGCAAGACTAATACATTTAAAATAATGGCTTGTATTATAATTCAGATCTTTCTCACAAAATTCATATTATATCTAAAATGAATGTAGTTCCTTCTTCAAACATTAAATATTATTTTTCCATAACATTTATACAAAGTTTATTTTTATGTTGGCACAGTTCAATGTTCAAAAAAAAATCAACACTTTAAATACTATGAAGATCATAAATTCATATTTACACATATATTAATTGAAAAACACTTTCATAATTAGATAAAATGTTCGATTAAAATATGTTTTATTACGTACATTAAAGAATAATAGTTTGTATTTTAACATAATTATAGTTTTCGTTTCAAGAAAACTAAAAAATAATTATTTGGGATGACAACAATTTGTGAAATTGTTTCCAATAAAATATATGAAAAAATGTACACTACTATATATATATATATATATATATATATATAAAATACAATTAAATGAAATATATCACCAATTTAATATATTTGGAATTACTTTTTTTTAATAAAAGAAACAAGATATACGAAGTGATTACTTTTAATAGGAGATATATTTCTGACTACATGAATTATTACTAAAGAAAAAGACAATTTATATCCCCTTACATATTTGTTTTTTTATTAAAGAAATATGTACATTAAACATTGAAAAAATATTATAGAACTTCTATATTAAATTGAAATGTAAGTGGGTATAGTTGTGTTTATTTTACTGTATTTATTATACTACTAATCTTTAGCAAAATTAATAAAAAAATTACAATACCGTGGTTTAATTTAAAATAAGTTTGAATAAAAATGAATACAATTACATTAACAATTATTTAAATTTAAAAAAATCCAAAATTTAGTTGCTAGAGATTATTAGTTTCTTTAAGGAAACATTTTTTATGACAAGTAATCACAACATAAAGATATCATTTTTTTATACTGTCAAAATAAAAATTATATTAAATTAATATTAGTAGAGGTGTGTATACCTTTAGTTCTTTATTAAAAAGCACTAAAATATATATACACAGAGTTACCTAAATATAAGAAAATCAATAACTTTAAAATAAATATCAAAGTGTTTGAAATTTCGGTTACAATTAAAGTTCCAATGTATAATTTTTACACAATTAAATAGCAGGGACACAGTTCTTCAAATTACTGATTTTCTAAATATAACAATGAATTCATTTCAAATATGTTTATTATATATTTTGAATACTTTGAACTGTAAGAACATAATTAATTTGAAAGTAAATCACTAACTTGAAATACATACATATATATATATATATATATATATATATATATATATATATATATATACACGGCATTACCAATTAAAATTACCTTATTTTCATTTAAAACTAATTTGCCTGTCAAAAAATTACACATATCTTGATGAATACTAAAAATAACTCAATATTTTGACAAACAAATAACTGACAACAATTTTAATTAAACAAGTGATTAAGCACAAAACATAAAAAAGCCGAAAATTGATATGTAATTCCAACGATCATATTATGAACTAATATTTGACATTGTTTTTAAAGAATGTGCTCATTTAAAAAGTACTGACAAAGTAAAAAAAAAAACAATTACTACCTTCATTTAAACTATTTAAATACATAAATTACATTCCTTAAATCTCTAATTACAGTTACTTTTTTAGTACATAAAATATTTTTCAAAATACTATTTTTTTTTGTGCAGATATGTTCTTCACTTAAAAAACATTAAAATTAAAAAATAAAACTGTTTTGATGTTCAATAAAAAATAAAGAATATATTTATTCATAATTTATGTTAATTAGAAAACTCAAATTTAGTTTACTTGTTTTCAACTATATTTAATACTAAATATTATTGATTGGTCTTGTAATGTTTGGAAATTTAATAAGAACACAAACATTATAAACTTTGTACTAGTACTTCTCATACCCATAATGCTTTAATCATTTATTGTTTTAAAACTATAGTACATTTACCCTTAGAATATACTTGTAAGAACTAATTATAATAAGATTTTAACTTATTATTAAACAATTTACAGAATAACTATATTTTAAGTCAAAACAAGTACATTAAATGTTTTATATCTTCAAATAACATTTAACATCATATAATAACTTTCAGTGTTTTATTCTGAAGAAATATCACAATAATTGTTCATAATGAGAGATTGAATTGAAAATTATTTCATCCTTTAAGTATAAAAAAAAGTTCTATATATCAAAAATAATATACCAATGTTAATCATGTTGAATACACTATTTTATTTTCAATGGTGAATATATATATATATATATATATATATATATATATATATATATATATATATATATATATATATACACACATAATTTGACATTCAATTATTCATTATGTAAGTTAACTCTTGTTTATATATTTTTTTAATAAATAGTAATTTTAATGACAAATATTGTGATTTTTCAACTTTAATAGATCTTTGTTTCATTGTAGTAAAGTATAATGATGTTAATAAAAAGCATTTTCAACAATAAGGTGTTTTATAATTATTATAATACAAATGGGATAATTTTTTCTTTATTTTCTTTTCTAGTTTTAAAATGATAAGTTTATGAATATATTTATTATTAAAGTAACTTTCAAGTTTAATACTGTCATACAAGGAAATATAAAATTTATTTGTAAATAATTTTTTAATTGTACTTTTTACTAGTTTATTAAGAACTTCATTACTGATAACATTAAATTGATTTAAATTAATGAAACGTTTTTTGTGTGATGTAATATTTACATGTAAATGTTTTAATTGTGCAGTGGGTGCTTTTACTAGTTTAACAAGCACAGGTACCATGCATGGAGTAGTATGAGTTAGATGTGCAATATGAAAATAAACAGGATTAGGTTTTACATGTGAACCATCCCTAGAATTAAAAATCTTGCAGTAATTATTCATTACAGCATACTTCTTTCCACATTGAAAAAACCCATTAACTGAAAAATAGCATCAGAGAAGTCGATAATAAAATAAAATTTTCTAAACAAGGAGTTGTATACTTTAGGGCACAAATGATTATATATGTACAATAAAAAAGTATTTTAAATAAATAATAGAATATTAATTTCATTCATAAATTTTCAAAACACTATTTACTTACATGAATTAATTACTATTGTTTGCAATGCAATGCCAAAAAGAATATCTATATTTAAAATGACAGAAATCATTACAACCAATTCCACTTTTTCTTAAGGACATGTTTTTCAAAATTTGCCTAATTTTTCCATTTGCAGCTATAGAAACATTATTTTATTCATTTGGATGAGATTCTGTGCAATCATTTTTTTTTTAATTTTGCAGTTACATTTTTATATTTTATTTTGTCTATCTATGCTTTATTTTGAATAAAATATAAAAACTATAATCTTCAAACAAATAAGATCATTTACATCAATTTTCAAAAAACTATGTTACTGTAATCAGTACTATATATAATTTCTGCAAAACCAATACAAACACAAATGAAAATGTATCTCCTTAATGAAATTAATTTTATTTTATAATCAATTTGTAACATAAAATAGCACAAATACCCAGGTTAACTTATATGAGGAAATAAATTAAAAAATGCAAAAAAAAAACATATGTATATATACGTACCTTGAATTGTATTCTCTACAGTCTCTACTGTCCTTGAAATCTTTAAGTCATTCATTACATCTTCAGTCACCTCTTCTGCACAGATAAATACACATGCAAAAAAAACATGCAAAATAAAATTGCAAATCATAGTTATTATATTAATTAATAATATCAAAACAACATGCTTTCAAAATATAATCAAAAGTGCAAATACAATAAAAAAAAATTACCTTTCGATAGGCGTGCAGTTTTTGATCGTTCCAAGGTTGAAACATCGGATTCTACAGTAACAAGTAAAACATGCAAATTTCATGCCATTTGTGAATGACTATATAATAGGTAATTATGAATGTAAATGCTATTAAGCACCTTGCTAATAGCAGACACTGAAAATATTTTCTTACTTCAAAATTGAAGCCATTATGAAAAGAAACCGAATACACTTTTACAACAAAATGTAAGAAAACTAAAATATGCTTTAGGATATTTTTTAAATATAACAAAATGTAACAAAATCCATTTGTAACAAAAATTGTAATTATATCAAAAACACACTACAGAGATTTAAACAAATATATATATGAAAGATAGATTATTATATTAGAACAAATTTATCTGCTTTGTATTTTAAATACACAATAATCATAATTTTACTTTAAGAATAATACAATTTCATAAAATAATATTAAATCAAAGGTTACTTTCATTTACTTATGTAGAAAACAACTATTCAAATTGTAGTCAAAATATTTTTTTAAATTTATAATTTAATGCCTCTAAAAACTTGCATAAATTAGTCAGTTAAAACTGTTTAACTTTTATTCACTACTCTACAATAAAATAATATATTCGAAATATTTCTTTTTTCATTCGGTGGCTTCAATTATGAAATTACCTCGGCCAAAGTACCATATAACACGAATTTTTTTTCAAATAGGTTTTCGAATTCTCAATATTAAACACATAATAACTTGATTCTAAGTTTTATTGATTATTATAGTTTTGAGTCAGAATTTAATGTACGTAGACAAAAAAAATTACAATTATTGACATCAATTTTATTCTATATGAACATTACTATGCAGACTAATGGTATTGTAAATGTTATGTTGAACTGTCTAATGAAACGCTTTGCCTGCTTACTAATGATGACCACTTACCACAGTTCCATCATTTTCGTTTACTTTTAACTAATTAAAGTAGAAGAAAATTTTTATTATCACTTCAGTTATCAGTACTCTGACAAAAACACAACATTTTAAGGTGCTTAAATTAAGAAATAAAAAATAACTTACCATCACTTAGCACCACCTCTGGTTGACAAGGTCGAGGAGCAGTTTTTGTTTCTATCCGCAAAACTCGAGGTTCTAAAGAAGAAAAATATACTTGAGCATAGCAAGATCACTTATTTAAAAATCAAAAGAATTTAATGATGCATCATAACCATGAACAGACATACTATCTGAATTTTTTTTGTTATGATCTTTTTAAAATCGATTTGTTTGAATAATATGAGAATACTTATACATACCGTCTCTACTTTCTTCTTCAGTTTCACTAGCACCTGAAGTAGGAGATCTAAATGCATTTCCATCTACTTGATTTCTATTGGTGTTATATGAAGAAAGTGGTTCTGATTCACTGAAATCTGTATCATCTAAAATTTAATTGTAGAGTTTATTTTTTGACTAAATTAAATACTTAAGTACATCAAATATTAAAAAGGAAAATCACTTACATTCTCCCTTAGCTTTCTTTTCAATAACCTTTTTATACTCGTCCAACTCTTTATCCGTGATCGCATCAAATGGATTTTTCGCATAAGGCGTTTTATACATCATAGCATTGTGTTGATATCCTCGTTGGATAATTCCCTTTGAGGCAGCACCCATTAACACAACATGATCACCTGTTTGGGTTACACCAGCATCTTGTATTTTCTGAGCTTCTTCCCACGTAACACCTTCAAGGATGTGTGACTGAGGACCAGCAGATATTTTATCTGCACGACGATAATCTTTAATCTAAAATTTTAACCAATTATCAACAGTTTCGTTGCTTTATTACCTTATAAATACTTTTAACCATATGACGAATTCATATAATTCCATATTTTTATAATTAAATCCAAAGGACGAATTTAGATTTAAATATAACTGAAATTATATGTTGGTTTTAAACTAAATGATGTATAGCTGAATACTTATTTTTTTATAGTTGAAATGAACTTCACAAAACATCTTAAAGATAAATTTTTTACTCACTGTTAACTAATTGTTAAAATTAATTAATATTAAAGTATTAAACTGAATATGAATTTTTAAAAAATTATTATAAAATTGATTACACATTTCTAAGAAAAGTAATTATTGAAATAATACAAAAATTAAGGTTACTATCTTCCTAAAATAAACTTATATTTTTACATAATAGTAAATAAGATATTGAACATTTCATAAGTACTTTTTCACTCCAGTAAAAACAACTTTATTTCAAATCATACCTTTTTTATCTCAACAAATCTAGCTAGATTATTTTTTACTGTAAAGAAAATTTACCACCTATATAATATATTTTTAAAATTTTTTATACCGTATTTTTTTTATAAAGTATTAACACTATCTATATTTTATCCAGCTATATAATAGTAATTCAAGGAAATGTTGCACTCCTGTATTTATTTTTTTTTACATACAATGAATTATTTAATCTAGAATTAAATTTATTTATGTAGGAAATAATATACTTATATATAAATGAAGTAAATTTGGTAACATCACATAAAAGTGATAATGTTTATAAATTGTTTAACATGTTTAAACAGTTTTGTTATGATTAACAATTATATATATATATATATATATATATATATATATATATATATATATATATATAAATAAATTGTACTCATAAATAACATAAATTTAAACAAAAAAGCTTTTAAAGAATATGTAGTAATATGAACAGCTTAACAGAGATGAAAAATATACTTACTTGTTGTTGTAGTTGTTTGAATTCTTTGGGATTTGTGTTCTTGGGTACAAATTGAAGCGCAGAATCAATCTTCACTGCTGTACTTGAATGTGTTGGAGATCCATCAGCTACCCACTGTGAAGAGACAAAACCAGCACATGAGTAAACATTAAATTTATTAAACTTTATTCAAAAACTAAAGTATGCGAAATATGTGCCTGTCGAATGCCGAGTTATCTATAACTATTTATTAATTATCCTTCTGTTTGTAATATACTTATGTACTGGTTTTGTCTGGTAACTTAAAAAGTCAATTCATGCAAAAATATTTCTAAGGTACACAGGCACACAGTTTACATACTTAGGATTGAATAAAAAATATAATAGGATAATGTAGTACTAACTAAAAGTAAATAAATGGAATTAAAGAAAGGTGATGTAGTATATGAACTGTTGTAGGATATGTTTGAAAGTAGACATAAAAAATAAATTTAATTTTATATCTGTATAAAATGTAAACATATCTTCATTAACACTAACACTATGTTTTATATCCCAAATCACAAAAAACCAATAATTTGATAAAAGAAAAATACATATGTTTTTCTAGTAATATTAATATTTTGCAGTTAACAAAAAGAATAATCAACCATATAAACATAAGTGAATTATGTTCACAATAATCTAAATTAAATTGATTTAAACAACTATTAAGGTACAAACTCAAAAAATATTTTTAATTTGCATTTTATATTATATTTTAAAAAACAGTTTTCAGAACTCAGGTCTTATTACCAATTCTGTAGTTTTTTTCACAAATATTATTTACATATCTGATATTCTTAATATGTTTATTAATAACTGGTATGTTTCTGAATACAATTTTCTTTTGGTTTATTCTAAAATATTAAACGAAATAACAAAAAATTCAAAACATCAAATATTTTTTTTTGCATTAGATTATAAATACTGTTAGTGATATTATTTGGAAAAAACATACTTGTTTAATAATAATAATAATTAAAAAAATGAATTGATCATCTATAAATATTTATTGGCACACAAATTAATAAAAGCTACATAAATATATAAGATGGAATAATCTATACAATAATATTTTATTATATTAATTCAAAGCATTTTAAAAATCATTATACTTCATAGAACATTTAGATTAACATTTAATTTGTTTAGTTTGTAATTACTGTACTTTAACTGGTCAAATGGTAATGTTTGAAACTATGCCCATTTAATAAACTGGGATATTATTTGATAATTTTGGGCAGATTACAATCTAATTTTTAAATAAATTGTAATCTAAACTTAAAATATAGAATTGATATGCACTTTTCAGGCACTGTAAATAATGTATAAAAATAATTTCTAGTTGCTCTCATTTTGTATTATATATACTTTAATACAGCTGCCATACAATTTACTAAAATTACCATTCGAGCAGTTAAATAATTTCTATTTGCAATAGAAACATTTTTTTTAATTCCATGCTCAATTAGTAAACCAAAAGACTAGAATTTGAAGTGTTATACATCTTTCTTTAATTAAATGATTTTTGTGCACATTTAGACATCAATGTTACAAAGAAGCATATATAATTAATAAGCAGGCTACTGTGTTCTTAAAATCTTCATTAGATGTTTAAAAAAATATTTTTTTTCAATATAATCACATTTTTATTTGAACACAAGTAAATGTTTCAAGTTTTTATTGGAAATAATAAAACGATATAAAACATTTAAATCTATACCTTAATTATATATTTTATAAAAATCATATGCATTAATAAATTGAAACAAATCACATTCTTTAAATTGCTGGATAAAAATAATATTAATTACTGTATTGTTGAAATTTATTACACTTTAATATTGGAGGAAAAAAAAAACAAAATTGCTTTTTAAACGGTTATAAAATTTTTAATATCAACATAAATCGTTGTAATTTTTATGGACTGAATTTTGGAATTACTTTATATCAAATACACTTAATACACTCCTGTTTTAAAAACGATGTGATGGTGCAACTTACACAAGTATTAATTTTATAAGAATAAAAGTGCACGAACTAATTTACTTTTAATAATTAAAAGGTTTTCTATTTATTCAAATTTAACATAATTGGATTGTTGTCAAAAAAAAACATAAATCTTAAATAAAAATCCAAACTTTTCAGGCGATTACAGTAGCAGCATGAAATTGTTAAAAAAAATGAATTGAAATGAACTGGATTTACATGTTTAAAACTAATGTTGAATATTAATTGTTTAAGTGTTAAAACAGGAGCATTAAGTATTTTTAACAATTTATTCTTTATCTTCAAATTTAATATATTCTACCTTAGTGATTTTCTTTGGATCCGGGGTACCAGTTTCTAATATTTCCACTTTCTGATACACGTTTGGTGAATTAAGCCACCTTGTACGATCGTTCCCTCTACGTCCGTCAATTTTCTTCCATAATCTATAAACAATCGATATGTTTATCAGTTTAATATCAAACATATGATTAAAGTATATTTTAAATAAAGTACCACAACTGTTTTTAAAACATTTAAGAATAATTAATTGAATATTGCTGTAAGTTTTAATACATTCCTAAATGTTAAATTCATATTGTCATAAGTTTAAAAGTTACGAACCCTTGTTTGTACAATTCCTCTTCTTCAAATAAATATCCCAAGGACGATACAGCAGGTGGGACTTCAACATCATTACGAGGTTTAGGTGGTTCACTTTTAACTAACGGGTGACGATATATATAGCCTGTACGGAAACCGGCGTTGTCTAACATACGCATCAAGGCTTCAAACTCGACGCTGCCTATACGCCACTTGCGTTCCACCTTGTCGGTAAAAATGGACGGAGCGTCAGGCTTCGGAGTGCTATCGGGAGCTTTACGTGCAGCTTCATAAATTTGTTTGCGAGCTTCGTCCGACACAAGCACAAGATTATCGATGCCGACGGGCATTAGTTTTAGCTGAGTTTCACAAGCTAGAACAGTATTATAGACATTGAAGAAGGCTTCTTCAATGGTCTCTCCACAACATACAGCGCCATGATTAGTCAACAACAAAACTTTATTTATTGGACCCAAATTTCTAACAATTTTTTCTCTCTCTTCTGGTTCCAGTGATCCACCTAAATATGTGTGATTGCTTACATCTCCTATGACAACAGATTCTTGGCTAATTGGCAACAAACCACATTTTAAAGACGATACAGCAAGGACAGATGGTGTATGAATATGAATAATGCATTTAATGTCTGGACGAGCAGCGTGTATAGTTGAGTGTAACATAAATCCAGATATGTTCACTCCAAAATTAGTAGTGCCTTGTTCAACTACCGTTCCTTGCATATCGATTTTTATTAGATTTGAGGCAGTGATTTCATGGTAAAGCATTCCGAAAGGATTTACCAGGAAATGCTCTTGGTCTTGGTTTAACCTGGCAGTGATTTGATTACCAATACCTTGGGTCCAACCATACAAATCCATCAGTCGAAATACCGCAGCTAACTTACAACGAATAATTTTTTCGCCTTTCGCATATCCCATTGCTTCAACTCCTCTGATATCATTGATTGGTACTACACAGTTAGCATTCTTAAACATGTTCCCCGACTGTACTCGTGAACTCGGTACTCCCATCATGTCAGATATCTGCTGAAGTAGATTCGTTGGACCGACACCTCCGTCCTTCATCTGAATTTCGATAATTCGCTCGAGTTCTTCTCTAAACAATTTGCTGTTCATTATAGATTCGACTCTCTTTCGTCTCTCCATCTCGCGCATATCCGCGTCGATATCTGCTGGCCGTATCTTCAATTTATCTTCCTCTTCCATAGAATCGCCTATGCCATTTGTTTGGGGTGGCTGCTCCACTTGACTAACGTCTGCCATGATGCTGATTTGGAATTACCAATCTGAAAAGAAACATGACTTAAGTATTTTGAATTAATTTATTTAATATCACAAAAACGCTTTTCTCTCATCTAACTTATCACGAAAAAAAAAACATGAGTTTACAATGCAAACACAAGAAAATATCTTTATACTGTAATTTAGTTTATATATACATATATATATATAAAGAACTAATTACAATACGAAATACGAATCAAAATATATTTACATGTTGTCAGAACAGAGAGAAAAAATTAATTATTATTATTCTATGTGTACGATTATTACAAAATACATACAAAAATAACAAAACATTCAATCGATACTTATAACCACATATATACATTAAACGTATTATCCATATCATAAAAAACGGAGAAACTTTACATTTTTAATAAGAATATACAAGAAAAAAAAATGATTGTAACAATTATATTTCGTCTATATTTAAATCTGTACCACCATTGAATTTGCATAAAAATAACGATCAACAAGTATTGTTGACAAAAAAAAATCTTCCTTAGTTTACTTATAAGAGAAAATAATACTTGTATTGAATTTTATACCGAAATACAAACATGCACATGAATAGGCCTAGACGTATACATTTTGTTAATCTGTTTGAAAATTCTGATTCGTTAAACGAAAATTATTTAATACCATACATACAAAAACAAGAAACAGAAATATAGAATAGCTAGAATTCGATTGTGTTAAAACATTGCTACATATAATTGTTGATTTCGGAAATGTTTTAATCTTATTATATTCAAATTATAGGTTCATATCTTTTTATTTCTACTACTGTAACATTCATTATAGTGTTCAAAACAATTAGTAAATAACATTTATTAAAGTCATAATGTAACATACACGTACGCCACTGAATTACGGATATGACCACTTGCTATATAAAAACGGTCAGCCTGCTACTATATTCCTTCTTTACAAACACACCACACCCCCACCATTAATAAAAGGATGAATTTAATGGATGATGTCATTACAGCGCACAGTATACGTGCACACAACATTCAACAGAGGCGAACAACGTCGGCCATACGACCTAGATTCAGCCAGACGTCACACATTTGTTAAAATAATGCGAATAATATTGGAAAGTAATTTCTATTTTCAGTTTCTATACAAATCTAGCGCTGCATTATTCATACGAGGTTATGAGAATTGTTCCAACGACTAATAAGCTCTGAATTATTACAATTTGCAAAACAGGAAAACAGTGTCGTGCTACTTCTAGTATAGAATGAAAAATTACATGTTATAATTAAAATTAAGTACGCATACTTGTACTTATGTATAACTTTTATTTTCAAGCAATGGAGAAAATCATATTTCAGTTAAAACATTTGTATTATTTTACATTGATAAATACAGGTTGCGGGGTACAATTCACACACACACACACACATACAGTCACATTTCTGCTGAATAACTAAAAAATATTTTGAAAAAATATTCGTCCAAAATAAACTTGTGTTTTTTTTTTACATTTTTTTATAGTCGGACAGCAATTTTTTAACTGAAATACCTATCTATAAACCCATTGAAATTAAACGGTCGCACAAGATTCACCATCGAATGTACAGGGTCGTAGTAGAATCCATCTGATTACATCACTTGATATCAAAGCAAATAGATAATCGACTGACATCAAATATTTTTCACCACGTTCTGTTACGGTTTTACTGCTCAGCAGATTTAAAAATTGATTTTTCTAATTAACTGATGTGAAATACACTAAATAAATTGCAATACCAACATTCAAGTCAGTATTTTGTTCTATAACCTTAGCGATGTTAGTAATAATGGAAGTATTTCTTTGTAACTGTTCATTAATGCTTCAAATCTTCGAAAAGTTTCAATCAATAACGATTCGAAAAATTGTATAATTGGTTTATATAAAATGTATAACATGCATTTTAAATAGATACGCCACTGTCTAGTTAAATTACAGTAACAAAAAACATCAAATGCAAAACTTTTTCTTTTTTTCACTAATTACTATGTATTATTGTTTCATTCTGTTTTTACTCAGTCTTACATAATTACACCAGCTTTCTTTCTTAATACGTCAACATAATGAAAAAGATCACTTTTTATTTAGAATAATTAACACGGTGAAAAGTTGCGTACAACTTGAAGATTACAGCATTTTTTTCCGAATCAAATCTAATTCTTTCATTTACTTAAATTTATACTGTACATCGTTTCGTTATTATCTCACGATTATTTCAATTGAAAAGAAAGTGATGTTGCCAAAAGAATGAATTAAAATTGGCAACTAACGTAATAGTAAACACAGAAGTAATTAAATTAATAAGATGAAAGTCTAAATAATTTACATCACAGATAATTATGGCTTATTGCGATAGTCATGACAGATTATAGAGAATGGGTGTCAGCGTCTTTTGGATTCTCTGAGCCACATGAATCCCCATACGGATTTGTCACGGGCCGTACGTAGATTCTAAGCCCATAATAAAAATAGAATTTTGCTTTTTAATCAGAAGATATTTATAAAAGAAAAAAACTACAAACATTACAAAACAGAGCTTGTTTTTTGGTGAAAGAAATGCATCTAGGTCAGGTTTAACAGGATGTGGATGCAATACGGCTGGAATTTTCAAGATGTTCATCAGACATTTTGGTTCTTATTTTATTTTCTTTCGTTCGCAGTTACGCGGTCGCACTGTGGCATCTCTGCCGTTTAGTTGGGCATTTTAAGCGACAGAAATTCATTCATGGCGCGAGTACATGTACAAAATAACACCATTCCACTCACGGGCCACATCAATAGGCGAAAAGGGCCACATGAGGCCCGCAGGTTGGCCACGCATGTTATAGAGTGTGCATAATCAAAATAATTTTACTATATGCTCATTAATTATAATCAATTAATATGATAAAAATCATAAATGAATAGCATTTTTATTTGATTAGATTAACTCATATGTTTATCTTTCTTTAAATAGCATTTAAATTTATATGTTGGCAAGCAAATAATTTTATAATTATATACATACATACATACATACATATATAGGTGATTCAACTTAGGCTTCCACGCAGAAGTCTTAAAAAAACGCAAAAATTAAAAAAAAATGTTATTCCCTATTTACTATTTTAGTTTAATTGTATTTTAGCATTGAATTGAACTAAATAAAAAATAATATGACTTTTTTTAACCCCCGCACACCTTTTAATACTTCCACGCGAGCCTAAATTGAATTCTCCTTCCCCCCCCCTCCCTCTATAATATATATATATATATATATATATATATATATATGTGTGTGTGTGTGTGTGTGTTTACATATACATACATATAATATATATATATATATATATATATATATATATATATACGTGTGTGTGTGTTTATATATATATATATATATACATACACGTTGATGCATAAAAAAGAATGAATTCTTTTATGTGAAACTCGAGCATAATCTTGGACAAAGCTATTGTGAGAGCAATTTTTTATTTCGCGTTTAACCTCGAAAACATTACGTTATCAGCAATTTTAACTTCATTACGTCAGCTTCATTTCGTAGGTGAATATGACTAGTGACATATATTTTATGCAGTTGCTAAGAATTCTTCAAACACAAACGAATGCTAACAAGCTACACCAGTCATAATGAGATTCATAATTGATCCAAATAAGGAGGATTTCATACTATGTGGAGACAGAGGCGTTAATATGTAAGGTCAATGACAGTCACTTGATTCAATTTAAAATAAGACATACATACACAACACACACACACACATATATTAATATAAAGCGACGTGGTTTTCATTTTAACAGACATACACCTATGTACAAAATAAAATGTTTATTAATAAATTATTCATTTCACGGACGAAATGTGATGCACCGATCAATTTTTCTATATATAACAATGTAGAGTCCAAACGTGCCAATTTCTTTATTGGCATAATCATTGTTTAACTGTTAGCGCCACATAGCGATTTAAAAATGAATATATATATATATATATATATATATATATATATATATATATATATATATATATATATATATATATTCTTCAATGGCGCTACATCCCAAATCGGACCTTGGCCTCAATTTTCTGTCTCCAGACATCTTTCTACTTGACTCCTCCAGTACCTTATTCCCAACAGTTCCACTGCATCCTTCTCTACATTGTCTATCCCCATCTGAGCTTTAGTTTACCCACAGGTCTTCTCCCGCCTGGTTGCATATCCAACGCCCTTTTTGATACTCTTGAGTCCGGTATCCGCTCGGTGTGACCTGTCCATCGCAGGCAGAGCATTCTTATAAAGACCGATAGTTTTGGTTCTCAGACACTTTGTATATATAATTCGAAGTTATAACGTATTCTCCATATACTTCCATCGTTTACTGGACCAAATATCCTTCCCAACATTCTTTTTTCGACGGTGGTCAACATTTCTGCGGTTTTAGTTGACATGATCCACGCTTCATCTTTATAAGATATGATAGTAAGTACATATGCGGGTTTTAAACAGTCGAATTTTGGTCTTCCTATACATATTTTTGGATTTCATAATGGGCAAGAGCGCTATATATATATATATACATACAATCATATTTAGACGTTGTAAGTACTTGTAAAATACAAACCATTTAAATGAAATTGAACTAACACATAGAATTCCGTTTTCATGCATACTTTTAAATGGTCAATGAAATATCTCTTATCATATCATTCAATAAGATTTAATATTTTTAGTATATTTAACAACGAATGAAATAATACAAAAAAACCTCTTAAATCTATAATGTATATTCCTTCTACTCGACAAGTTTTCCGATTTGTAATCATTTTTAATATATCCTTCATAAATGTCTCCATTTAAAAGTATTTACCATTTAATAAATGTTAGTATGGAAAAGCCATAATCACTTACGGGTAAAATAAGTGGCATTTTATTATGACTGTTAATTTTTCGATTTTTTTCTTTACGGTCTGGAATACGCATTACTTTAGGGAAATTTATTTTTTTCATGATTTATTAAAATTTATCATTTGGTAAAAATATTTTTATGTAACGTTTCGAAAGTTTGGTAATAAAGATATTTTTTAACAGTTTGATCATTTAGAGATCAAGTTGAAGAAATAATCTCAAATAAAAATCACTCTCATAATTCATATGTCAATATAAATGTATAACACCTTTTTTATAATGTTCTATATAATTTACATAAGTCTTCAGATTCCAAATATGGCAGTAATTCAATATATACCCGCTCATTATATTTATAAAAATATTGGTACGCCGATGAAAAACTGTGAAATTTACATAAAAGTCCTCCTACACGTTCGATTAATATACGAAATTCACTTTTTAATATCAGTAACATAATCAATATATTCTTCATTGCCAAATCAATAGATTCACATGTTGATGTTTCATGTCACGGTTGTTATACTATATCGATGTTGAAATACTTGTTAACATTAAATATCTTAATTAAAATTCATTGATTTAAATGTTGCTTAATAATTAAATCTCACATCGACGGAAAAATATATCTAAACTAAAAAATCACACTGAATGCGACGAATACAAAAGAAGTTATTTTTTTTATAGAATATAAATAAACATAAGCAATACGAAATAATATAAACAAATTTACAAGATTTGTGGAACAAGTAGTTAAAAACGTACTAGAAATAAATAAGGAAATTAAAGATGTATACTTTTATTCATCATAATATAACTATAATAAGCTATAGATACAATTTTCTTGTATAAAATTGATTTATATTAGTGCTGTACACAAACTTTAATATTTTGCACGTAACATAAAAGTAAATTCTGTTCTCGTGAATCACATTGTTTACCGCACAACGTAGCAAGAAATTAAAAAAACACTTATATGCAGAATATTTTTTAAACAAACAGCACATGCAAAGAAAATAATCAAAAAAAAATATTTGCATAAATTAATTCCCTTTTATGAATTGTAGTCATTTATAAACGCGTAAGCATGACGATAACGAATATTGTTTCATGCAAATTATTATAAAATGGAAGCGTCACAACGAACGGTTGTTTACGGTAGTATTTCAGTATATTTAAATTCATCAAAGTAAAATAATGGATCGGAGAACAATTAAGACTATTTTATTTAGGTCAGTTATAATGCTCTACAGAAAAAGGCATACTCGCATATAAATGCCTTCTTTTACATACAAAATTATGCATCGCATGAATTTATGCATACGTGATAGTATATGGTTTATATATATATATATATATATATATATATATATATATATATATATATATATATATATATATATATATATAATCTTTATCTTTTAAAAATTCTGTTGTATACGGGCATTTCCATTTTTTAGAATTCGACCTTCCCCATACATTTCTAGATATCTTTTTTCACCTACTCACTGATCTTCCCTCTCGACTATTTTATACTTTTTGGTCCCCGATCAATAATTCCTGTTATTTACTTGTTGACTTCTTGTAATATATTTCTTCTTTTACATCTCTATTTCAAACTTTTTACGTTATGACTGAAAGTCTTGTTTGTCTGTGAACCCACTCTATTCCTCTATTTTTCCCCGCAGTTTCAAATAAATATCTTTGCTCTATACTGTTTAAAATTCTTTCCTCTTATTATTTTGACATGCAATGCACATACTTGTAAGGATGAACAGAATACACCGATTAAATACTTTTCAAACAGACTTTTCAATTTAAATATTGAGGTATTTCTTCGTCAAAATAAACTTAATTCAATGTTATTAATCCGAACAATGAGATAACATTTGTTAGATTTATCAGCAAATAACTTGTTTGACTCATCTGATGTATCCAACTTTCAAGATGAATTTAAGAATGACATCGCTAGAGTCCTGCTTGAAAAATAATGAAATTTTAAGGCACTTTCAATTTGACAAAAAAATAATAAAACGCTATAAAAAACAATTATTTTTTTAAGTTGTAATAGAAAGATGACAATAGTACTTGTGGGTCGACCGTAATGAGTCCCTGTGTACATTCAGTAATAAAATAATTTAAAATGATTAGAACAATTAAAATATATTTCTAAAAAATTGTTTTTTTCCTTATATCAATACCAGTCGTCGTCATGTAGTTAATGTTTTAATTCCTATGTGATATTTATTAATGTTTCTGATTATTCTATTTCACTATTCTCATTATTTATTTAAAAACTTAGAAAGATATCAGTTTGAATATAAAATTCCTGGTTTTACTTCATGTAAACAGTCTAAAGATTTTTATGAGATGCAGTCTGGAACCTCCATATCAAGCTTGAGTAACAAAAAACGTTTTCTTCAGATAGTAAGTAATGGCATATTGTAAAACTTTCAAGAGTATGAATATAACATTAATAATTGGCAGAGCATTATTATATTAAAAAAGTATAACAATGTATTGTTTTCTGTACAAAACATATTAAACAATAACAATTAAACACTTCTTGAAAAAAATTTACAATATAAATACCACAATCAGAAACTAGAAATTATACATGCCATTTAAAAAATATAAAGTGTTAGATTCATTGGTATTTACATTCATAATGCGTGAAACAGAACACACGTGTTCTGAAGTTATAAGATATTTTTATACTCGAAGGTTAAAATGCGTATCGCATAAATAATCCACAAACACTATCCCTTTAAAAAGAACATTGTATGAATAATAACATGCAACGGTTCGATTTTTAAAAATGTAAATTTGAAAATAAGAGTTGTGAAAGTGTTTAAGGAAATATGTTACATGGAAAAGTTAAAAAAGAAGACATAAAATATACTTGTCATTGAAAAGTGCAGTTCTAACCACTCGCGCTGTTCGCATTTTACTACCTTGTAAGTGCGACTTACAAAGAAAATGTTAGTTTTTTATATACTGATTTTAAAACAATAGATGTACACATTTTCGAGATTCTACTGCACATTGTAATATCGTTTAAAAACATTAATTTTTATCTCTTTGAAATCAAATTAACTTCAACTTGAATCTTTGTGTATATATTGTGTTTATTGCCACTAAAATTTTATATAATTTATTTTTAATTATAGGTGCGGTAATTATACTCTAACTATAGTATGTGTATACACACATAAAACATATATATATATATATATATATATATATATATATATATATATATATATATATACATACAAATAAATAAATACAAAAAAACACTTTTTTATTTGCAGATATAAAAAGAAACAAGAGATATGTATTTCACGTTTCCTAATTAACAGTTTCTCATACATATTAGGAAGATTTATGTACATACAATTTTTTTAGACTAACATACAAAAAAACTATTTTTTAACACAAGTTTGATTGTTAAGACTGAAGTCATTTTTTTATTTAGAATAAGTATTCTGCCATAAGCAATGTTTCGAAAATATTGTGATTACCTTTACTTTTTTAATATTTATACTACACTTTCAGTATTGTTCTTACTATTCACTGTAATTATTTGAAGGTTATTTATCTAATTGTATTATAAACGCTTCTGCAATAGTACTGTGGAAAAAAAACATTCTAGTACTAATAAAAAAAGGCAGGAAAAACAGAAATGGATATAGAAACAGACAAAAATGACTAAAAGAATAATAAATAATATAGATTTTAAACGGGAAAAGGGCTAAAAATGGCTGCAAGGAAGGAAAATATTAATATAATTTCACTGGCAGAAAAGAAATTTGAAAGAAAAAAGTTATAGAAAATAATATAGGAGAGAAACGAACCGATCAACTAGTGAAAAAATAAAATTCATTCAACTATTGATCAGCATGTTTTTTTTAGTTTCTATCATTACATGTAAAAATATAATATTTTCTTACATATAAAATACTAAAACACGAAAATTATCATTCAGTAATGGTTGGCCGACCAAGCGGGGAAGAAATCAGTATTACCCCAATAGAAGTGAATATATTTCCGCTGCGTCATCTCTTCACAACAGTAATCATAAATTCTGAATCACATAAACTTTATAGTCGCAAATATATATTCTTTATTTACATCCATTCTAAATTCTTCACTGTGACAAATATCAATGAAATGTGAAAATGCAGGAGAAAATTTGATTGTGGATTCCATTTAACTAAAATGAAGATATAAAACTGGATTTGATCAGTGATCCTTTAATCATATGTCCTTATGTCTTGACGGATTCCTTATTTGGTTTTTTTAAGAGACGAAATTTGTTTCATCGCCATTATAAAAATTAACCACAACCACAAATTAAAAATATAAAGTAATAATTAAAAAGTTAATATAATAAAAGTGAGTTCAATGTTAATAAAATACGACCGTACTTGTTATCTAATAACCGTTGTTAAAATCGAAAATTGAAATTTAGTAAAACATTGACATTTTTATTTGATATTCTATGAAGGACATTTTTTCACAGCTATTATATTACTCAATCGGAAATTGAAAATAAAATGTTTAACGTAAATGTCTTTATCAGTTTTCAGTTTAACAGTTATATATCTTTTAACTAATTTGTTAAACAGTCACCACGTCTATTGTGAATAACAATGTGCCACTGACAGTGGATTTATTAGTTTTTTTTTTCAAATGTATACAAAGCAAGTCAATATATACTTCTATAAAGATATATATATATATAATGAAGTATATTTTTAATTTGTTATCAAAGTTGAAAAATCACATGAACAAAAAGTTAAATAATTTACAACTATTATTATAATTATATATATATATATATATATATATATATATATATATATATATATATATATACATTTATATATATATATATATATATATATATATATATATATATATATATATAAATCGGGTCAACGTTCCATTTGCTAGACAACGCTACGATATTTCCCGGACCGGCAGTTGTGACGTAATAATGCGGAAAAATCAATACGCACTGTCGCTACACACACACACATAATGTGTACCAGCAGACGAACAGTCACTGTGGTTAAAACACATTTTGTATTGGATAAAAAAGCACAACGACGTGTAGTTATATAAAATACTTTGAGACACGCAAATCAAATAAAAATCGAACAGATTTCGTATCGTATTACGAAGGAAAAACGATGAAAGGCGGTTCGGTTTTATTTGTGAAGTAAACTAAAACAGAAGTGGTTCGTATCGATATTCGAATGAAATTTATGTGCCGTTAAGAACTAATTCAAATTAAGGATTCATTCTATAAGTAATTAATACAATTTATTGTTTGAAATTTATTAAATGAGATTTATGCCGCTGAATAGAATATTAATACAAAAATACTTATGGGTTTGTACGAGTATTTATGTCACTTTAAGGTTGACAAGAATGAAAGCTCATTTTTTATATTCGCAATAAGTTTTTTTTTAATAAAACATGACATTGTGCACACCCAATTTTAAATAAAAGACGTGAATTCCTTATATATGCATACATATAGTCGACTTTTGAAAAGATATACCTCCAAAAATATGAAACGTTTTAAAACGTGCACGAGCATGAATATCTCTACAACATGAACAAATAAGAATTTTTAAAGATGGGTGTTTTTTTTTAATAAGAAGTGAAAAAAATCTCGTTCGAGAGAACAAAAAAAACATCTTTCATTCAGCATCTCTTTCATCTGAACCACTCATACATATCTCTTTCAAAACTGTGGTGAAATTGCGAAGAAATGGGTTATGGTAACACAAAACATACGAGTTTGAAAAAGCAAAAATAACTGAAAAGATAGGATATGGTAAACGAGAAATTGTAACTGTACAGAGCAAGTACAATCGATTTCTATTTTTCATAAGCAATTAGATTGGAATAATCAGAATGGGTTCGCATATTGATGTCAATGTTCTGCATATATTGCAAAAAAGCATTAATCGAAAATGGCTGTAATCAAGAGAAAAGTCGAGACTTTTAAAGTTTAATCCATAAATACAAGAAATTCATACTTTATTTTATAATTGAATAAAATTTAGCTATGTATATTGAAACTAAGAACTTTATCCTTTTAATATCATTTCTAAAAACTTGAACATGATTAAATTATATTGATTTATCTTCTGTAAGAATCTAATATATATATATATATATATATATATATATATATATATATATATATATATATAATTAGAAAAAAATAATGGAGTGGATACGGAATAAATGAAGCAGAGACCTAATAAAACAAATAATTTGAAATAAAAATTATTTAATGCATACACAAGAAGCCAATAAATGGAGGATTGAATTCACTGAGTGAGAGTCAAATAAAAGTCCTGTTGAGACAAATTAACAGGTGAAATAGATCATAAAATGTATTAGAAATATATAGACGATATATACTAAAGCATTCAAACAGTTAAAAGATGTCTTTGTCCATTAATGAATTAATCGAAAACTGAAGAGGATGATAACAATCACATTAACTATTAAAAATAATTCATGGCTATTATAAAAAAAATATTTTGATTACAATTAAATGATATTTACATCAGTTTCAAATGTACAAACGAGGATTACAATCACCCAACAAAATCCGATTTTCGATCAGTGTTCTAGAAATCGATGTAAAAAATTTAACGTGCATTTTACGAAATTCATTTTCAATTAAAAAAAAAAAATAAAACTAAATGATAATCACATTAACTGTAATTGTCGCAAGCATACAATTGTACTATCGTGCATAAGAATTAAAACCAGAATATACAAATAAAAGCATCCTGGTTTTGTGGACTGATACAGAATTCATTGTGCTATTACAAATATCGGATCGAATTTCTTGCAAATCAACTACGTATTAAACTGTAATAATTTTCATTATGTACTCAGATTACATGTTTTATTGATTTATCATCGAATGCATGAAAAAATGACATTAAATCTTTTTAAAAATTATACACGAACCTGAACAACGTTCTAAAAACGAAATTTCGTAAAATTTACTAAAAGAGAAAGAACAATTTTACAGATTGTAAATATACTTGGGCTTAATTTAAATAAAATTCTATTTGGATAAATATTCATTGCGGTATGGATAAAACATCAGCACATAACAATAATGATTTCAAAAAAATAGACCAGATGATTTTAAATGACTGCTGTTAATTAGATTTAGTAGGTTTAAATGCTTAACTACTAAACCAAACAAAACAGAAATAATGATAATATTAATAAATAACATCTACAATGATTAGTAAAGACTAGACATAACTGAACTTTTCTATAAATAGTTAACAACTATAAATAAATTAATAAAAAACAAGTTTTGATATTAAATAACAATTAGTGTGATAGTGTATTGCACTCGTTTTCAAAATTTTAGCACTATGACCTCTTAAAACATTAAACAGCACGAGTAAAATTAGCAAGGTTGAATTTATACAACATACAAATACTTTAATAATTTTTAATAGATAAATTTTTATTATACATATATATATATATATATATATATATATATATATATATATATATATATATATATATATATATACTTGTGTTTAAAAAATGATCTAGACAGAAAAAGTATATACTTCAATTACAGTGTGAAGAATAAGCTTATTTCCTGTTGAATAATATTGGAAATTAAATTTCATAGTCGAAATGGATACTTATTTCTTCAGTAACTGCAAAAAAAGCATTCTCGCAAAAATGATCACATGCCCACTGTCTTTCCATTCAACTTTTTGTACCCACTTTATTAATTTAACAAGTGTTTTAAATAACATACCTAAGATTTAATTCGGATTTTTTTTATTATAAACAACGTTTATAGTTTTACTTTTTTAAATTTCAACTATAATCTGTCTTAACAATATTTGCGATCCTCGGGAGGTCGCAATCCACCGTTTGACAAACGCGGGTAAATCATATAATCGATGTCTTACAGACTAACATAAAATAGAGGGTAGTAGTCAACTGAACATGATAGATTAAAATATGGGATTGACTTTGTATGGTTTTACTAAGGATATCACGCAAATAATACAGAGTTACATTTTGCCTTTAGTGTAATTAGTTTTCACAACATACATACATATACACATGTGTTTGTGTATGTGCATATATATATATATATATATATATATATATATATATATATATATATATATATATATATACACACACCTATAGTCATACATCCGATCTATGTCCAGAAAGGGGAAAATAAAAATATATCATTTTACAAATAGATCAAATATGCAAGTCACCGCAGTGCGTGCGTGTAGTCTGAAATAAAAACGGAAATGAGACCTCCAAACTTCCACCTGATTATTGTTACCGTCGTCAAAATTGACACTAACATTTAAAATTATAGCATCCCTTGCGAAAACAAATTCATTAGTACTTATATTTTATTTAGTTATCAACCTGAATATAATTGAATTTATAGTTTTTTTTTTCATACATTTACTGATCAGTCAATCTAAAATAGAATGAAACAATTTAAAATACTTTTTTAGAATCGATCATTTATTATAAGTGTGGTAGGAAATTTTGTACATGTTAAATAAAACTTTCTCAGGAACATGTAGCCGATTTGTGATTTTACAGTATTATTGTTGTGCATTTAAACATGAATATATTTTATATAAATGTTTTTATACACATTGAAAAGATTAAGTTCTATGCTTAAATGTTACATTTAATTACACTTAACAGAGGAAATACAAAACAAATTACTTTTTATTAGTATTAATTATATTCCAATCAAATAAGAACAGTTATATTTAAACACAGGACAGGAAAAAATCGTAGTCTAACCGTACACTTTGCACAATGATGTAATTATCTCACTTACGATAAGAAACGTATTTACTTTTCTTGTTAAACTTCTTTCGCAGCGTACCATGAAACACAAACACAATAATACTTCTTAACACTCTTCATAATTAACGTAAAGTTGCGAAGTCAACGTGTATCTTAGTTTTATAATAGTTTTACGTTCAGAAAGTAAAACTGTTTGTTTATGTACGTGAGAAATTTGAAACAATTTATTTTTTTAAAAAATATTGTAAAGTTTATCGATATTTTTTCTGTAACATGCACTTTACACAATTCATTACTGATAGGTACTTCAAATTTTTATTTGATCATATAGGTTATTCAATAAAAATGGCATAGATAATGTAATCGTTTGATAAATTGTAAACATTGACGATTTTTAAGTACTTCTTCGCATATACATATATATTCATATAAAAAGATAGTCAAAATGAGAAAATAAAATATTTACCTTGTATATTTATCTACAACTGTAACATACATACTACACACCAATATTTTATAATAAAAATTATCAATACGCTCGTAATAAAACTACACTAAATTATTATTTATTCTCAAAAAATATTACCCATTAAAATACAGTACAGAAAATACACAAATTAATTAGAGAAAAATGGAAAGTTGTATATGTGCACATACATACTTTATTTTTATATATATATATATATATATATATATACACACACACACAAACGTGTTCGTATCTTTCGAGTATAACATGTAAATAGATTTACAAAGAGTACATATACATATTACATAAAGAGACTTTATCTATGATTAAATACACTATGAGCTCATCAAATTAACAGCTAATGGCATTACCTTCAACAAAGTAGACGTGTATAACAGATGCAACAATAGAGAACATTGCTATTTGATACGGATGAAAACTGTTCCACTAACCTTCCTAATATTCAGTAGAGCGTTAAAATTTAAAGTGTTATTTCAATTCTGTCATTTTTATTAAATCACAAACCTGCACGCACGAAGTATACATAAAACGACATGATCGAAACAATAAGAGGCATATTTCACATCAACTGTGCCAGATACCAAAAACGTAAGTACAGAATACAATAGGTGTCGTGTCATTTAGTCACATGATATTTTTTTACACAGATAAAAGCGTAAAATATTCGTTACAAGTGAATTTCAGGATAGAAAGTGTGGTCTATTCTCTTTTCTAAATGTATACGATGACAGTGACTATGAACATTTAAATGATTAAAAATATATATCTTGCCATTTTGTAAATATCGAGTATGAAGACAATATTTAAATTGCAATTACATATTTTTTTTAAAAATATGTAATCCCAAAATAGCAAATTTAACAGCTATAAAAATATAGTTAATGTGACTTACACACACACACACACAGGAGTTTCCTTATATAAATTTTCAACACATCCACAAAAACATACAAAGATATTCATTTGTATTTTTTTTTAAAACAAAACTTATATAAATCAATCAGAACGAGATTTGCTTTTAAAAAAGGAAATTCCTATAATTGTTGTCCTCGGCCTTATTTCATACCGTATTTTGTTCTTTTTTTTATTTTCTCTCCGCTTGAAATTGTATTATTTTTTTTACGAACACAATCAAAGAATTATAAATTGCTATAATTCGTAATATGACAAAATGTCTAAATTTAACGGTTCAACTGCTTACTAATTTGAAAAATCCACCTAAATAAAAATTAATAGAGTGGCGCGGTAGTGTTGATGTTAAGAAATATATGTAGAAAATCGCTAAAATATAAATATATATATATATATATATACATACACATATATTTCAATTAAATGCACGAGTGTATTGCAGCTCTTGATTGCAGTTATGAAGTCTCTGATATAGAACATAATGACAGTGTCACATACCAATTAAATTCTATCAAGATCATTGAAAACCTTGACACTATTACATACAATATATATATATATATATATATATATATATATATATATATATATATATATATATATATATATATATAATAAATGGGCGCTCTAGATAAATGATTGACATGAAAACAAATTTAATCGACTATTAAAATGTCTCAGTAATCAAGTAATAAAAAAAACATGTGTAATTACATTTGCTATAAAAATTCTAGTCTGGCAAACGACAAAATTAACCCTTTTTAAATCTTAAAATGATTTAAAAATGAAACTCATTAAAACATAAACACGATGTCACGTTCACAGCATTTACTCCACTCTACAGATCCAAACAGTCAAGGGAGAAAGCAGTGCTCTTCGGAGTATTGTTATTTACAGGCAGGGATATAAAGAAATGAAATGATTAATTTTACAGATATTCATTTTACAGAATAAAATGATTAATTTAAAGTATAGATTTGGCAGTACTCTTTTAATAACACAGTTTTGTTATTTTTGAATTTTTAATTATTTAAACTTATCCAAATGCGATTCTCCCTTTCAACGCTAGTAACTTCCTACGAAATGATAGTTTGAGAAATGTGGAACTCTTATTAATTGTTGAACAATGAATTTAAAAAAAATCCGAACAGTAACTGGTAATATGCAAATAAAAATATTAAAGTAACATTTTATGAATTAACATGTTTTCATCAAGAATTAATTGAATCGCACAATTATCTTTGCAAGAACTTAACAATAAACATATTGTGATTTTGATACAAACAGCCATAATTCATACATAATAAACTGTTTTATACAACTACTAATTATTGATAAAATTAATGAATAATAAAAATATAAAATTACGAATAGAACTCACCAGCTGTTATTTTTAATTGTTGATGACACGGCTAACGACGTTATATATTATCTGAAAATAACATAAATCAATGAACTTGACTGTAATTATGAATATAATAAAAATACTTGGTTGAATCATAAAACACGTCTGTATGCATATATAAGAAAGTTAAATATATTATATATTCGAATCTTGTTTTAACTTTTGAAATCCTGCATCTTTTTGAATTGAACTGCTTTATGAAAATTATATTTTTACTGTTACTCTATGTAGTAAAAATCCACTTAACAAAATACCAGTTCTGTTAATGTACAAGCAGCATTGTCTCAGTTATGAAACACGTTTCAAAATGACATAAAACATTGAAATGATTTTTATGTGGATATTAAACAAAACAGGCGACGAAGTGAAATTCTAGTAAAGATCGCTATATCTAAAAAGTCAATGAATTAATTTTTTTTGTAAACATAAGTTAGTATTAGCAAACTTATAAAAATGTTCAAATCAATGAAACATACATTAAAACGTCTAATTAATATTACGGAAGCGATTATCTTTGAGGAAATGCTTAATGATGTGAATAATTACAATATTACCTCTTGTCTGTGATTGTGTTATACATGCAAGATAATAATTATTTTTTCGGACAAGACAAGTATCTTGAAAATAATTTCAAACTGAAGAAATATTTAATTACCACGTTTGAAGACTTTTCAATAAGAGGTAGAAGACAGAACACATCTTACACAATTTTGAAATTTTAAAACTTATAGAAACAGAATAACAAATCAGTTGCATTCTTTAAAAATTATTTGAATAAAATTCTGTAGAAATCTATATGAATCCCTTACTTGATTGTGGATCAATTCAAACAGATCATCAATCAAGAATAATTATTAAAAAACAAGATGAGACATATTTTCATTTTAGTATAAAATAAACATTTATGTTTTAGAATATGTCGGTGACTGCATACAAAGTTTATTCCTTCAACGATTACACTAGACGTAGGATGGATGTAATATACAGAGTTGACCGACGTCTTACGAACAGATTAATCATATAACTGTTGTTCTTGGTTAGACTTATTACCATTGAACTACAAATGCAACTATGCACAATCAACAGATATTAGCCTGATCACTGACTAATAATAACGATTAGTCGGATTATTAATGTTACATTAAAAAAATTAATACGCAATTAATTACTCATTTTGAAGCCATATTGTTTCATTTTATTAAACATTGAAAAATATATAAAATGTAAATCGAAAAAACGATGACCTCTTATCAAAAACCAAGAAAACATCTACACAAGTTTGAAACTAACACAAACATCAATGTATATGTGGTTGGTTATAGCGGGATGACTAATGTATCATCTTTAATTTTATAAATGATTCCATTCATTTGTAATGGAGATGTTTTTAAGAGTTTATCAATGTGGATATTAATTCTTCATTTGAGATAACTACTTCTTTAAGATAAGTATATAAACATACATTAAAAAAAAACACAAATCATATATATATATATATATATATATATATATATATATATATATAATAAATGGTGGTGCAAAACAATAACCATTAGTTTTTATTTTGTTTTATATCTCAGAATCAGTTTTATTTCAGAACAAATCGTTTTATTTTATAATAATTTCATATTAAGCAGAATAATCAAAGGAGTAATGAAATCTTTCTTAAATAATCTCTGATTCAACTGAGTTATAAAGTTAGGAATAAAATAAATATGACAAATCTAAACCATGAAAACAATCCTCACAGTATAATGCTTTCACAATTTTGGTGCGAAAACACTTTCCATATTCATCTATGTTTACTATCATATAATTTTCTTGCAAGAAACACTTCAACAAAGCTGCAAAGTAAGATTCCATGCTAATCTAATCATTACCAAGGACATAAAAGCAAAACTTGAAGAACTAATACTAAAAAAATTCCCAGTATCACTTTCGAAAGTGGAAGGAACATTGGTACAAATATATTAATAGGAATAAAATTGTCTGAAAATACATAGTTAAGTTTTCTTGCTGCATACTTCGACCCCTTATAAACAAATGTTCGAATCATCCCCTAGACGTTACACCCTAAAATAGGAAAAAACTACCATATAATATATATATTTTAATGCCAATCAGTTTTCGATTTTGTATAATCCATTTTTTTCATAGATTTGCATGTAATATAAATGGATTCATAGAAAGCATCAATTAATACTACTTTATTAGTAACATCGAAACTAAAAATTGTATATATTTTATGTGGAATACGGTGTATTTAAAAAAAATAAAATAGTTATAATTGTAAAATAAAAATATTCGAAAAACAGATATATAACTTTATTAGAAAATAAGTACCCCGGTAAAGATTTAGAATATGAATCAATTTTTAGTATATGTCACTTTTCGATTATTTTATCGATGTCCTTCGTGGTCATAAGAGTTACATGCAGCTATTTTGTTACCAATATACATAATTAATAATTCTAAAGGTAATTATTTCCATCGTGAAATACACTCATTAAATAATCGAATAGCAACTTAAACCAAAAACACACTGCACTTGATTTACGTTGTTAATTACTACAAATACATTAAAAAGGTCATTCTTTTATAACAATATACACACACGTTGGCGACTTAAATGATAGTTAATTCTTAAATAAAACAAATCAGTCATTAAATACGAAAATTACTCAATTAGAACATAAAAATAAGTTATTACTTGAAACACGTTTTCCAATAAAACTACTACTCTACACTGTTCTTTTACATAAACAATCAGTTTTAAAAATGCTTCGAGGGAATATAAAAATAAAATTGCGACTGAATTATTACAACGAAAAGTTTGGTAGAAGAACTTGTAATTTTTTTCATGATATTTTTTATTCTCGCTATAAACCTCAATGGTCCTGTATACTAATGTGTTTTTTTTCCCTTACTACGAATAATTTACTACGTATACTGGTCCACATACAATACATATAATTATATCCTACACATTTTACAAATATTGCGCTGGAAAAGAGCAATTATAAACTCATTATAATCAATTTCTTATTATTTATACAAAAAAATCTTACGATTGCGTTCGAAACTAAAATTCGGTTCACTTGACATTACATAATAATCAAGGATGAATATCACGTCAGTAAATATCACATACATTTATGACTTTCACTGGACGATTAGAGGGTTGAGATGGAGCAACACAAACTATGGCGAGAGCCGAACGTGGTGGGGGGATTTGTGTTGAAAAGGCCATTGAACTCACGACCTGACGTCGCGACTCACCACAGGTAATACTGTCTATAAACCAATGCAATCATATACTTGTTTGAGAAGTAACAAACGCAATATACGTTTTGTTAAACTGACTAAATACTGTCTGACATGAATACGAAATTATAACTAACAATTACGTTAATGTTAAGGTTACTGATACACTGCCATACTTAAGATAAACATCTTCAATAATAATATTACAGGAACTGAGCATACATTTAAATATGCAGATAATAAATGAGCACTGTGTTTAAATAGAATAAGACTGCTCATTTTTTTTCTTTACTATTAACTGGCATGCATTTATTATTTAAAATTTTGGAAATACCCAGAATCGTGCATTTATTAAACTTGAATTAGTTGAAATGTATTACTAGCGACTGTATTAAATGTATATTATACATGAACGATATAACATACGCTGTTCAAAGTACGGGTGTTGTTCTGTTTTGTTATACGATGATTTGTGAAGAATCGATGTTGTCAAGTAACAATGATGTTAAGTCAGTTGCCTAGCAATTGTACAAACATATGGTAAAAATACCCCGATTCCCTTACAACACTTCGGGTCACTGCGAATCGTCTTGTTGGTATTCAGCCGGCACGTCGGAAATAACATAAAAATAGTTTCCGATACAGAAACTGAAATATATACAAATTGACAAATTCAGTTCAACTTGCGTTTAACCATACAATACATTCTAACAAATTGTTGCTTTGATTCTAAAAATGAAGTTAACAACGAAAAGTTCCAAATTTGTTGGCATTTCTTTCTCGAACAGCGTTATATATGTTCACTACAAAATGGGAATTATTCTACTTTATTTTCAAAGCACATGTCAAAGGTCCAGACCATTTTAAACCATTACTTCTAATTTATGATGGCAGTTGGAGTAAAATCATTAATCGCAATTTTAACATAAATAATTAACTTCGACTAAAAAAAAGTTTTTAAAACAAGAAAATACATTTATTATATACACAACTTAAAAATTGATGTTTCAATACTAATACAAGTTAAAAATGAAATAAATAGAAGTTGCTGTTTCTTTTCCCTTACCTCCCCCTCCCTCTCTCTCGCTCTCTCTATATATATATATATATTATATATATATATATATATGTATGTATGTAATCGATTTTAACTTTATCATTGCTATTGAAAAAAATCTACTTTACAATCGTCTAGATAACAAATATGTTCTGATTTTAAGAACAAGCCATACAAAGAAATCGTGCACAAATATTGAAAACAAATCTATCTTATCAAAAGTCATTAAGTACTTAAATATAGGCAGGTAAATATCTGTGTGAAAATTGAAATACAATGAACACACTATGTAATAATAACCAGAGAACCATACACATATTTATAACTTATTCAAATAACATTTACAATTACATATTCAGAATTAAATATTGCATTTATTTTTACCCTACATGTAAAACATCTGAATCTTGCACTTCTATACAGAAAAATGGTAACTCGCAAGTTCCAACATATGTAATGAATAAAAATGATTTGTATCTACATTAAGTTTCTATTTATAAAAAAATATATGCTTATGAAAATGCATATAGATATACATTTTCCAATAATTAAAAAGCAGCTAATATGGATGTATAAAAGAAAATAAATATATATGCATTATTATTGATTTTTTATTAAAAATTTTCAAATATTAAACATTACTGATACTTGTTTCATGTGAATTAATGTATAAAATTCATTATTAACTTAAAATAGAATTCAATAGCAGTACAACACGTATCATGCCATAAATTTGATAAAAAATTTAATAGCGTTGTGATTTCTTTTGTGATAAGAAATCAATACAATTGATTCATGTTTCGTAGAAACTATGGTCGTATGTTTATTTTCAATTTTGTACATCATATGATTACATATTTATTTAATATGTAAAGAAAACGTTTCATAAAAATAAACTGTATAATTTGTACGTAAACGTTTTTATCCGAAAGTACAAACATATTTTCTTAACACGACTCAATTTATGAATAACAAAAATATGAATATAAACACGTTTGCATATACACACAATGATGAAAGTACCGTTTTATATCGACAGCAATTTTAGGTAATAATTCTAAGAAATCGCCGAGGTATTCATAAACGAAGCAATTTCGTCATCTGTAAGTGTGGCTTGGAATTGATTTATTTTATTATTACTTCGTACTAACTGTATGTCGCACATGAAATACGTTTCGAGATAGCCTTCTACTTTTTGTTGATACACATAAAAATATCTTATTTAATCGAACTGTTTTTTTAAAAAACAAGCAATAAATATATAGTTATAAGCATTTTTTCTATATCAAAAATATTACTAAAAATAATTTAAAACCACACCTTTATCAAGTAAACAAATATTGATAAAATGCGGTACTGATTAGTGTATATTTTTATATTTCATTGGATTTAAAAATAAAAAGTAACAAACTTGAAACATTTTTCTTTATGAATGATTACAAGTCTAAATTACATTAATTATAGACTTCGACAACCAGCTGAAATACTAACTAACCATGACCATCTCTAACACATGAATAATAAGTGAAATAATGTAATGAATATATTAACAGTTTGTATGGTAAGAAGCAATATTTTATCTCGAAAAAAAAATATCGGAAATTCCGAAAAACGTATTAACTTTAAATTATATGTATATTCACAATTTATGTAAGGTTTAAAGTAATTTTATTAAAAACTTGAAATGTATTAATATCGAAAATGTAAACGAACATAATTTTAAAAATTAAAAATGAAACAATCAGATTCAAATTTTCAACTTTTCAATAAATTTTGGCACGAACATAATCTTTGATGAAAGTATTCATCAAATAGGAGAATATTAGAAATGTCTACAAAGAAACTAACATGTATAATTCAAATAAAATCGACTTATACTGTATAGCCTTACTATTAAATAATTAAGAATGATATTTAACGTGCTTTATTAATTCAGGGATTCATTAAATCGAGACGTACTTTACTCAGACAAAAATATTCATCACTTAACTAAAAATCCAAAACCCACTGAACATTAAAAAAATGAGGTTAGCATTTAGTTTATTTTCTTTTCATCTTATTACTTATTGCAATTCATTCGAGATAAAACATATGATAACATCAAAAGCGTGGGTAACTTCTAAGTTACTTTTCCTTTTATCTCGAAACAATATTTTCATGTATCTTGGAAATTACGTGTTGTTATGCGTTTATCTAGTACATCACCATTGATGTTCTATGGAAAAGAGATCTAATAACTCAGATAATATTTTCAGTGTCAGAAATTAATGTAAATATAGAAAATTTAGATCGTTGTTTTATTAACAATAACGATAATTACCTTCTTCCAAATTTTCTTTTAAAATATTTCAGTGTATCTACTAATCCGTTTTTTTTCTGTGAAAATAAACCTTCAGACCGTACGCTTTTTTTTTCTTGCACTATGCTTTTGAAATGTGTTATCATAAAAGTTTAAAAATTTTTTAATAAAAAATTAAAGATACGGTAACGTCCAAATCATAACAGTATAATTATTCAGTACTACTAGGATATTTTGGTTAAAATTTAACGTTTTTATTTAGTTATACAGAACAGGTGAATACATTTATACAATACGTTCATTTGGAAAAAATTCATAAATACATGAAATACTTTTTATCTAGTCATTAATCATGAATAAATATATTATAATTATATATATATATATACTTATTAAAACAATAAAATATTAAATTTGTGCATTTAGTTAATGTTAATATTTTCCAGAAATTTCTTATTTGGTGAATGATTTTGTTCGCCTGTAATTAGACTTTTAATGCAGAATTAAAATTTTAAAATACAATTGAATATATTACAACAAAGTATTTACATTTTTATGAATCTAATTAAATTCAGATCCTTTTATTAAATCATAATTTCTGATTAGTACAAAAAATATTACAATATTTAGTATATTAAATATTTTGTAAAAGAAATTACAAATTAACTTATTTCCTAAAGAGATCATTTTTTAAGTGACACAACTTATATCCATTTTTTTCGAACAAAATGATTTTATATGAAAAACATAAAATAATGGTACTTAAATGTCATTTCACTCTAAGATATAAAATTAATATTTTCGATTATTAGAATCGTTCGCATTCGTAATTAAATTCGATCAACTCGTAGTAATAATTATCTTTATTAATGCTGTCCTGTTTTCAATACGTGCAATTAAGTAAAATGTACCAATGACGTTTACACACTTGTTTTAATAGACTTTTTTGGTTTTATGTGATATAATCGTAATGTTTCACCGCATATGTTAGGCATTTCCTCTATATTAAATTGACATCCGGCATAGTATAAAAAAGTATTTTATTTTTATTGTAATTTTAGATACTGAACAAAGAAGAGATTAGTGCGTTGGAATTAGCCTGATACGGTTCGCGCGTGAATTTCAACGCCCTCAACCGTAAATATTATTGTCAAACATCACAAATATGAACACAAGTGCATACTTATATCCATGTGTATATTTGGATGTTAGTTTACATTCATATGCGTATATAAATACGTACATCGTCGACCATTTGTTATAAAATAATACATTTTCCGCATAAAACTCATATTTTATCCTTTTTGATACCTATTAACAGAATTTTTCCATATTTTTTTTCAATTTCATATCTGACATTAGGTTTAACGGAAATGAACAATCTATGAACTTATTATATTTTAAATTCTAAATATTTGCCTTTTTCTTTAAAACGATTAAAAAATATACTTATTTATGTTTAAACATTAAATGATTAATTTTTACTACAAATAAAAGCGATAGGTTTGATAACATTCGATACGAAAATATTTATTATTTTATTTAAAAAAAGTTTAATTACCGCTGTGGCTTTATTCTCTCGATTTATAAAAAAGTACACAGTTTTGTCGACGATAAAAGTTAAATTGAACTTCTTTGAGATCTACTTTTTTAACCATTTATTCTATTATCCGAAACAGTTAATCATTTCCTAGGTATTTAAAGGCCGAATCAAAGTTCATTACACATTAATTAGTAACACTCGATGATAGTCTCCTCTGTTTATTAGTCACTGCTTCACTATACAAATCGTTACAAAAAAAACATCATGCGTATGAATGACTGAATGAATGAATGAACATACTAACACACAATAACAAACAAGGTGTAGTGGAAAACATTTAAAATCCGATGAAAGAAAATCAGCGGGTCAATTATTATTAATTAATATTTGATATAAAAAATAAGATATCATAAATGGTTATAATATCCAAATAATATGACAATAAAACCAAGGTTCAATTTAAATCCAATTTATTTATCTTATTTATTTTAGTGACAGCTCCCTCAACGACAATAAATAACAATAACTATAATAAGAAACGTATTATTCAAAAGACTAGTTATGAATTTTTATTAGCTTTGACAACTTAAGATACTATTCTTAAATAGATATCGAGTGTTTAAGTTAAGGTAGGTATGTATCTAATAAAAAAAGATTTATTCGAATGCAAGCCTTTTTAAAACATTTATACAACGGAATTACTACTGCGTACCAAGAATTTAAAAAAAAATAAATTATTTACATTTTATAAATATTTAAAAGGATATCAAAAGGTAGTTAATTTTTATATCACATTTACATTCTTTATAATATACTTTGCAGGAAATACCAAACTATAAAAGATAAAGCATTCATTACTGAATCCGTATAAAAAGCTATTTTATATGCATAGATCAAGCATTATTTCAAAATGAAAAAAAATTGGTTAAGCTCGTCTCGAAGAACTCAATACAATATTAATTCTATTTTGAAAGTATCTACTTATCTAATACTAAAAATTATTTGACGTCAACATAATACAACTAGAATTTGAGAATGAAACGAATTTTAATTGTTCCAAAAAAAAAAGTTTTCGCGTTTTGACTTGCAAAATTGTTTGGAATCTTTAAACAATCTGTTATTGGCAAATATGAGAATTTAGATGAAGAACAGACTTAGAAGTACTTATTTTTTTTCGAAACGCAAGGAAATTAAAAATGGCAGAAAACAGAAATATAAATATATTTGGAAATTACTCAATTAATTTGGAGGTATCGTTTTGAGAGATTTTCAAAAGCCACTTTGATTAAATTTCCTGTCGCCACCTCCTTTAATATTTTCCTATTCGGTTTGATCTTATTGAATCAATTTGAAATACATTCGGTATCAAGCCGATGAGGACAATACATCAATGAAAATAGAGGCGAGGAAACTATTATAACTAATTTATTTAACCTTACATATATATATATAAATAAAAATATACAAAAAATGAACAGGACATATCATAAAGAAAAAAAAAGGATAGATGGACAAAAGAAATCATTGCCTGAGAGTAAGGAAATATAAGGAGATTCAGAAAGAAATCCATGGATAAATGGGAAAAGGTTACATATAATAAAAGTGATTTTCTCAAAAAAGTTTAACATTTTAACATGAATCGATTTTGTAAAATTAATATATATCAAAATATATTATCCATTAGTAATCAAATTTGTACTTAGATAAAAGTTGAACTAGAGAGACTTGTTTGTGCAGGGAACTAGTTCTAGTATTTTTCGATAAGAACACAAAAAGGCAAAGTAAACAATGTGTTGTTATGGCTAATTAAGCAATTAAAAACAAACAAAAAATTTGATCCCTATTATGTACTTTTTTTATTACTTCCTCCGTACACAAATTACTCGATACATACACACAAATTACGTGAAAGCGATCAAACGCAAAACAAACAACCACAATAAAGTTCTAAGGCTCATCAAACCTTACAATGGTATTTCATATATTCGTGAACATCATCGTTAATACAAAATTAAATATGTTAATGAAATATATGGGAATGAAAAAAAATTAGTTAATTCAATAATTCTATTAGACTAAAACACGACGATAACATAAATAAAAGTTTATTGTTAAAGCAAACGATGACGTTAAATACATTACACTCAATGTTCACTGCATTAATGATTTATTCAGTATGAATACACATGCTTCCTGGAAAATTAATATTCATCATTCTATTTACAGACTGGCTTCAATCAGACAGTGTATTAAAATTAATGTAACATATATTTAAATTCAATATATATTCCAAATGGAATAAAGAATCTATATAAAATATAATTTGTCTTGTATCGTAATTGCATAAAAAATATTGACAATAAAAAAAAATCTACTACATGTTGGCTATCAAACATAGTAACACACCTTTTATTTATTTTATTGAATCCATCAAATATAAATTTATACTTGTATTACATTTTTTAAACATTCATACATTAATATCATGTTTATAAACTGATAAACAATCATTCAATTTCAAATAGTTCAATAAATATTTGTTTTATAAAAATAATATTACGATTAATTACATCATTACAGTTCTACTGACAACATATCATTTTAATAAATTATTTTTGATATAAGTGAATAATAATAAAACAATTTTTATATAAATAGCAACTTAAATTGGGATGATTTGACAAACAACAACGTACAAAACAAATATCTTCAAACCAATCAAATTCAAAATAACATCGTAAGAAATGCTAATTTTTATTATTATATTAATAATCTTATAATAACATGTAATTTAATTTACTATTTCGATTTATACTTTCAACAAACATACACATCTCTATATATAATATAAACGAGGAGTGTACGCATATACTTATTCGTCTATTTTTAACTAATTCATTCAAATTACATTTTCAAATATAGTTGACTTAATTTCGAAAATGGATGACATATATTTGCATTTTAATGAACTGAATTTAAAATTATTAATGGAGTAGTATTAACGATATATAAAATTAATTAGAATATATATATATATATATTTATATAATGATAAAAAATTACTATATGAAAATTATTTTTTATAAAAAATAATATTAAAATTTTGCTGTATTTAGTAAGAAAAACATAATCACAACAAATAACTCGTGACATTGAAAATACATATATAGATAAATATTTATTGCATCACTCATTACCATTTATTTTCATTTTTAAACGAAGGTTAACGATAAAAGCAACTTGTATTTTTTTCAAGCCTTATATATCCGTATCCTAAATAGTTTGATTTTTTAATAGAGCTTCAAACAAAAAATACTTTCTTCAAATAAATATCTATTAAAAATATAAATAGATAAATACACTAAAAAATATATAAATGTGTTGTAATTTACATTACTAACTTTTTATATACTAAAAAGTATAGAGAAAGAGAAAAGAAAAACGACTTTTAGATACTTTTTTAACAATTGGAAAAGAACAGATTTCTGAAATCTAGAAATTCAACAAAAGAATGAAAGCACCGAATTCCAACCGCTGGTACAAAATATGAAATATAATCAATCATAATAAATTATTGAAACTTGATATTGTAAAGAGAATAACTTATTTGTATAGAAACTAACTTAAACTTTTAGAAATATATGTAGATTTCATTCTATGGGGATGTAAATTGGAGCCCGAAATTATTGTCTCCGCTACAAAGAGACAAAAAAAATACAAGTGTCATAATTTTTGTTACAAGTATGCTAGGAACTTGGGAGATGTTTTTTTATACTTTATCTTATAAATTCTAATAGAATTTTTTTAAAAAAATGTATTTTTATCCTCTAATGATTGCATTTTACTTACATTTATGCATATCAACTTTATAACTAAAAATAAAATATACGGTACAAAATAAACATACTAATAAAGAATTTGTATGTGACTAAGAATATGTGCAAGTGTTATACTTCCAAAATCACACTTTTTTTAATTCACATTGTTCTTAAATATGAAAAATTGTTTTAATATACTGTAACAAGCATATCTCATAAATTCAAATGCCATTTTAACATGACAATAAAATTAATTAGGAAGTGCTTCCTGCGTACAAATTTTAGTTACAATCCCATATAATTACACGATATCTTGTTACTTATGGATTATAATCAACTCGTTGCTTGACTGAACCAATAATCAGATACATGTCACTTGAATCCAATGAACCGCAAGTGCGTTGTTACGGCAAGACATAAAGTAAGCATGCTGCCCTTGAAAACCGGTTGTGTGGTCAGACAAACTGTTTCATCGTTTTTAGCAATGATGCACTCACCAAATTCAATTGATAAGGAAATAAAAAATAGTTGAAATTTTTTTATTCATTTTAGAAATCAGTTTATTTGTGAAAAGTACGATTGTGATTCATTTTAATGTTTTGCTCTTTCACTCCTATTTCGCAATTATCATCTATCCATATACATTATATATATATATATATATATATATATATATATATATATATATATATATACATACACAAACATACAAAAACACATCAAAATGCTATATCAAAGGGCTACAACTGAAACTCTACAAACACATTTTAATCTTTATTTATTAGCAAATCGATACATGAATTACACATAACGGCCATTAAAGTATAAACGTATATGAGTTGTGCAAATATTATTTTACAGACACTCAGTTTATTCGTGACTCAAATTTAGTGAATTTTAATGGAACAAATTCAAAGAACGACAAATGTCTACGTTATAATTGAACTCGACAGAACTATTTTCAGACAGCAATGTAATTTTAAAATGAAATTATTCTTGATGACTATCACTTTTTCTTTATTGTTTTATATTAAAAACGTTCCTAGAAAATATAGTATCTAAATACAAATGTACAGCAATTCTAAAATGTTACGACTTGTAAAAATAAAGATAGCGAACATTGAAACTTTTCGTTTATCGATTACTTCACTCTTCATTTTTATATAAATGTTGTAAAAAACTCTATGATTGTCTCAATAGTAATAAAAAAAACACACCTTCTTTCATTCTTATATGTTTATTTGATACATATGTTTCTAATCACTAAATAAATTTATAAAATAACACATGGCATATTAAAGCCTATTGAACAATATTACAACAGGCCTATCAAATAAAAATAATAATATGCCTATAATAATATTATAATAAGCCTATTGAACAATATTTATCTGTGTGCCATAATAAAACATTTTTTTTAAAAAAACGAAATTAAAAACAAAAACTATATTTCTATATAAATTATATATTTTTCCCCTATTTCAATTAAAAGTATTATATCAATATTAGTGGTTACATATAAAGTATTTCTTTTTGCTGGTCAGTTTTCTAAAAATAACTGTGATGCTATTTATATTTACCGGTATATAATTAAATACATGTATTTAAACTTTCACTTTCGTTATATATATATATATATATATATATATATATATATATATATATATATATAACATTGAGTATTTATATGGCTAACCCTTTATAGATGCTAATGGTAGATTTTATGACATTCAATATATAAATGATAAATACTACTGTTTCATGAAATAAAAATTAAGAAAATATAATGAGTATTTGAAAACAGACAATTCTTTAGATTTTTATTATCAGATGATGAAAACAACTTTAATATTGATATGTCTTCACATTTTTCTCTGAGTAGTCCTCTTTACATACTAAGGCCCTTTGTCTTTTCATCACATATGACAATTAAATATCTGAGCAGCTACGAATGGTTTAAATGAATGTATATTTGAAAAACATGTCTTATTACTATATTCATATTAAGTGAACATTCTCATTCACATTAAGATTTAACGAAAAGTAATTATGGCAGAAGATTTAATAATATATTGCCTACTACCTCCTTTTTATAAAGAATTCTTTCTCTAACGAAAAAAATTAAAAGGCAGAAATGAGCTGGTTGGAGAAATTAATGTAATGTTGCTTGCTTGCTTTTATTTATTTATTTGTATATATATATATATATATATATATATATATATATATATATATATATATATATATACAAATAATTATTATAATTGTATACAAAATTGGAATGCATATGAGAATAAAATGAATACAATTAAAGTTTTAGAACTTAATATTTAATAATAAAAATACAATTAACCAAATGTATTAAGGCAATAATTAAAATAGTGTTCTGATATATTTAAAATTATTCGTGAGAAATATTATATAGATTTTAAAAATGTAGACTTATTATTAGTTTAACTGTAAAAAATATGGTAAATTAACAATACATATATTATATATATATATATATATATATATATATATATATATATATATATATATATATAAATTGGCATTAGTATTCTTTTTAAAAATGAATGTGTTTTTTTCATACATAAATGCCAGTGTAAAACGATTCCATAAATCATCCCCTTAGTCTAACAGGAATAGGGAGTCATTATTTCAAAAAACCATAATCAGTAATATGTTTACAGAATAAATTATTGTCGTTTTATAGCTTCGAATGTAGTTATAAATCACTCACTTGGGATTACTTTGAAAATGAATCTATCGTCATGATAAACAGTTACTTATGATTTCTTAATCATTCAACTGTTGACTTTATTTATCTACAAAAGATGATAAGAATATTTACGCCCCGGACCAAATTTAAACAAACCACGTTTACGATTCACATTGAAATGACTGACACATTAACAACTAATTTATATAATAAAAGCAAAATTCGGAACTCTTCGACGTACGTCCCAAGTATAAATATTTTTGATTGTCAAAAAGACAAGTCTGAACTTTATTCATACCACATTTCATTTCATGAATTGCAGATAATAAATTCTCATTAATTTACTTTAAGATAATAAAAATTATGAAATAATTAACATTCATCCCGGCATCCTAGGACTTAGTATCTAAAAACTCGAATTTATAAAGATCTTAGACTTTATGAAATAATTATGACATCTCTCTAAATGACATGAAACAATAGTTATTGTGTTTTAGTTTTTCGTTATAAATATTTTTAATGAACATTTTTATTGAATTATATGAGTTAAGACTATTCTATAAAACTAAGAATGTTGAACATTAGTACAGTCAAAGTGCCATAGATAACATGACACACCCCTTTCATATCTATTCATTTAAACTAGAATATTTCTTTTAAATACTAAATTATAACATCATCCTTTGCTAATGAAATGAAAATAAAATGATTTACAAAATAATATCAAACTTACCAATTAAAATTTCCAATTTTATTCACTGGAAGAACACACAATCGACCACTCTACCCGCACAAGACAAACTGGCTAATTCCGTTAACAATACATATGCCCCATTAAAAAAATAATACTACACTCACTACTTTTTGACTTTATGTGTATAATGTTTTATATTACAATGATATCTAATATCTTTAAATAATTATACCAACGCCCTAAGCCTTTAATAACTAAATAAATTCCATTCTTTTAATTATTGAATAGCGTCTCTTATTACATCTATAAGTATGCGCGCGCAACATATGTGAAAATACTAAATACATTGTTGTGGCATCTATAGGCAGTATTAAGAAACTCTATGCATTTATAAAAAAAATGTGACAGTTAATTAAAATATTACTTCAAAAAAAATATTTGTATATATGGAATTATGTAAGTATGTTTTTAAATACCTACTAGTAAATAATTAAATATATATTTATTATATATAATATATACATACACGTATATATACAAAATTATCAATACTAACTACTATTGTTTAACACTATTACTCACCACTAAAACTATTTTTAATGTTTAGAAAATATTTCTTCAATGGGTAGAAGTAGATCAAATTCACCTGCTCGACGTCGAGAACGTGACAGGGAAAGGGAAAGAGAGCGAGATCGTGAACGTCGAAGAAAACGATCTCGTTCCAGAGAGCGTGAAAGGAAAAGAAGATCAGCAGAAAGGGAACATCGTCGAAGAAGAGATTATTCGAGATCAAGATCCAGAGAAAGAGATAGAAGTAAAGAAAAAGGAAAGTCTAAAGCTGTTGCAGAACGGCCTCCTATAACTGCAGCTGACTTAGAAGGCAAGTCTCCTGAAGAACAAGAAATGATGCGTATGATGGGCTTTTGTACTTTTGACACCACCAAAGGAAAAAAAGTAGATGGAAATGATGTGGGTGAAGTGCATGTTATTCTAAAAAGAAAGTATAGACAGTATATGAATAGAAAGGGAGGATTTAATAGACCTCTTGATTTTGTAGCATAATTTTTCATATCAACATAGTGCAGATTTATAATCAGGACTTATGTGATATTTATGATGCAAAAGCATCAAATCAACTAAACCTCATTAAGTTCAGTAATCGATTGAATAAGAGAAAGTTCTTATATTTAATAGTATTGTTAGACAATTGAATCCCACAAGACAAGAAAGTTATCAGAAAAAAAAATCATATATAATTTAAATCATGTTAAACAAATTTAAATGAAGCAGTAATAACAGCATTAACAACTTATAAATATATAATTGACTGAGGAGTAAACAACTCCATTTTTTATCTACACAAATGGTTTAGACTATGTGCGATGTTGAATAGAACTTTTCATATTTAGATATTTATTTAATATTACCTCTGAATAGATAAATTATAGTAAATCTTAATAGTATTTATACAATTAAGATGTCAGTTAAACAACTAATTATTACTTCAGGGTAATTATTTTATCTCAGATTGTTTACAAGTCTGTGAACCTCAATAATTCAGGATAATGAATTTATCTTAAGTAATCTTTATTACCTCATACAATAATGACAATGATGTTTAATAATGATATTTTAGGGTGATGTAGAGTAATATGGGTAATTATAATTTTGTAATGTTTGTTGATTATTTTAAGACCAATTCTGTCAGTTTAAAATACAAAATTATTATAATATAAAATCAGATCAATTCATATTTTAATTTTATTAATCTAGTTTGAAATTATATTCAAATTACTTTACATATGTTAAAATATTGACATACTGTAATCATTGCAAATAATAGTCAGCAACTCATAATTTATGTAATTATCTGCATTAATGTTCAATATCATTGTTATGCTATTGTTATTTTTGAACCAGTTGTGTTATTCAAAGTTTAAAATAACATATTTTAGTAATTTTAAATAATTACTGAAATACAAATTAAAATAGTTATTCAAAAAGTAACAATATATATGTGTGATTGCAATTAAATAAGTAAATTTTGTCTTGATGGAAATCATTATAAATGTGTTCTAAATGTATAATTTTCTACAAGTAAAAATGAGAAGTTTTTATTTGATGTCATGTATTTTAAATGATTAAATTACCTTTCATGTAATTTTATTTATAATTAAAATACTTTTTATAAGTAATTTTTTTCTTTTAATATTGATAACCACAAAAATATTTTCAGGTGTACTTGGTCATTTTATATTTTCAAATATCAAGATACTCGATATTATCCATTTTCATGTTGAATTAACTGAATATTTATAAATTACAAATTAAAATCTATTAGGATTTATCTATATTAAAAGTTATTAGATGTCAGTTGAGTTACTTTTTAGTAATGTACAAACCACATAAAATAGTGATTAGAATACACATTGTTCATATAGTAAAAAAAATATATTCCAAACAATTTCAATAAATGTATAAGTATAAAAATTATATAATTTGATATGATAATTAATCAAGTCTATTATTTTGAATAATGGTTGTAAGGAATTCAATATTAAATTAAAAATAAAAATAATATTCATTTTATTCAATTTTTTTAAATATTTCTATACATTATGAAAAAAAATGCATGCCTATATTTACATGTACTCATAAATTCAAATTCATATTTTAATCATTTCTTTTAGAAAATAATTTAAATTTCTTATGTGGTGGTTCTTGATCATGTTCCTTACTTTTACTAAAATCATTATGACTACTATGATCGTTATCATCATCATCAGTTTCATTATTATCTGAATTATTATTTGTAGAAATATTATCTTGTAAAGAATTATCTTCAGTAATATCTTCATTTTCAACTGATTCCAAATCAAGGTTATTTAAAGTCTCCAGTGCATTTTTAAGAACTGGAGTTTTAATACGAAAATCTCTCGATGTTCCCTGTTTCATAAATTTTGTGAGATCTTCTTTAGTTTTATTTGATAAATGGATAATAAATTTATAAAACTGTTCTATTTCATATATAAGTTTAGGCATAAATCGCATTTCTCGTAAAACTTTACTTTTCTTTACTGAAGAACTCGCAGCACTTTTCTTCTTCGTTTGTGTACATTTATCACTTAATTGATTACTCTCTTCTAAGAATAATATTAAATTATATACATTTTTCATAAGTTGTTTTCCAGACATCTTTACTAAATTTTCAAAACTAAAAAAAGTCAATGTAAGTTAAAATATTAAAAATAAATGAACCAATTATAAAATTAAAGTTTCAGAGTGGTAAATTTTTCCACAAAAATATTTTTTTAAATATAAAAAATACCATTATATAAATATTTCAAACCATGGCATGAAAGACATAAAATTATAATTACATGTATTAAAATTAATGCAGACTTACTTTGTATGTTGAAATATTAAGTTTCCTTTTGAACTTCTTGATATAAAATATTTTGTTAATGAACTCAATGTATTATACAAATGTGATAAAAATTTAATAATTATTTCAGAATTAGCTTCAGCTGGCAATGCAATACTACTAATAATTATACTTATTTCTGTAATTTGATATAAATGACAACAAACATCTAATTCTTTTTCTTTCAATAATTCTTTTTCTAAAATAAATAACTCCATTATTTTTAATGTAAAAGTTTACAGTTCTAACTATAAATTAATTTACAATATAAAATACAATTAATATTTAGTAAATTTTATTAAGATAATAAAATATTAAATATAATATCCTCGAGTTCATAGGTTGAATTAAAAAACATTTTTTTAAATAAAAAAGTACACAAAATGACCGTGAATTTAAATTTAATAAAATGTAAATGAACAAATAAATTTCAAATTTCAATCTTTCAACTTACTTCGTTCCAAACTTATTGTTTCTGGATAATTCATCATTGAAAATTCAGCACGCAAATTCATTATTATCCAGTCCACATCATCAAGCTGATGTTTTAAATTACTACATAATGTTTGTAGAACTGGTATCATTGTAGCTTCAGTTATTATTTTTAAAGGCACTGAACTGGGCACCTCATCCTAAAACAGAAAAATTTAAAAACATATTTTTCCAATGCAACTTTTATATGAATGTACTATTAATATAAAACTTTTGTATTACTTCTAGTAGTTTACATAAAACACATACCTGATCGATAGTACCCATTAATTTACAAAGATATGCAGCAGTATTTTCAAAAATAGATTTATTATTATCACGTAATTTAATATTAGTTTTACATTGAACATGTAAGGTAAAAATAAGGTTAATCAAAGGGACAGTAAGTGATTTATCTATATCTTCATGTTCCTGAATAAACTTGTAACACCAATTGAAAACCTAATAAACATATAAACCAATATTTTAAATATAAAAAATGATCATACAAAAAATTACAAGAAAAGCAAAGAATGTAATAATAGAAAAAGTTTATTAGATACCTGTTCACTGTGAGTAGGTGGCAACTGTTCAGAAAGAGTAGAAATAATGTTTATAATGATCAAAAATATTTTATTCATCTTCTGTTCATCATCTGTTTCTTCTTCACTTTTTTCTAATAAATTTTGAAATACTTTTACCATTGAATTCATTTGATCTGATAAAGAAGTTGAATTTTGAACTAAAATCCATAAATAAAACTAACTTTATGTACACACAATTTTAATATTCTTTATTAGAATTTAAATAAAAGTTACAATTTTAAGAACTGAGAAAAAAGAATAAAACATTAAAATGTATTTAATATACAATATAGAAGAAATAAAATAATGTAATGCTTGCAATCAATAATATTGAAAAGAGAAATTAAATATAACTTATGCATAATAGATAATTTTACCTATACTTTTAAAAAAATTATCCAATTTATTTTCAAGCTGCCCAAACATAATACTTAAAAGTTTCTGAAAAATTTCAAGAGATGTTAAAGCACACTGTAAATCAAAATCTATCACATCATTTAGCTTTATTATGCAATTATAATAAAGAACATTTGCAATAGTTGTACAATAATCATATGCTTTAGGCAAATATTTTATTTCTGAAACTTTCATATTTTTTACATCTTGAATAAGTTCTAATGTGGTTTGTAAAGCATAATGATGAAATTCTTTTTTTGTTTTCAACAAATTAGCTTGTATTTTTGTTGTCCATTGAACTTCCTCTCTAAAATGAAATTGTTCATAACTATTATTGTATTTTAAATAAGCACAAAATTTTAATCAAGTAAAAAATTATATACATTCAGATTACTTATTTTAAAATCATAAAAAATTGCTTAAAAATACACACATAGCAAAATGGAATTACAATCCAGTTTATTACAAAATATTTCTTTCTAAATCAATTTTCTACTTATAATTAGCATTAAAAATTAATACTGGTATTAAAATAACAAATCAATTTAGTGATTCAAAAGTACAACTCTTTACTATTTAACTATTTTTTTTAAAAACATCATTGATTTCAAAAAGTTGAATATATTATAATCTAGTATATTTTATTTTTACATTTTTCACTTACAAATACAGAAGTTGTATACATTTTACAACAATTTCAAGATTGAGTACAGAAGACGGCAATTTAAATTGGGATTTAACAGCTGCAGGTTTTTTGAATGAATCATCATTCTTTTTTTTATTTCCTCCAGTACCTGTCTTTTTTATTTTGCCTAAATTCTATAAAAAAAATAAAAATCCATTAGTTTAAAAAGTAAGTATGTATAACGTATATATTTTGAATTTTATTTTATTTTCATACTTTAGCAAATTCTAAAAATCTACTATATGCTTTAAAAATAGATGATAACTTCTGAGCATAATTTTCAGATTTTTTTGTCCAAGAAAACAAAATGTAACCAATTACTGCTTCATACACTAATAAAACTTGTGTTAACTGCATTTGCTTTTTTTGTGAATCGGGCATTATATCCATAATATCAGTTCCATCATCCTAAATCATAAAATTATTTTAATAACTTTTTAAAATTGATATCGAAGAAATATATTATCATACAAGTTCAAAATGGAGTAATTCGCATTTTGCTAATCTTGTAATAATACTATCAAGAATTTCTGTAAAACATGTTAAACTCTTAATCATCACTTCTTTTTGAGCATTTGATTTTGCAACTATCATACTAATTGTCATTAAAAGTTTTCCTACTGGCTCCTAAAAAAAATTTTTTTGCTAATAGTTTAATCATATTATTATATTAAATTTTCTCACATACTTGTAAAACAGCACTTGTATTTTTAATAACAACAACTGATGAAAATTTTAAAGGAGGTAATATTTCTTCATCTTCAACATACATTTTTTTAAAGTGAATTAACAACATATCTAATATATGAGTCTTCAATTCTGGATTAATACAAACTGCATCATACAGACCTTAAAACCAAAAAAATACAAGTAATTATTAGAATATGTTTTTAACAAGTTGTATTCTTTAAATTTTAAACACATTGTTAATAATTCTTAACTTTAAAAACATTGATATTTTGAAAAATCTAAAACATAATTTACAAGAAATATGAACCATACCATTATATAAATGAGCTTTTACTTCAGATTGCAACATGAAACAACGCCTAAGCACATTTATTATTTCTAAACATAATACTTCATTTGAAAATGTAGTGCTAGTATTCTTCTGATGGACATGACACTCTACAGAGATTTGTGTCAGTAATGACTGACTACAACTTGATGGTTCAGTGGACTGACTCAAAGCAACTAAATCATTAACTTTCAAGTGTTTTAATAATGCAAGGAACCCAGACACAGCCATTTGTCTAACATGTGCTTCTCTGACATCAAAAAAGATTTTTATAATTAATAAAATGCATAAAAATTAAAAACAATAATTTATATTAAATAACTAAAAGGCAGTAATATATATATATATATATATATATATATATATATATATATATATAAACACATATATAAATTGATAATAATCTAAATTTTATCAACTTAGAAATAATCATATTATAATTGAAACAAAAATATTATTGTAATTGAAACAATACAATGATTAGAAATAAGTTTCATAAATCATTAATTATTGTAAAACTACATATTAATTTACCTAGAAAATAATGACTTTCGTAATATTAATATCAATGAATCTCGAACAGCATAAGATATTTTTAATAATGGCAAAAGAGACTCAACAAGTAAAATTCCTACTGATTTTGGCACCTGACTAAGTTGTTCAATCATTTGTAACAAGATTGTTTGATTTTCAAGCATTGTTAATGGAACTGTTAAGCAAAGTTGATTCACACATTCTGGAAATAAAAAATATGTATTCTATCTATTGGAAAAAAAAATGCAATTTAATTGAAAACACCTGTATACTGAGCTACAGTTTGTTCTGTTATAATTCTATCATGTAACATATTTAATACTAAAGGTGTGATATTCTTTTGGCGTTTTACAAGTTTAACAATGATTAATTGTCCAAAATACCATTCCTTTTTTATGCAAAATTCCCGACCTAACACATTTCCTGTAGACAGTAAAGAAAATGCAAAACTGACTAATCCTTGAACAACAAGGTCTCTTTCTTTTATGCTGAAAACAAATTTTATTTCAAATATTTTTTTCATTTATAACATAGATTATTTTTTTATTTTTTTTCAAAAAAAATAATGTAATATTTACCAATTATTCAGAATTTTCTCCAGAACAATTTTGACATCAACTTCATTAGTAATCATTTCCTTAAACCAAATTGAATCCTTTTTTCGCTTCTGTTCAGAAATTGATCGTGATATAGAATATTTTAATAACTCCAGCACAGGTGTTTCAAAATGAGAAATACAGGATAAAGATAACAGGATTATTATTTGGAATGGATGAATTATATACGATGGACATTTTGAAATTGTTTTTAAAACATTTAAATATTCTTTAAGTGAAGTATTCCCCATTGAGGCTATTTGATATATGTGATAAATTATTGTACTTTCTGCTTGTTTAATTTCAATATCCGAAGCACTACCTTTAATAAAAATATTATACATTGTTTCATATATACATATATAATGTTGTATGATAAATGACCGTTTTTGTTTAGTTAATAAAAGCAATGAATAAACATAAAAATGTATATTTACTTATACTTTCTAAATCAAATTCTATTTCATCTGTTTGTACATGTTTGAACAAAGCATTATATAGACGTATACTAAAATATCTCTGCAAATAAAAAAACACTTGTTTCACATTTTGATTTTCACAAAGACATAAAAGTTGATAAACTACTGGTGGAACTTCTTGTGGTGTTAATCCATCAATACATTTACTTAGTTTATTAACAACTTGAAGATGTTCTTCTTTGTTAAGTGTAATGTCTCTAAAATTGCAATACACAATATATACAGAATTTAAGGAGAGTGTTTTAGATATGATTAAATATTATTAAATAATTATTTATATCCAGCTGAGGAATATTGAAAAAAATATAACTCACTTAAACATGGAAGCTAATGGAGCAATTTTACTAAAATGCCATTGCATTGTACAAAGACGGTTAATTACTTGAGATTTATATTCGATACCAGTGATTTCATTTTCTTCATATTCTACTTTACTTTTACTTGAAATTAAATTTAAAATATCTGGCAATAACTCTTTCCAGCTAAAAGATACAATTACATTCATATGAATATTCACAATCATATACATTAATATATTTATAAAATATTACCAATCAGAGGTCATGTCTTCCGACTGAATACATTGTTCACACCAGCTTAAAATTTTAATAAGATCCGATGACTTAAATTTCACAAGGTCTGTAACTAATCGTTTAATAATTCCATTACAGCGACTATTAGAAATTTCATTGTTTTTTATTTTTTTTAACACATTTTTGACAATTTTAAACCTTTTCTTATGACAATTAGTGGTGTCAAAAAAACTTTTAAGTAAATAATCCCATATTAATAAGAAAGTTAAACTATTTATTTTATGATTAATAACATTTTCTAGCTGCAATAACAAATAATTTGACAGTGAGCCAATACTAATAATTTTTCCCAATTTATTATTGGGGTAATTAAGTAATTTTAAATCAAAAGCTTACTTGTTGAATCTCTATTTCAGCTACTAAATTGTGTAACTCTTTATTTTGTTTTTTATTTCCTAAATCTAATAATTTTTTTACAAATGCATCCATTACTACGACTCACAGCAAATAATAATGACCAATGTAATATAATATTCTTGAAAATATGTCATCTATAACCTAGAACTAACAATTTTCAAATTTTCAAGAATAAGCGCGCAACTTTATTGTTCTGAACTTAGATAAGAGTACACAGGAAATGTTTTTATTTTTAATCTAAGTTATCAAAAAATACTAAAACACAAAAACTAAAAAAATGTAGTGTATAAATATATATATATAATAAAATGTTCTTTTTAATAATTGAGAAATGTAATTTTCACAAGTCACACATCTACCATAGACCCTATTGTTAGTATACAATTTCAGAAAATGACACATTCATTGTAACTTCAAAGAGTAAACAGAAATTAAACTCATTTATTAAATATGTCTTCAATAATTTATTAAATCACGACAAATTACCAAATATAAATTTTATACAAATCTTTGGTTATCATCACATTACTAATCATAAAATCACTTTCAATAGTTTCTGTGTTAATATCTCAATAATTTTATTTTTCAGCCTCAGAATTGTTTTATCTAATCTTTGAACCTCTACTTACTATTTAAAAATTAACTTTACTTACAAAGATTGTGTTTCACGAACAAACAAGATATGTATATACATATTTATAAAATTATAAATGAAAGTGTGCACTCTTGCATATTATTAATTTGTTAAAACAAATTATGAATACTTTTCACAAATTATTATAATTAATTTTAATACACTTCTATCATTTTGAAAATAAAAATGTAGCATATTGCTAAATGCAAAAAATATAAATATAATAGCTGACTTTATTCAAATCTTTTAAATACATATAACTCTCTTTTTATTTTAAATCCTGTTTTTCCCATATTTACAGAAAATAAAAACCAACTCAACACATGATTTAGTTGTTTTGTTAATTCAATGGATATATATATATATATATATATATATATATATATATATATATATATATATATATATATATATATATATATATATATATATATATATATATAATACTGGTTACGATTGACGACAAATTTGCAAGTCCTGAACTAATTGATCGGATGATTTTTTCACAAATAACATTTGCTTCAGAGACGCTGTTTCTTCTCTTAGTGTTAACAGTTGCGCCCTTAAGATAGCATTTTCATGCTCTAACATTGTAGCTCGTAACGCAATCTAAATGAATGAAAATAGCGTTAATATTATCATTTTCTCCGACTGCTTTTGTATAAATTAAATTATACATATTTACTTGATCTTCTCGAATCTTTCGTGCATCTCTTGATTTTTTTGCTGCTTGATTATTCCTTTTTCGTCTCTCAAAATATTTTTCATCCTTTTGATCGTCGGGTATAGGTTTCTTTTCACCACGTTGTCGTTTTGGCGAAGTTGAACTTAAACAACTGCTCACTGATAATGATCTTGTTAACAATGGGTCTTAAAAAGAAAAACATATGTTAATAACATTTGAAATTTTAATGAATGAAACTAAATTTCCTCGATTCATTATTTGTGCCCCCTATTTATAAGCAATAAATTAGCTTGCACACATACCTTTCAGAAGTAATTTGTAAAAAGAATGAAAATTTCCTCGTATAAATATAAATACCAGTTCAATAAAATATAAGAAAATCACACAGATATATATATATATATATATATATATATATATATATATATATATATATATATTACTTACTAGATTTTTGTTCATTGAAATAAACTTGTGATAAAGCTGATGGGTAACTAAACAAATTATGCGGCGAGACGAAAGCGGCAGGTGATACACCAAGAGAGGGTAATAAATTATTTGTGCTATGCTCTTCAGTTCTTGATATATTTGTTAAATCGCTCACTAAACGTGGATTGATTAACTGGTGATAATTTTGATTCAAATCTGAAAAAAAGCAATAATATAACGTCGAGATCCGTCTTGCAATTTAAGTCTATTACAATTTATAATGATGTTTACTCCTTATTAATACACTGGTGTTACTCTTTTAGAAAAATAGTACATTTTCAATTTAAAATACTAATATATATATATATATATATATTATTTATCAAAAAAACATATAAATTTACTGAACATCACAAGAATATGCTTCATTAAACATATTCGTCTAATTTTTAATAATTTAGAAAGTTCTTTAAAATGAAAATAACTTGTACTGTTTTTTTTTTAAAATAACGAGCTGTTATTTTACATCACCAGCGTTAGTATATTAAATTCTTTTAAAAGGATTTCAGTTCAATCCTCGTTATCTATAAATTTAAGAATCAATATATAATAAGTAATCAGTTTTCTAAATATGGTAAAAACAACATTTATATCGTATGTATTATTTTCTTTATTAAAGTAAATGTCTTATAAAAGTAAAAATATTCCTTATCAAGTACAAAAAAAAAAAATAAACATAAAGCAGAATTTTTTCTTCACTTGATTTACTTTAAATCAGTCCTATAATGAACTAATTAAAATATAGATGTTTTATTTAAGTAATGAAATTAAGAATTAGTTATATATTGTATTTTTATATTTCCTCTCTCTCTCTCTCTCTCTCTATATATATATATATATATATATATATATATATATATATATAACAAATAAGAATAATATAATTATATTAAAAAAAATATATTTAACAAAATAATAAACAACAAAAGATGAATTTATAAAATAGGCAATTTAATATTCAAAAAAATTATTTATCAATATGTAAAGCAAAGTGAAAGATTTAGTATCCCAAATTGATATTTTCACAGACAGGAAATGAAATAATTACGGAAGATTTTCCTTATCGGAACTTCTGAGATAAAAAAAAATGATTATTTGATCAAAAATGTTCAATAAATTATTATTGATCATTTTTGATGATCCCAATTGTGCCAATTTTGATTATGCCAATGCCATTATCTTCGGAGCGTGGATGTTAAAAAAAATCCAAAAAATAAATAGTAATTTAATGAAAATTTTTCACCAAAAAATATTTTGTGGGACGAAAAATTAATTTATTTATGAATGTGAATATAAACGTTTTTTATTCAGCACAAAATTGAAAAATATGTATTATATACATATTAATATTCAGGAAAATATTTCTTATAAAACATATATATATATATATATATATATATATATATATATATATATATATATATATATATATATGTATGTATGTTTTATGGACATAATGTAGACGTATCTTTTTTAATTTTTATTGCAGATTTGTTGTCAGACTGTTTCTAGTAATACACAAACACCTAAAGGTTTAATGTTGAAATATAGTATAAATAATTGAATAGGGATGAATACGTCATATAATAGTATTGCGTGCACGGTCTTCGGCTCACGTGCATGGGTGAAACATTTGATTTCCACATAATTTCGACAATTTTAGATAAGCTGTGTGAAACATGCAATCCCAGCAGTGAAATTATTTATAAAGTTTTGACTATTAACATGAATGCAAAAAAAATTGGTGAAAAGTTTGTACTTGTCACTGATTTCAATTCTAACTCTTTGAATAAGAATGCACCGTTCAATGCTTCATACCAAAAGATTCTTTTCTTTCTAGTTTAAAATGGTCCTTCTCGGATAAAACTTGTGTTCGATACGGTTTTCGTTTAAAAATCCTTAGACTAATTTGAAATATTTATATATTTGTATCGAAATTCGATTTGTATATATATATATATATATATATGTAATTTATAAAAAATATACACATTTTTTCAATTATATTAACTGCTCGCTTTAAACTAAAAATATATTATTTCTAATGAAGGACTAACTTTTCAAAAAATTTAATACTTTATGAAAAGTTCATATTGTTGAAAAATTCGGAACAGTGAAAAATAATAAAAAAAAAAACGTTTGAGTTAATCTACTGATAATATTAATTCAGACAATTCGGTATCTATCAATAAACCACTCCAATCCTCATAATGGATTTTATATTTATGATATTTTGATTAGAAAAAGAACGAAAATGTATAAACAGTACATCAGAGTGAAAATTATCAGAAATATTCTATTTTCACGATTCTATTGAATACAGATAAATACTTTACTTTTAATAAACGTGTTATCATGAAAAAGAGATTTATAAAGATTAGTCATGTGAAGAAATATTAGTTGGTGAAATTTCTTATGAATTAAATTTTTTAAAAGATTGCTGTATTGCGTTAAATGCGAACTTCATAAAAATATTGTAGTTTTAAGCACCGTCATAGTTTTTCAATTTAATGTTAACATTGCATCAGTCATCTTTTAAATTTGTAATTTAAAATTAAAATCCATGTACAATGTGCCGAGAAAAAATTGAACTGTATACTTAAACAAGAGTGAGGATTTTTCTCTGTGCATCCAGGCTCTAAAGAAGATAGTTACGCCACTGATTCTATGTACAAAATAATCTCATTTTCTAAAATTATAAGACTTTAAGTGTTAAACAGTTTATCTCTGATTACCAATTATCCAAAATTTTCAATTAGAAAACATCTAACAGCTTTTAAACTGAATTATATTCAAGTTGTAAAAGAGTACATCCGAATATATTTACAAGGAAACAGTTTGAGAACAAGAAGTTATTAATAACATTAACACAACATTCATTTTTCAATTTGATTAACAGTTAGAAATCACATTTGATCGAATATATTACTCACCTGCAGGTACCAACAAATTATTACAACTTCGCAATAAGTGAAGAGCAGAAAATGCAGGCAATGAAGAACTTGTTGAGCCAGCGCAAGGATAATGAGAATGGTGATTATGCGAACTCATTGCACTGTTTATATTAAAATGAATTATCACAAGTACGAATGAATTTAAAGCATGTCTTCTTAATGACAAACCCACTAAACTAGATTATTATAAATTGTTTTTTTTTATTATTATTAATATTTATTGATCAGTTTCTATGTATTCAATTATTATATATCCTTATTTGATTTATTTTTCAATGTACGACACAATTTCTGAAATAAATATTATTTTAAACGATAACTCTTTTTATTTTTTTTTAAATAGATATTGTCAAAGTACACATTTATATTAAATTGTCGTTATTTTTTTTTATTAAATTGTGATTGTAACTACTATTAGTTACAACCACAATTTAATGAAAAAATAACGACAATATGACGACTTAAAAAATGCTTCTATTGTTAGAAAACTCTTAAATAAATACATTAATTTAAAGAAGCCCATCGGAGAAATATTAATAAGACAATTAATGAGACACGGATAAATTAATATGATAGAGGACTAATTTTCTAGAATAGATTGATAATAGATTCCTCGGAAAGTAAGAAAGCGAATAAGACTTTCAACTTCACAGAATAATATCAAAACAATATATTTTCAGGATGTGTTTTACTAAAATAAAACAAGATAAAAAGATTTAAAAGTTGACAACGCCCTCAAATAATATATATATATATATATATATATATATATATATATATATATATATATATATATATGTATATATAATTTAATGTCTCTTTATAATCGACGGAATAGCTGTCTCATGACTACACATTTCATTGTAATCATATTTAAATTACTCTTTAAAAATCCCAAAGAATGTTATCCAAATATTTTTCTTTTTTATTCGTTGACAAATACTGCTAAACGTTTGATTTTTAAAAAAAAAAAACAATACGACTTCATGAAAAATGAATAATATTACAAATTATAATTCACTGATCTTACAATCGTTTGAAACTTGATTCAAACATTATTATTGACTGCAAATCAAACCTGGATGATTACATTTTATTTTCATTTTAGATACCTCCCGTTAACAATAAATTAAGTCTATTTAATTAAGTAAGTAGATTAAGAATACAGTTCGTAATTTATCCATTCCATTTTGAGAAGGATACAAAAAAAAATCAATCAGAAGATCACAATATTAAATATTGTTAAATTTTGACCATTCTCTACGATTCAAACTCTGTCTGAAGATGACGAAATTGAAACAGCTCGAAAAAAAGATCTCATACTGGCTGGCATTCGAGTATTCGCGCAGAACACATATAATTAATTTTATATTGTTTTGGGGGTCTCAGTCCTGGAGAATCACTAGAGAGTTTATTCGCTATGGAGTTATGAGATAAATACTTTAATGATTAACCAGGACAATATACTGATTAAGATTACAGTAGGTAATGCAATAATTGAAATGATCGATAACCGATTGTTGGGGGAAAAGGGGTTTAAATATCAGAACGTCTTCTTTTCTATATTGTTCTGAAACTATAAATGTTAAGTGGATAATTATCTTTCATTCTAATAAAATAAGTGTTTAACACTTTAAGCACCAGCCAGATTATTGTTTTGTAAAAATAAACTGATCACCGGTTTTCTTAACAATTTTTTTCAATTAACATATAAAAAATATTATTTGCTTTTGTCATTCAGAAGTGAAAATATTAATAAACTCAAATATGGTTAATTGAAATAACACAAGATTTTCTCCATATGATAACTTGTCGAAAAAACTTTGATGTATTACAACAAGGGAGCTGTATACCTGACACGACAAGAAATAAACTGAAACTTAATATTTAAAATGATAAATAAAATGAATTTAATACTTAGTGCTAAATTGATATGTTCAAATGCGGATTTTTTTATTATTAAGAGCACAGAGAGAAAAAATTATGATTGCAGTGAGTGATAATTACCTCAAAGTTTTTTTTATAATCGTCACATTTTTAAAAATTGTTAATTTTCGGTTTATGAACAGTGAATTAAGTACTGAGAAAGATTGATTATATGATATGTAAATAAATCGATTGATTAATCGTAGATCATTTAAAGTACAGCACTGGGAACCTCTTTTTTTTAAAAAAAAATGTCACTTGAATCAACTGTAATTTCACTGGATAAAAAAACCGAACCGTAAATATTAAATACGAATTATGTACAACTGTAACATATCAACTGTGAAGTTTATTATGTTTCGTTGTTGTCTTAACGTAAACAACGTTGTTATTTTAATAACCCTATTTGAACGAGCGCGATATTCAATACCTGAAACACAAACCTCTTTATGTTTATGGGCGGATGCATATTAGGTTCGCTAAGCTTATATAAAAGTTCAACATTACAGTCTGTGTACATTATTCAGTACGTTATTAGCATGTTATGTGACAAAATAAATAGCAGGGTCGCGATAAGAGCGCTCGTTCGACGCTATAGGCTGACGCTCGGTTCGTCGAAACCCGCCCATAACGGCAACGTTATCTAGCCGCCGCTTGATTGGCTGCTTTCGAGTCACCTATTTTCGGTTTTGCGTCGCGACGCCGTACAGCCCCACACTAATCTGTTGTGAAATGTTATGCGGCGTTGTTACGGCACACGTGATAGATGACTTTTTAACAAAATATATAGGGAATCAATTGAGAACGCCTGCGGAAAATAGATTAATAAATATCGGATTTCTCGCGATGTTCGTGAATGATTGTCGCATTCGACAGAACTGAACACATTTTGATTTACGTCTAGCAATCGAAATTCATTTTTATATTCTGATATGAAGGTATTCAGTATGGCGGCCCGTCCAACGGTCTTTCATTTATAGATTGACTTACTTTTAGAAAAATCTTATACAGAAAAGACTAAAATGTTTAACGTGATTAACAGCATTGATTGTAACGAAAATGAAGTTAGAAACAGAATGACAGAATAACCGATATAATAAGTAGAGATTTATATATCTAAACATGTACAAATTCGAAATTAAAAGCTGTGACTATTAGCGAAAAACGGCATTTGTGTTAATTAGAAAACACATGTATAGATATTAGATTTCAGATTTATGAGGTGAAACTTTATCTGAAAATAATTTGTTTGTTTAAAATAATGTTCACTGATTCGAACACATATTCAGCGAATACCTGTTTGTTAGAGAATAATTTTCAAATATGATTAATTCATGAATGGACTTTTTAAGCATCGTTTCCTTCAAGAAATTATTACCAGCTGGAGACAAGTCGGATAAACTGGAACAATTTGGAAAAAGTTTGTATTTTAGCTATTTCAGTTACATGACAGATGTTTTTTGTTATATAAGTTGGTAAATTATCATAAAGCATGGATAGAAATCCATGCTGATTAAACAGACATGTCTGTACCTCTTTAACTTGTGGCGAATTTATATTCTTTTCTATTTTTTTTAACCGTTTTTTATCTTTGTCTGATCTTGGCTAATCTCTCTGTATTCTTGTAGTGAGTTGTCGAGCCTTAGGATGAATTTTTTTCTAACAATATTTCTCTATACATGATACCAAAGGACTGCCAGGCAGAGGGATGTCCGGAGGTAGAAAATTGAGGAGGGAAAGGCTCGATTTGGGCTCTAGCGCTATCGAAGAAAAAAAATTATATAGAAGTTATTATATATAGAAGAAGTTATTATACCAAAGTGTAAAAATACACCACATAAGCCACAGTTCACCTTGTAAGTATTAGCTTTTGAAGATCTATCGATTTTTGATCTTGGCTTGAAGTTCCATTTTTGTTAAACAATGTGAAGTTTATGTTATTATTCAGAAATAATATCCGTTCAAAAGAGGGCCTTCTTTCATTTCGGATAAATAAGGAAGAGTTCATATTCAATCTTTTGTATTTATCGTTCTGTTAATTCATGTGGTATCCAATTAATAAGCTTCTTCACTTTAGCAGTTGTGAATTTAAAAAATGATGAAAGATGATAATAAAAGTTGTTTCTTCGCAAAATCTGGTATATTTTATCGATCATCTTTCTTTAATATGCATTTTAAAATTTGGTCAAACGAAGATTCAGGGTTTTCACATAGATTGTTTTCAAGAAACAAATCTCCAGAATGAAATTTTTCAAATCATTGTCACAACTAAATTTTTTGATTGTCTAAATTAATTTTAAAGCATAATCGTTCATTTCGTAAAAAGAATATGAGTGTTATCATAAGAGAATATAATTAGTATAAGATCAAATAATTAAATCAATTTGGTTTTGTTAACGGTTTCAAAAAAGTAAAAAAAATCTTATAGAATAAATGGCCCATTAGAAATTTTCATTAATTTCATACACTGTCTCTCTTAATCTCTCTCTCTCTCTCTCTCTATATATATATATATATATATATATGTATATATATATTATGTATATATATATATATATATATATATGTATGTATATATGCGTTTAGAGCATGTATTTGAAATTTGTAAAAGTCGGCTATTAGATAGAAAAAATATTTTCAATTTTATTACAAGTTTCTAAATAAATATCTAAATTTAAACAAATTGTACAATTTTTATTTTTAAACGCAAGAGTGTCCGTATTATGAATTATTTTGTACTGTTAATTATTTTGTAATTTTTGATTTAATATCATCTTTCATATAAAATGGAGTGCACTGCACAATGCATATAAAATTATGACACTCATAAAAAAAGCACTAATCGAAAGCCAATGGTTACAAGTCATGCTATATCATATACCTATGTATAAATGTTTATATACTCACGCAAGTATATATATATATATATATATATATATATATATATATATATATATATATGTGTATGTATGTATATATGGATGTGTATACAATATAAATTAAAAACACATCTTTAATAAGAAACAACACATACTTAAGCTATAATACTGTTTCATATTTTTTTTTTTTTTTTGTAAATTGGTTTAAAATTTATTAAATGATTACCTCCCCAAAAAAACAAGTGAGTTTAGAGGTATTCCACATTTTATTGAACTCTGGATACAATTTTGTTATAATTTATTCTTAAAAAAAATATTTTCAAGGTATGTAAATTCTGTTATATTGAAAATATTGAACTAAACTCATTTCTAAATAAATCTACCATAAATTAGAATTTAATAGAATTATTTCGTACCTCAATGGTCGTCAAGCTACAAACATTTATAAATACAAAAAGAAATATAAAGCATACTCCGGAATATATTACATTTATTTATTAATAAATTACCGTATATTCCCGAATGTAAGACAAGATTTTTTTCCATAGATTTTCATCAAAAAAAAAACGATGCTTGTTTTACATTCGAATTTTCAGAAGAAAAAATACAGTTGTGAAATAATTGACCTGAACAGCATATACCGAAATGTTTAATGCTCCTGAACTAGTTTAAAATATGGGTTTGTATAATTTTTGAAAATATCACTCTTTATTAAAACATAAATCTACATTTTTATCGTTTTATTTGGGAAAATCTAGGTGTCATTTTAAAGTTCCGGTCGTAAAAAATGCTGTTTTCTTGATTTCTTTAGAGAATACTGGGACTTGTCTGTCGGGGTAGTTATATCTTCTTCTCCTTCGATGGCGCTACAACCCGAATCGACAAATGCATGTGCATATGTTTTAAAATACATGCTGTACAATTTCATAAAAATGATTAATTATTTAAAGAGATATTTTTGAAAATGAAAGCTTCGAATTAAAATTGAATGAGGAGAAACGTTACAGCGAGTACACCGATCCATAACGGATTCTGATCAATTATTTATAACGGAAGCATGCACTTTCTATAAAAATCCGTGTAATTATTATGGACGGCGTCTATTGATTCGGTATCTATTTGTAAACATTAGAATATTAACAGGGGTAGATTTCTAATATATTTATTTTCAACATTATTACGGTTATTGGTATTGAAAATCAAAACGTTTCGGAAACAAAAAACACGCTATTATCAAATTAAAAAGAAATTCATGTTTTATTAGTAAGTACGAATGTATAGTTTATGTGATAACATGATCATTAATACAAGTTAATTATTTTTAAATTACGATAGATAATTGTAAAAAACTGTAATAATTTATATTCATATATACATACTTATATATATATATATATATATATATATATATATAGTATGAAAAATTAAAATTATCCACAAAAAAAATTCTATAACGATGACTTATTTATTTATGACGTCAAGGTTTCAGGATATCCAAATATATTTATTTCATATACAAAACAGCAACGTTGCAAACTATCTGCGATAATGATTATATAGACATAAATGAGCTTTAAAAAAATTGTTTATTGTTTCATTCGGTTACATCTAGAGGCTTATAATTGACAAGTGGGCGATGCAGATACCCCAGGGATTCGTGAGCGAAGCAAGCAGGGAGCGAAGCCCCCTAGTATATCATCATCATCATCTTCAGCCTCTGTTAATCCACTGCCGGATGAAGGCCTCTTCCATGATTTTCCATTTTATTTGATTCAGTGCCTCTCTTTTCCACAGTTTTCCAAGAAAGTTTTTAATATCCTTATCCCATCTGTTCATTGGTCTCTTTCTGGATCTTTTTATATTCTTTGGTTGCCAGTCAATAATTTCTCTTGTCCATCGGTTGTCCTCTCTTTTGCGATATGTCCCGCCCATTTCCATTTCAGACTCTTTACTCTTCTTATTATATCTGTGACTCCTGTTTGCTTTCGTATCCATTCTATTCTCTTTCTATCTCTTCTTGTTATTCCCAACATGCATCTGTCCATACTTCGTTGTGTTGTTTGGAGTCTTTGAACTATTTTGGTGTTAAGCACCCATGCCGTGGGTAAGGACCGTAGGTAAGGACCGGTAGTATACACTGATCAAATACTTTTTTCTTTAAACAGAGTGGGATTGTTGATTTAAATATCGAGGCGTTTCGTCCAAAAGAGCTCCATCCCATTTTTATTCTCCTATTTACTTCCTCAGTGAATGATCCATCTCTGTTGATACGCTGCCCCCTAGTATATATATATATATATATATATATATATATATATATATATATATATATGTATATATATATATATATATATATATATATATATATATATACTGACTGATTATATTTATTTACATGTTTGGATTTGAAATTACCCTTGTACATTTATCTTACTCTCTGTACATATTTTTTTCACTAAAATTTAATTTAGACTAATTAATTACTCTTCATATTATATCTGATGTATTTTTATTTTCAGTTTTTAATTGTTGAATACAAACTTCTGACGCCGATCACACACACTCGGATCATAACAAGTTGCTCGGGATCAGAAATTATACAATAATTTTATATATTCATAAATGTGTGCTTTCATACATTTTCTTTTTACATTTTATTTTAAACGGGCATTTTTCTGTACTGATTTGGTAAGTAATGAATGAAATAAATAGTCATTTTCATCAGATAAACAGATAGATATTTAATGACATAAATAAAAATTAAAAACCTAACACTTTTACTTATTAGATTATTAAATCGTTTTGATATGTATGGCTAATGATTTATATTTGTGTATAAAAATTATTATATATATATATATATATATATATATATATATCAGGGATGGGCAACTTCTTTAATAATAAGAGCCACATATAATACTTTTCATACATTTTTGAACGTTCAGGAACCACAGAAAATATTATTTTAAAATTATATTTATTAGGTTGGTAGAAAAATAATTGCGGATTAATGACCTTCAAATTCGTATACGAAACCGCAATTGCTTTTCCTACCGATCCAATATAAATAATAAAGAATACAACTGTATCTTTTAAAATTTTTATAATAATTGTCCTACTCACCAAAACAGAATATGTTTCATCTCTATTCGTTGAAGACTTTGATCGAGTCTTCATGCAGTTAATAATTTAAAATTTGACTGTAGATTACTACTATAGATTATTAATATAAAAGTTTAAGAAAAATGACAATGAAACCCAAAATTGTTTCTGGAGCCGCAGTTTGCCCACCTTTGATATATATATATATATATATATATATATATATATATATATATATATATAATGTGTGTGTACTGGAAAAGAAAAAGATAATAGTTTAATAATTCGCGAAACATAAAAATAATAAATAGCATTTATTATCAGAAAGCTAATGATGATCTCGCTATAATGTATACATAATTATAGCGTAATATCGTACAGCGAGAAACTATTATGACAGGAAAAAGAGCGTGTGTTCTGCCGTCGACCAGGGCATAGTACTGATTAGTGATTAAATAAGCGATGACACCTGCAGAGTCTCACGATCCCCTGATCTACGTCCAACCCCACATACGTTCCATTAACGAAACCTCGCCATGTCGCAGCCGTAGTGACGCTATGACGACAATAATTGTTGGCTGCTTAACCTGACATCGTGACACGACCAGTCTATCTATAATGTGTGTAATATTTTTCAACAAAACTTCCACTCTGAATGTCACCTTGCGGTAACATTTCTCGTCGGATGTTTTAACTTAAACGCCGGTCGCACGCCAAAATAGAATTTGTAGCACAAAAGTCGATCCGTTTCATTTGTATTTATAATTGTTAATTGCCAAATTGTAGCTCGAATAGATTTACTAGTCGTATGATAAGAATAATTATTTTAATGATGTGGAATTTTGTATTTTTTATGGGACGGTCACGATTTTAAACGTTGTAATTAATATTAAAAGGAACAATGTACAAATCATTCTTCTTTAATTTAAGTCATTAATGATGAAATACTATGTATATATATATAAGGGAAGCGACATATTTTTTTAATATATATCTTAGTTAAAATATTAAAATAAATACTATTTTCAATTCCACAAATATAAACGTATATTTTTAGTTTACCATTAATTGTAGATTAGAATTGTGATTTGATTCTCATTATAAGCAGCGTGCCATGTGCCACCAGTTATTCATTATTACAATATAAATACATACAAACACATTATATATATATATATATATATATATATATATATATATATATATATATATATATGAAACCGCTCATTTACAAAATTATTGTTCATTTTTTTAATCCAAAGCAACGCATAAGAATACCATTCTTTTTGTGATTTTGAAATGAATATATCTACATGATGGATACACAGCCACGTATGATCTGCAGGTCTGCAAAAAAAGCACTTATTGAAAGCTTTTAAAAATGTATAACTTTTTTTACAAAACCTATGCTTTTGTATCCCCCTTACATAATGTTATCTTTTGAAATTTTTATAACAGGAATTAGAACAACGGCCATTATGATGAGTAAACACCACCGTTTGGTATCGTTGTGAGCGATGGTACAATAATAATTAATTAGAGATCAAAAATATTACGATAACTATGGATGAATTATAGATCGATGTTCATCGATAATAGAGTGTTGTGGTGTGAGGACGGGGACAGGCACTTAGACTATAGGGCAGGGTTACTGATGTGACAACACGTAAAAGAACGTGATAGCCTTTCATGTGGACCGCATATAGTTGTATGCCATCATCAGCAGGTTGTCACACCTGTCTCGGTTCGATAGACTCCCACGGCTTATGACTTCCATTTACATCTACGTATTATATATGCATACACGTACTTATGACAAAAAAATCAACTACACATTAACTAACAGACACGGATTAACGAAAATCACCATTTTCGTTCATATATATATATATATATATATATATATATATATATATATATATATATACATATATACACTGTATACACTATACCGGATTACACTGTATATATATATATATATATATATATATATATATATACACAGTGTAATCCGGTTATTATAATCACGGTTAATGTTATCAATCGGTTATTATTATCATAATCAGTTTGTTCCAAAACACTCTACATAAAATTAGTTAAAAACAATCCGCCTACTATAATCAAACTTCGGCTATTCTTATAATTCTAATAATTACACTTGTGGAAAAACGATAAGAATTCTTACTAGATCTTCTTACCTTCGAACACTGCATCGTTAATTTAGTGATATGAGCAAAGTTTCATACGAACTTTAAAAGGTTATTAGGGCAAGCAAATTCGTACGCAAATCATATCTGAACTTGATGAAATTCAAGATCAATCTGATGTAAGCGCGATTGCAACAAAGATTTCTATTCTAGATACGTTGCATTCCCTAGCAATGTCTTGGAAACAAGCCTCAGAGAAAACCATCGAAAACTGTTTCTGAAAAGGTGGATTTTCTAATATTAATGCCGAAACACCAGCTTCAGAAGAACCTGACTTACAGCTGAAATTCGTGAAAGAATTCCGGGCGGAATGTCTAAAAACGGATTTGAAAATTGGGTGGATATAGAAAGTAATATTGAAGTGGCGGCTACAATGATTGTATCGGAAATATGTTAAGGCATTGCCGATGATAACTCTAAATTATCAGAAAAAAATGGACCTCATCTGTTTACAGAAGAAGAAATTTCAGAAGTTCCTCCAAGTAATGCCCAGATGCAAGAGCTTTACCGATTCTTCTCCGTGGTGTGCAATGTAGGGCAACAAACTTCGAAAAGCATTATGACTATGACAATTATATTCAGAAGCTACAAACGCAAACAAACGACAGACAACACTTGATAAGTTTTGCAAATAAATTTATACTGTTTTCAAAAATAGTTGTTTGTAGCAAATATATAAATATGTAATGTTGTATTAATTGTACAGTTTGTGATAAATATAAATTGTGTACAAATCTCATAATTATTTATAATGAATTGAGTTCAATAATGATTTTTTTTATCCCCTGTTTAATGTTATCGACCGGTTATTGTTATTATAATTTAATTAATTTGAACTTATTATATTATAACTTTAATAATTAGAAAATAAACTGTATTTCTTTCTACATAATTTGGAAATCATAACTAATGAAATGAATATTTGGACAATAAATTTTGAACTCTTAATAGTTTTACTATCGATGCAGTTAATAAGACTTTTTTGAAAGAAACTGTTGTATTTACAAAAAATATTTAAGACAAACGCACTATTCTCTTTTGTTTAAAATATATTTCTTAATATTTGTCTGTAGAGTTCTTTGGTAAAATTTAGAATATTTTTTAACTTTCATAGAAATAATCTAATATAGAAAATACATATACTATTCAAATTTCATTTCATGTAATGAAAGTGCTTTTCTTTTAAATTTATATTTATTTGACTATTTTTTTTTTTAAAAAAAATAAATAATATAAAATACTATTTTGATACTGATTGTACTTCACTAATAAGTTTGTTCGTATTTATCGGAAACATATGCAATATTAAACATAATAGCAGTGTGATACATTAATTTAGGTACACTGAAATGAATATAGGTAATTCGGTTCTGTTTTATAATGGTGTTAGGTCGCAACTAAAGGTTCACAATGGACAAATCTAACGACCCTGTAATAACGATCATTTCGGCTAATGTTGTTTCCATAACACAAAGTTATATGAAAATATAACACAGCTGACAGATCCCATGGGTCGGGGGAGTCAATTGGGTGTAAGTTTGGTGTATAGTGGTGGCATCACGTAAGTGGGGTTGACACGCCTTGTACTCGCTAAAGTTACGGAAAACTTGCGGCCAACACCGACAACTTTCCAAATTCGTAAACAAGATATTAAATTCCGACTAATATTAAGGAGCATAACATTACTTTTTAAACACGCGATCATAGTATATCTCCATTTTCTGTTCTTATAATATTATATGAATAATATTTCATTATATATACATATATATATATATATATATATATATATATATATATGTATATGTATATATATATATATATATATATATATATATATATATATAAAGAATAAAAAAAGAAAAAATATTCCGAAAAAACAGCAAGCGAATGAATATATTAAAAGACAATTTCACTTCATTTTTAAATCCAGATAGACTTAATATTATTAGAAAAAGAATTTTTTGTTTGTTCACATATTTAAGATTTTTCTTAGTTCTTAATTTTTTTTAAAAAATATATGTATTTAATTTGCATATAAGTAATGTATGAGTAAAACAGTAAATTGTTTCATCAAAATGTTAGCAATTGTATATAGGATGATAATTTATCAAGAGCCAATTCGAATATTCACACATAATAAGCCTGAATTTAAAGAACGAAAATCAAACCTGAATTAATGATTATTTTTGACAAAATCGAATCTTCTGCTCGTCGCACGAAATGTAATTTTTATTTATAAAAATGTATATAAACAATCCAAAAAGGAACAGAAAAAAAACATTTAAATTAAATCATAAGTATTTATTTAATTATGAAACTATTTATACACATTTTTACATTTTTTCCTGCACGTAGTAAGCAGTTTCCGACAATGATTCCTCCCAGAAAATATTTTCATTATTCTTCTTATCTCAGTCTCGTTGCAGCAAACAGTATTCGACAATAACATTGTTTGTGCAACAGGACCAATAAGTACAATTTTTCTATTTAATTTAAAAATTAATCCATACTGACAAGCCGATTTCATTGCGGTTATTACTTGTGTTTCGACATCACCATCCACGTCGCCGTTTTCTTCTAGATATCTAATGATTTTATCCAATGTTATTTCATTTCGATCACAATATTCGTTCTGTAAGATGCGCAGGACCTCGGATATTTCGAATATTAAATTGCACATGCCGTTTGACGGATAAACATAATTCGAAATAATACTTTTTCAAAGCACACAATAAGATAGAGTTTATGTTTTATGTACAGAGGTATCGGTAATTATTGGAAAGAATTTTGAGATTATTAATTTTAAATAAAAAAACACGATAAATTTTAATTTTTTTAGAAGAGAAAAATGTTTATTTCATGTCTATTGCTACGGAAATACTATTTTCAACTATTTTTTAAGGCATGCATATAATTATTTAATGTCAAGGAAAATAAATTTAAAAAAAAAGTATTATGGCGGAACACTAAGGGTTTTGATCTAATTGGCTATGTACTAGAAATTACTATTTTTAGAAAGATTTATGAAAGAGTACATACATTTAATTCTAATTTTTTTCACTCGATTAAATATAATTTATGAAAAAATAGTATATCAGGAACGTCTTTCTCAGCAATTACCATAACACATGAATAAATATCAAGTAAAATATAAGGACAATTCATAAACAAGAAAGATCAGATTTCTTGTAAAAAATATTCAATTAATTTACAACTATTATCTCTTACTACCTGAATATTAAAATAAAACACTTAAAATGCAGTTATTTTTTATTATAAAAACATTCTCACTCGTCACATTTGTTTAAAACTGAAAAATACACAATTTATCCATATATTAACTACTTAAGTTAATACATAAATAAACACACTATAAGTAAATCTTCAAAACCCAACAAGGTATTAAGTATTACTTTCAAATTTGTGCTAAGAAAATTAATATTGAAATGCCCCATTGATTTGGTTCGGACAAAATATTTTTACATGTCATCGTCTGAGTATGTTCTTTTATTTTTATTTCCACAAGATATACTTCTCTTGCATGCCTTCTTCCGAAATTCAGACCGATTTTTCCGTCGTCTACAGTGTTTGCACATATCCGATTGAAAATTTTCTCGCGCCGGTGTGCCTCTGCGTGGCAATATTTTCACTTTATTCATGTTTTCCAACGACGTACTGCTACTAGAATGTATCGGCGTTCCAGCCGCTTTATACGTGTAATAGTCACCGACTTTTTTAAGGATACCGCAGGCGACGCCATATTCTAAAGACGCTGCCACAATCTTAACTGCTTTTCTCTTTCCAGACTCATATCCTTTCTTAATATACGATTGTAAATAAGGAAAAGACGGAGCTTTGGTTACAGTGTCACACAATCCGTGCGCTTTCTTCTTAACGCTCTGCGACTTCTTCAGTGCGTTCGTCTCGGCGAACTTATCTGGTTTCGTTTCTGATCGTGTACTCATCAGATTGTTTTTCAAACATTTCAAATAGTAAATCACCATATTAGCCCACTGAGTCGGTTTGATTGGCAACATTGTCGTAGATTTTTTCGCAGTGCTCTGTTTAGTGGCAGAAGGAGGTACACTTTTTCTAATCACGGTCGTTTCCTTTGAGAATTTCACATGTTTGGTTTTACTCGAACGTTTTGCATTTCTGCGTTTCTTTTTCGAATCCTTAGACACTTTCCTATTTCGTGCCATATTTGAAAATTATACTTGAAATTTATTTTGTTGCTATGTCTGAACAAAAAAGAAAATCTCGATAACATGATTATTTTTTTTATTAATATTTTTAAATAGTTATTTAATTGTATATTTCATAAATAAATTCCCACATAAAAGTAAAAAAAAATGATTAATTCTTATTATTAGATCTACACTGACTACTTATTTATAATACGATTCACGATTATGATTTGTGCATTTACCTTAAACGTAAATTTTGATTATCTATACTACATGTTTTTATAAATTAATTTAAAAGTCCACTCTAATTCACATCAGCTCAAAATTGTTAATGTAAAACTATAAGTGTTTATTTTTTTCTTTTATTTTTATATATGACATTTATTCAAATACTTTCAATGAACATATTTGAAACAAATTGTGAACGTATTCGTTTCTATAGAAATATAACATGTAACTATGGTATTTAAAATGTTTAATAGAAAATTGTTTTAAAATTTTGAATGAAACTTGCCCATTTTGCATTAATGTATTCCTGGAAGTTATTGAGATAAACTAATACGTTTTAGATATGATTCTTCAAGAACATTGAATTTATTTTTAATTAAAATTAAAATTCTTTACATTCCAATATTCAACAAGCGAAAATCTGAAATCTGACAGTCAACCGACTTCAATCAAGACCCAAAATAATAGGTGAGTAAAAGGCAATTGAATAGTTCAATGCTGATAAATTTTATTTATAATATAAATTCTGGAAATGTATTAATGGAATGAACTGATTCTTTGGATAGTATCAAATTTTTTTTTAACTGATTGGTTCTAAGGTTTCAATCTTTGAGTCATCTTCTGTAGTTTGTTCTTCTCTGTACATCCAGATAACAGAAAAGATGATTCAAGAACTAAAATCAATCATAGGAGACTACGAGTGCAGTAACTTAACGATATTCAGTTGAAGAAGAGAATTAAAGAAGTGTCTTTTTTGTCCGTTTCATTTATTTATTTTAATACAATAAATAGTAAATAAGTAATATCGGAGAATGGCAGAGTTGTGTCGCGCGCCCGCTAGTATCAGAATAAAGCAAGAAATTGATTTAGTCAGATGTTAAAATTGATTTTTCTTACACTTAGTTGGAAACATTTTAAGAAATAAAAAACGAAAACACTAGTAGAACATTAAACGAAAGTGACTAATTATCTCATATAATTACTCATTTTTCGTTCAGCAAATTTGTTATTGTTGTTTTCAGAATGTAAAGTAGGTGTTATTTCTTAAAAAAATTAAATATGTGGTTCATAACTACTTACAATCGTTTGGTGAAACATTTTTATACATAATTAATATATTAAAAACGATGAAAATATATTATATAAACAATCTATCACCACTACCATAATCAGAAAAAAGTTCATGTCAAACAACTTTCCTCCACTAACATATTTTATACACTGAATAAGTTGAGTATGGTAAAGGGAAATAAATTCCTATCAAATGCAGGAATTTTTATTAATATTAATGCGTTTTTTTTTATTTAAACTGCCCGATCGATATTATGTAAATAAAAATAGGGTTACATAAAACGATTGGTGATCATTATTCTGTAATAAGTGTTTGTAGAAAAAAAACGTTTAACTTATTCTATCGTTGCTCAGAATCATTCAAACATCACAAATAATTGATAAAAATGACTCTTTCGTACGCTATATCTGATTTATATAACAAAATAGATAAATAAATAATACCAGAGAGTAAATACAGTAATTGTTTGCTGATGGTTATTGCTCGATTATGCCGTAAATATAAAACGCTGGAATACCAATAATATGTATACATTGCATAATGACCGTTTTTTATGACTCTTTAAATAGTTGAACGAAATTTTCGTTAACAATAGTTCCACATTTTTATAGTGCTTGAAATGATAAATATATATGATTATAATTTTATACTGTAAGGCAAATAATTTTCCGAACAGAATTCGTTGATTATTCAAACATTTCTACTACTTTCACTTTCAACTACAAATATTTTATATTTTTATTCTTCAAAATTTATCATAATGTATTGAATAAATATATTTTCAATAGATTAAATAAAAATAAGGGAATATTATTGTAATACTTACTTAATTTTTTTCATGGCACGTTTTTTTTTAAAATTTTCACTATTTACATGCATCAAAAAAATTACTTGAAATTGTGAGAAATACAATCAACCATATTCATCAGGATAAATTATTTTGATAACTGGAATGAACTCAGGTGTTTATTACATATATATATATATATATATATATATATAAGAAATTTCTTTTTTTATGATAAAATATTTATTAATAAATAATTTATACTCCATTTTAGTCAGCAAAACTATGCAATATTTGACATATGAGTATAAAAATATTACTTATATAATATATATAACTATTCTATTTTTTAATAGAAGAAAAATTATAAAAATATTTATATTTAAAATATTAAGTACATTAATATTTCATACATGCACGTACAGTATTTTTCTGAGTTTTAAAACCAAATAATAAGAAAGCATGAAGTATAACAACATTCAGTCAGTGAACTATAAAATGGATCTGAAATCCTAACAGTGTGAAATTTGTACATTGACACCCCTTTCTTAATAAGGGTAGTTTTAAAGCTTTATATAGAGTTGAAATTAGCTGTTAAATCAAATGAAAATGTCATGTTCTTGAATCATATTTACTCAAAATTATATTTTTTGGATTAAAATCTGATTTTAAAAATATAATTCGACCTTTTTTTATTGGCAATAAAAAACGATTTTACACATATAATATTAGGCAAGTCAAATTCGGTTCAATGAATTTTTTAATTATTATTATAATTTAAGATTTATCTCTAGATACTTATTATAAACCTATTGTATGTGATGTAAATTTAAATACGTACATACAGTTCCAATCAAATAATCAATACGAACTAGAAAAAATACAATTTTTACTTTTACAGCATTCTCTTTGGATGAAACAACTTTTCTAAAGAGTTGTCCAGTTAAAACTCTTATATTAAGTAATTGATGGTAATTTTTTTTGTATATGTGAATAAATGAAATTGCATTAATATGTAACTCTTAAATATTAAGAAGCGTTATCTGTAGCTTGAAAAGCCTCACTAGGCGATTTGTATTCGACTTCTTTTTCTCTTTCTACAATTTTTGGTATTGATTTTTTTAATATAGTTAAATACAGTATGAAGTGAATTATTCCACACAATATTGCTATGGAACTAAATATACGCAATGTGTTTTTTCCGCCTAGATATTTATATAAAATTCCTCCCACAAAACTCCCTATAGCGTAACCTATAAATGGAAAGAAAACAACACTCGATTTAATCACAAAACACAAACAACATCGAAATCGAATTAATTTAGAGTCGACTTTACCAAAACCGTCGTCCATTCCTGCAGCAATGCCTTGCATTGTTGCAGACGTTCCAGGTGGCGAAACAGCACTTGTGTATGCTACAATTGTCGTGTAACTCATGGCGTACGTGGGTCCCTGCATGAAGAGTTCGATGGGCAGTATCCACCAAGGTGATGTCAGAAATGATATTAATCCTAAACGTAATCCGTAAAAGAGGAAACATAAAGTGAACGAATGGCCGTAGCCCAACTTCGTTAAAATCTTTCCTGAAAATTAACACACATTAACGAATATCGTTCTGTAAATAAAAGTATTCTCGTCTGAATTTGAATTAAAGTATATTTTTTTTCTTTATGAACACGTACTTGAATGATAACATTTTGATTTTTACCTGATATCAAAAAAAATATGACTTCGCCGCCGAGAGTTTCTGCTGCAACTGTTAAACCTTCTAAAAACTTTATTTGGTGCATATTCTGCGTTTCTTTGGCTAAATCCTCAAGGTACCTACAGCAGATTGTTTTTGTAATTTACAATTATTAAATACTATGAAAAATATATTAAAGTTTTAACAACGTACTTATCATTAAACAAGAACAAAACTTTCTGAATTAAACATGAATGTTATTACTAATATATTTAAATGTACTTATAAGTTAAAAGTTGAACAATAACCAGACGAATTTTCTGTTTACAGTTCAATTACAGTTCTATAAAACATAAAGTGTCACTGATTATTAACAATATTTGATATTTATTACATACCAAAAAAGAAAAAAGACTATAAAACCATCCACAAAACCGACTAGAGTGGCAAACGTGAGAAAAATGGCGATGTGTGCGTGTTTCAATAATTCTTTTAAGTCTTTGAAAATATTATTAGAACTTTGTAGTTTCGGCAACTAAAATTTAAATTATTATATTTACAATTTTCATCATATGGAATTCGATTTTATATTATTATCAAAATATGCCGAAAATACGTTTCATATATTTGAAAATAAACAAATTAATAGCAAAATATGTGAATTTTTATAAAATACCTGTAATTTTTTGCAACTTATCAGATCAAATACTGTCATTATAATTATTGTAATATACATAGGAGTAAAGTTTTTAACATCGCCGTCTGATACATAATCAACCAAATATCCTGAGATTAATGCACTTATTCCGAATCCAATTGTACCCCAAACTCTTTGCATACCGTACCCCATTTCACCATTTTCGCCTGTTGAATAAGCAATCAAATATAGATCAAAGAGTAGTAAAAAGTAATTATAAAAAATATGTAAGGTAGTAGCATATTTCACATGCATAAATATCAAAAGTTTATATTTTATTTCCAATGCTTTTTTAGTGTATTGTTTCTAGACTCATCTCGCTAAAAATAAAAAAAAAGCTGTTCAAAAATAAAATAAACATAAAAAATAAACACTTAACTAATACATCAAAACAAATTGCATCACTGATACAATTCGCAACATTGAATCCTATACTACCAATCGATATAAACAGGACAAATCCCCAAAATGTGATTGGTTGCAGACATGGATGTGAAGTTTTTTCAGAAAAATCACAGGAGAGATCGCAATTAAATGACGACTCATTAAGACAGTTTTCGGCATACGATCTTTCAAAATAACACGTTTCTAGACTTTTATTATTTTCATATAAAATCAGCGATACATTCTGTTCACTTACAGAACCATCCGTGCTATTCCATGTGCATGGTACTTGCTGGTGAGGTAAACATTCGTCACGATTAGATATAATCTAAAAATACAAAATAACTGTATCATAAATTACTATTTGAATAAATTTCATTTAAATTATAAATTAAGGAATTGTTTTATTTTATTTACATGTATATAACCTTTTAATATATAAATTTTCATCAAAATCTGAAAGTTTCATAAATTATACATTTCAATATAATTTACAGAAAAAAAGAAAAAATCTTAAAAGCTAATAGAAAGAGTTTTCCTTCACAATCGATCGATTCTTTTAAAGAACATAAATAAAATGTTAATCCTTTTTTCGTCTTCTACTACTCCACAATTTTTACATATCAATCATATACAGATATTCAATTACATTAAATTTAAGCATTAAATAGGTTATATAAAATTCAAATAAATACTGACGGCAATATTACATGTTCGACTGTTAAAAGATGCAGAAGTAAGATTAAAATCATCTTCGTTGATTTCGCTTTCTAACGGTTTCGGCAAGACAGAAAATAAAGAGAATGAAACACATGTCGCAACTATAAGACCCATAAATATTGTCTTTCTGTGATTTAGAAAATAGTCAGCCAAGAATCCGAATGCGGGTTTCGCTAGTAAGAATAAAATCGGTAGCACGGCGGTTATAATGCCCATCACGACGGTAGAAATGCCGAGCTGTTTGCCGAATACAGTCAGTTGCGGTAAAATTGGACCCATCGCTAAAAATATGCAGAAAATAAATATTTTTTATTTCAGTAGCATGCAACATTTAAATTAAAGCTATATCTATAATAATATAAATTATACTTAGCAGTCACTAACTCGCATGTCCTTCACCTTACAATTTTCACATACTGTCCAACAATAACACTGAATATATAACACAATTCAGTACAAAAGTGACAGAAATAAAAAATAAAACTAATAATCATATATGGAAACTTATAAAATAATATAATTACCTGCCATAAAAAAGAAATAATGGGCTTTGACAGGAAACAGTCTTTGATTTATTTTCATTTTTCCCTATCAAACTGTAGAAATGATACGAATACATACAACCAGACACCGTGGAGTTTTACTTGTCACTGAAATATTTAATTATATTTAATCTCTCATCATATTCATATATAAATAATGAACATGATAAGATATTGTTTCAAGAAAATTGAAATATATTAGACACATCTCATATTATAATACGAAATCGCACTGAAAGTGATTTAAATACTCTATTCTATTGACAAACATCTTTGTTGCAGATTCGAAATTCATTGTGTTTCAAAAAAATAAATGTCTTTTCGATTTTATTTACTTATATTTATTAAAAATCTGTTTAAATATTGTACTGAAACGTGCTAAAATAAATACAGTATTTTAATCACAATTATATTATCTCATTGTATATGTATATATATATATATATATATATATATATATATATATATATATATGTATATATATATATATATATATATATATATATATATATATGATTAAATACAGACTATAATACAATTATCTCTACACACATACAACATATCGTTATCATGTCAGTGTTATATTGAGTGTTTTCAAGCATTAATGCATTTTATTAAATAAGATTTTTTTTCATATATAAGTAACATTAATAAAATTCGAAAATATATACGATTTACTGAATTGAAAATATAAATATTTTTATTTACAAATATTAAATTATTTTCAATTAATAATTAAAAAGTCTTAATATTAATAATTAAAAGTATATATATATATATATATATATATATATATATATATATATATATATATTTATATATATATATATATATATATTTTTATATATATATATATATATATAATTGAACAACTGTAGAATATATCAATACTAATTTAATGAAAAAAGCACACGATAGTATTATAAATTGTGTTAAAAGTGTGTACTTATAAAAATAAATTTTTATCGGCACGAGGATTATCGAAGAATTTGCTATCAGTAGGAAGAAATTCGTCGAATTTTTTAGATGGCAAGGATAATATAGGTCAGATTATTGATAAAAAATAAGCCTGAAGTAAAATCAAATTTATAGATAAAAGTTTATAACAGAAACATTAAACGCATCCCAATCAGGTCATTGAAAGAAATGAATACCTCATAGATAAATTTAAGATTTATTCGTTTCTCGCCTGAAGTACATTAAAACAGCGATTCTTAAACTGTAGTACGTGAACCAGAGATATTGGTATGCAAGAAGGTACAAAAATGATAAATATTTAATTACCGCAGTGAATTCTGCAGATACAACAATTTCGTAGTGATAATTAGGAGGAGGTAGATAAAAAGACATTTTCATTAGTAAAGTATCTTTTTGTTTCAATATTTATATATTACTTTATAGAAAATTTACGGACATTTTGTGGTAAAATTTGGAACCCAATAATCAAAAATAAAATACTAAATCCATAGATATAAAAATATCATCATAAGTGTATATTTTTATACAATAAAATGTTCGCTGTATAAAAAATGTAAAATAGTTAATATATGCTTATATGTCTTGACTAGTATGAAAAATTAATTTACAAAATGAAAGAATGCCTCGTAATCTTATTTAAATAATCACTGACTGCAATACTTCTCCAGACATCTTTATGACGAACCGTATATAACAAATAATGATTTTTCTTTAAGCTCACATTTGCGCCATTTTTGCGAAAGTCTCGTTGAAATTGGTTTAGTGGTTTTTTCAGAAGTCTCATATCAAAATCTAACTTTTAAAAAGATCAACATCCTCTTTATTAATCTATATTATGAAATATAGTCTTTCTGGGAATTGATTCTGAACAGTCAAGATCTAACGCATCTTCAATATACTTTACCTCTTTTAAATTCGATAAATCAGAATCTAGTTTACAGTATGTATTTAAAAAATGCACTTTTTAAAGATGAAAGTAATTATTTTCTAATGATGTATTTTTATAACATTTTTGTATAAAGTTACTTGGATAATACCTCAGAAACTCATTAATAAATTCAACAATATACCTTATTGCATTATTTTTTTTAAAAAAAAAACACTTCCAGTATAAAAACATTCAACTTACAAATGTATTTCAAAAAAGATACTACGTTCATAATTTTCGATTCGCCTGTATTAATTTATATGCTATATTTATTGACTTATTTAATATTTACATTAAATTTGAAACACAATTATAGTATATAGTACATTTATAACAATTTTAAAACATAATTAAAGTTGTTTCGTACGAAATTAACAAGTAAATAAAACAGTTTAATTAAATTCGAATGTAAATAAAGGTTACAGAACCCAGTTATCTTTGTGTATTGAATTTACTAACCCTTGCATTATACTGTGAATTTCTCAAGCATTCATATAATGAAAACAGAGAAGGAAAGTAGGTAATTTGTGGTTACATAAAAAATGATAAAATAGCTTATTTACATTTATTTCACATTAAAATAATAGTATGTCAAAATCATTTTAGAAATAAATTTTAATACAACATAGCATTTATGTAAATTTATATACGTTTTTCTTGTTTCGAGGAAATATAAGTCTCGTTACCATTTTTGATCCGAATATTAAATGGATGAACAGATTTAAAATGTGCATATATTTAAATTATTCTTGTAATAAACTAATCAAAGAATTAAAAAACAATGTGTAAATTGTTAATCTCGTATTTTTTAATGTGATTAGAGGGAAAAAATGGAATATATGTTAGAAATTTACTGAAAGTAACTTAAGATTTTTTCCTTTCTGTCTTTTCCAAAGAATAAGTCATTTTCAACGAATTTGATGTTTTCAGTTATTAAAATAAACATTTTATAGAACAGGTTTTTTACTTTTAATACTTTCTAGGAAAACTGATTATACTTACTTAATTACAAACTGATTTAAAAAAGTTGAAAAGCCTTGAATGAAAATAATACAAATTAATATTAATTAGTTATATAAATGTATATATATAATATATATATATACATTTATGTAACTAAAAAAATGTATATATATATATATATATATATATATATATATATATATATACATTTATGTAACTAATTAATATTAATTTGTATTATTTTCATTCAAGGCTTTTCAACTTTTTAAATCTAATATATATATATATATATATATATATATCTAATTATATATATATATATATATATATATATATATATATATATATATATATACATCAGTTTTATTCCACGAAGTTGAAAAGTTCCACATTACAGTTTTCCTTATACCATGTTTAATTTTCATGCACTATACTTTGGATATATTTCAAAAATTAATTTGTAATTATTCATAAATAATTGTTAAGTTGCTTTACTTATTAATTGCATTGTTTAAAATAATAAAATCATTAGATTCGACAATTCAGTTTCATTTTTAACTATCTGATTTATATGTATTTGAATAGATTTAGTAAAAATAATTCTGAAAAGTATACATCAAAAAAGACATCAATTCAAGCATATTAATTTTTTACTTTTTTGTATTCATACATAACCTACTGTTATTTTAAAATGAGTTCGGCACGACTTACAATTTTCGCATTTAATTTATTCGTTAAAGTCACTGCCCTTTGGAAAAAACACATGAAAGGGATCAACAAATAACGCGAAATGATTGACCTGTTTGAAAAGATGATGAATGTATCAAATCATGTTTCTGATGTGTTGCAAAAAAAGAAAACGACACTTGATAGCCCTGAATAACGAAGCAGTGTCGAGGCCAACAAGATTTTGTATCGTCTCGGTGGCGAATTAAATGTTAAAACCTCCTCATCTGCTACATGTTCGAAACAACACACTTCTGGGTAAAACTTTCGATTCCGCTGATGAATGGCAAGGTATGGTAAATTTCGAACGAAAACACTGACGTCTATACATCGGCGAAAAGTTCTGTTCTGTTGAACAATTACTAACCTTGATACTGACGTTCGACATATCAAGATGTTTGTTTGGTGGGGAATAGAACAGACAACAAATATGAAATTTAACTTTGGTTCGCCTGATTTCATGTACATAAATACATTTCTTCAAATATTTAATTAGGAAGAAATAATCACAAGTTATCAATACACACACACACACACATATATATATATATATATATATATATATATATATGATAAAAATGAATTAAAAATAAAAGAAAAATAGAATGGATCTCGAAACAAACAAGAATAACAGATATAATAACAAGGGTAACGTTTGAAAGGAACATTGACAAGGAGTATTGTAAAAAGAAAACACGCCATAATTTATCTAAAAATAGTAAAAAGATTCACAAAGAAAATGGTGAATAGAAGGGACAAGGTTAGTTTAAAAGAGATTAGTTATATATGGAAAAAGACAAATCTGAACAATTAATTATCCAGTGATAAACCATTAAATATTAACGATAATATCGTGACTACATTAAACAGAAATAAAAAAAAATGAATGTTTTAACCGGCAATTATAAATTGTGAAAATATTTTTTCTCTCTAAACCATAGATTGTAAATATATGGATATTGTTGATCAAATGTGAGAATTAAAAAGTATCTTATAATGTTTAGGATATGTACCTAAATTTCAATACCGTCAGATAATATAAATTAATAATTTCATTTTTGAAACAGTAACGATTTTTTCCTGATCAGTATAGAAGAAAAACTGTATAAACTGATTTACTTAGTTACTTAGTTACTTTTATGCAAAAAAAAACTGTTTAAAAAAAAAACCAAAATCACAAAGATTTCTACATACACTAGGATCACAATAGTTGAAGAGTATCTAGTTTTATTTTAAAAAAATTATAAATTTTCAAAATAAAGAAAGATGTATATCAAAGTACAACGTAAGAACATATAAGGTTCCTTTTTTTACTTTCACCAAATATAACATAATTGTACTTATGTTAAGTATAGAACATGTTTTTGTTACAATGTATGGAGTAACTTGATGATTAAAACAAATGACTTTGTGAAAAAAATTAAATTAAAAATATGTCCAATATGTTAAAAGTACTAAATACCTCAAATTATTGTGAATATACTGTACTTTAAAAATATTTTAACGCAATGAAGAAGCATAAAAGAAACCTTTAAAAAATGTTTAGCATTGTTGAAAAAAAAAGATTTAACAGTCACAAAAAGTTGTTGAAACCAGTTATAGAAAATACCAAAATATCGTCTTAAAGAACTATAAAAAAAATATTTCATAGAAGATATTAGAAATTCAATCATCAAATGTTCACAGCTTATAAAAAATCTGTGTAAGATATTTAATGTCTACTTATTAATTTTATGTTCTATAGCATCAAACATTTTTATCTGACATACGATGAGTAGTGATATTTTATGTCTAATAATAATTTTATAGTATCCGTGTTAAGACTGCTAAAAAAAAATTACAATACGACCTTATATCGAAAATATACTATTAGATTATATATGTCCCAACAAATATTCACAAAACACTGTTGGTTTAAATTATATTTAAAATCAGTGTGTAATCTGTCCTAATTATACAGAACAAATCCAGTTGTTAACCAGTAATTAATCCAGTAATTAATGTTCACTAAACTCATTTTTTTTGTTTGAAATTAAGTAACAAATCGCGTTAGTATTTCAGGGCGAACAAATTTTGGTTAAATTATTAGTATATTTTCATGTAAAAATCAGTATTTAGACATCTATTCCATGCTTACAATTTTTTATGAAGTAAAACAAAAAAAATATCGGTATAAAAGCACTACTTTCTTTACCTGATTCCAAAACTATAAGTCAAAAAATAGTTGATACTAAGAAAAAAAGGGATCTTTTTTAATATAAAATTTTAGTAGGACATATATCTCCCATTACAAACTATATTATAGACTTGAAAAGGTTCAAGACATACTATTAATAAACATATATTTGAAAAAATAAAAAAAGATCAGTACAATTGAACAAAGTACTTACACTGACACAGTTCTTTACTTTTAATTGATATATTAGTAAAACAATCCATACAAACACGTTAATAAAAACACAAAAAAGTGTAAAAGTAAAAAATAAATCGTTTACTAGTCAGCAGACACAATAGGTACTAATCAAACCAGCTATTTATTGACTTAAGTGTACACAGAAAGTACTATTAATTACTTTATAAATTTCCCGTTGAAGAAGTTGAAATATATAAAATATTTGAAACGTAAATTAATAAACAGTGTCTACAATTTTATTTAAGTTGTTATTTACTAACCAATACAAATATAAGACAAATACTTCTTTCAGAACATTATTTGATTATTGAAAAGTCATTCTATTTTTATCACGATGTCGATAAATAGCTAATATTTAGCTGTTTAAAGAGATAACATTTTAATCTATTTATAAGTAGTTAAAATTTATAATTTTAAGTAAATATATTCTATTTGGTATTACATACAGTATATAATGCGATATTTCAAATATTTACCAGTAATTTATGTACACAGTTTAATGAATAATCACTTGATAAACTTTACATATACAGTATACAAAATAAAAACATGACAAATATATAGATATGGAGTTGATAACTTTCTTCTTGCAAAAGATAAAGATATTAAATAGTAATTGATTTTTATTCGAAAACTAGTATACAGTCCATCAAAATTGATGGGAAAATAGGAAGAAAAAACTGTTTATTGGTAATTACAACATAATATATTTAAATATAAAAAATACCTAAGAACGAAACTCAATGAACTAAACTCGAAACCTATCGATTGTGAAAATTTCCTTGTACCACCACATTCGCTACCCGGCTGCAGACGGCCGCGTTGCGGACAAAGTGACGAGAAACGTGGATTTTTATTATTAAGAGAGAATTCAGCGAGAGAAATTAATTTTCATAAATGATTTTCTTCATTCGAGAACCGCATATATTCTTTTGATCGAAAATGTTCAATGCTTGAGATTTAATCGATTTTGATTACTGCATATTTGAATTCGGATGTCGACGCTCTACCATTCTCGGAGCGTTAGGGCGCAGATTTTTTTTTTAAATTATATCAAATTTTTTTCATTCTCTCAGCGTTATGAAGATGATGGAATCGTCATGTGAATACACATATACAACAATTAAAAACGATTAGTAATCAACTACTGGACATTTCTGATCAGATTTTTTTGTGATTTGTTGTAGTAAAAAAGTTATTTATGAAAATAAGTTTAGTTACAACGCGAAAAAAAGCTATATTGTAGTAAAAACTATTCTTTAGAAGTCAATTTACGAAAAACCTTATTGCAAATGTCTAATGAGTAGAGTAAATATTAAAATCTAGACGATATCAATTAAATAAAATTGATTATCAATATAAAAAAAATATATAAAAAGAATACTGGCATGAAAAATACCTAGTAAAATAATAACATACATGTATAAACCATACTGTTATAAATTGTCACATTATTATTATCATATTTTATTCTCTCAATACTTTGAGATAATTGTAAATAATACAATAACGAACATTTTTTATTCATTATTTTGATAGATTCTAGTTATTTCTTTTAACTGAATAAAAATAGTACGAATTTCTTATAAAAATAGTTTCGTTTTCAGTGTTTATTTTCATTTTAATCTCTTTGTTTACTTTTACAACTACTATATTAAAATGTATAGTTTAGACAAATTTCTATCTGCTGTATTTATAATCACTTTTCCTCGAACTTGCTGCATATAAAATGAAATAAAAATGTTAATAAGCAGAAAAACGAATTAATTTTGAATATTAATAAGCTCATTTACATTTATCATCGATCATTTCAAACATATGAAATTTCAAGATTGAAATGTTTTTTTCAATATTTATTTTTTGATCGAACACTTTAGAAATCGACATCAATTTTTATTAAATTTGGTTATCAACTTAATTTATTAATACTTTAACAGTCTTTTAGCTCTATAAATAACGAAAATGTTCATGTATACAATCCAAGTAACAGTAAATGTAGTAATATAATACAAATAACGAAAAACCAGTCACAGAAGGTCGTCTTGTTGTATTGAAGAAATAATACACAATTTTTACATTTAACGAATAACAGACAATGGTCGATTATTGCATCTCCACTTCAGTAGCTGTAGACTTTAGATGTAAGTTTTACGATATATGAAAATATTGCAGAGAAATCTTATTAAATAAAAATAACTAACGCATCATCATTTAATACGAAAAACAATTTGAAATATGGAAAATTTACAACTTGGTGTAGAATGAATTTATTATGAAATGTATTTTAAAAATATTCGATTTTTATGAAGAGACAAACTGAAAAAAGGAAAGTTAAGATAGAATTATCATTTAATGAAATATTCTTTTCAAGTCAATCCTCTTAAAGTTAAAATAAATTTCAAACAAATAAATTGAAAACTTAATGGAAAGATAGAAAAAAGTTATTTTGTTATTATTAACTTATTTCTTTCTATCTGTACGTTTTTAAATTTCCTAAAGCATACTACATTATAAATCTAAATTTATTTGATACCAAAATATATTATTTAATGTTTTTTCTTCCACAATTAAATCTTTAAAATGATCAAATTTTAAAATTTAATTATTCACTTTTTAAACTACATTTTCATGTATGTCTGAAGAAATATATCAACTCATATAAAATATTAAATTAAAAATATAACAAAAAATCATCACTAATAACAGATACTATTGTTTTTAATACTTTTTAATTTTATGACAAAATTAAAAATTAAATACAATTTATATTGAAATATATGACATATATTTCAATATAAATTGTATTTAAGTTTTGATTTATTTTTTTAAAAAGATTTATTTAATTTTATCTTACTAGAACTTGTATTTTCAACTTTTCGTTTACCTAAACACATACGATGTTCAAGTAATTATATTTTAAATAATAAAAAAATAAGTGAAAACGAAACATAAATGATTTTTATTTGAAAGAAGGTCAGGTATATAAAATAAATTATTTAATATTACTCAAGCGTTATTGTGTTTCTGTTATTAATAATTATTCTGTGTGAAACTTATCGGCTCCACGTTCATTAATTCTACGACTAGTTTCGCATTTTGTCATCTTCATATATTTTTGAACTCGAGTTCAAAATCTATCTTAAACTGATACAAATCGAAATAAGTTGTAAAAAAAATGAACTCACATGCAGTCGCTATTCTTAACTCGGAAGAATCATTCAACAACTTAGGTTGAATTTAATATTTAATTATTTTAAATAGTGAAAAATGGTGGTATTTCAATTAAAACCCCACATAAAAGTCCAAATGAAATTTTATTATAGAACTGAATATCCAAAATCATTTCTGTTTTAAACTCTGATCATCTAATAATACAGCACAATGGATCGAGGCACAAAAAGAATATTCAAAGTGCATTAAATTAATATTTAAGCACTCGCATTACAAAATATTATTGCGTAATTTCGAATGTTTTCCATTTCAATCAAAAAACTCGACATGTTGCTACTTTCACAACAGCTGCAATTCACTGGTGCAGACGTTCCAAAATTGGTGCAGAATGTGATTTAAAAAACCTGATTATTAAATTGATACGTGATTTTTGTTTGGGCCGTGCATAATAGACTCAGATGATATTTTGCATTGTATTTCTCGAACACAGAGATATATGGTTTCTTTTAAACAATATCATTTAAATTTTGTATGATAAAGTGTAGAAAAAATATTACTAACTACCATTTATATACTCATCTCCCTCTCTCTCTCTCTCTCTCTCTCTATATATATATATATATATATATATATATACATGTTTCAAATATAGATCATGTGGTACATAATTCCATAAAATTAAATATATGTAGGACATATCATAATTATTTTTTAATTTATAATTTTCTTTATGTAAAAATTCTAAAGTGCTGATTCGGTATTTATTGCAAACGTTATTGTTATTACATTTCTTGTTGTATGATTCTAAACGTCATATTCGCTATTTTATAATAATGTATTGCCTAATATCATTTCGAAATATGAATGAAATCTTCGGAATAAAAATCAACTAAATGTATAATAATAATATCTTATATTAGTGGTATTTTATTTAATAATAACACATAAACATTTCAGTAATCACTATAACATCTGTTCAGTTTAAGTGATTAGTTAAAAAGGGGATATTTTTATATAAGTATGTATGTATATATATATATATATATATATATAGAGAGAGAGAGAGAGAGAGAGAGAGAGAAAAAGAAAGGGAAGTTTACTGTAAGTGAGGAAAAAATTAACACAGTAAAATTAGAGACAAAAACGATAAAACAATGGTTTCAACTTGAAAAGAAGAAATATTTATAGAACATGTTAGTAATTTGAAAAAAAAAAGAAAAAGAATAAATATCTACATTTTCGAACAAAGTTCCTAGGTACAAAAAAACATTCGAATTGTAATCAGATTTTAAGTATCCAATTGGTTAAAATATCCAAATGAAAATTCGTGTCGACAAAGAACATGCATTTCATATGGAGAAAGTTAAAGTATTAAAAGTACTGTGAAATTTTATATAGAAACACATAAGAAATGAAAATATCCATCTATGTATCTATCTGTTTATCTATCCATGTATCCATATATATATATATATATATATATATATATATATATATATATATATATGATATTATATATATATATATATATATATATATATGATATTATATATATATATATATATATATATATATATATATATATATTCCATAAAAAATGTTCATCTTGTAGAAAATAAAGAACTGCTTCCACTATAAAGATCCTGATATGAAAATACATTGAAAATAATATTTTAAAAAATACTGTATATTAACTTAACAATATTCAAATATTAATTTTATACATATACATATATATATATATATATATATATACATGCAATAATTTGCATATTGATTTGTGCTTACTTCGGTAAAAAGGAATCATTCATTATCATCTATAAGTAAGTATTTAACTTTAGAAGGAAAATATTATCAAATACACGTACATATTTTGCTTGCATATCTATTCAAAAATATATATTTAATAGTTGACCCCCACTTCAAACAAATAAACATCGACGAGCTATCTTATACTGGAGGACACGTTTCGCGTGAGTCAAAGCAAAACATAAAAGTTTTTCGTGATCATTCGTATTATGTGATTCATAAATTCAACAATTAGTTAGTGTATTAGTAGCGATCTGCCGTAGACGCTCATTTACAGATAATCATTATGCGTCTCTGTGTGTATGTTCTGTTATTGTCTGTGATCACAACAATATCGTTTCTTGTATGTCAAGTTTTCGCGGAAAATGAAAAATGTAAGTAGTGAAACAGTCGTTAACATTTTTTTTACTTTCATATAGAGGCAGTTATTTTTTAAAACATTTTAAAAATGTCCGTTTATTTTCAGGTCTGATTAATTTGAATTAGTTTTTTTGCTAAATAGACATATGTAAAATTAAACTAAAAAAATCCACTTTTAATAAATATTTTATTAAATAATTCGTTCTCCTTTATCCAAAAAGATGGTCTACATTAAGTTATTTATTTATAGACATTACCAGTTTTTATACGTACGAACAGAATAATTCCATACTTAATTTAATTTAATATATTCACCTTTTTTAATATAGTTTATTTAAATTACTTTATTTATATACACCGGTATAAATGCAAATAAATTTCATATATTTCGGGAAATAAAAAATGTAAACAACTTATATAATCTCACGTTAACATTTATTTATACAATAAAAAAACATTGTACATAAAACATTTGTACATTAAAAAGTATTTTGAAGATTTCAAGTTAGTTTAATTTTGAAGATTGAAGATAGTAAAGTAAATGTAAAAATTTAAATAAAATAGTATTGCATTTTAAATAAAATGATTTTCGATTCCTCGACAGAGCACTATTTTCAAATCCTTTTCAATAATTTGTGTACTAGTTATTATCATATTTAATTTTTGAATTAATATATGGGCTCTCTATGGGCTTTGAATTAATATATGGCTGCTACTAATTAAAATAGATTTTTATACTTTTTAAACAATTATTTTAAACATTTTACAAATTACATATTTGAAAAAAAAATAATATAAATCAAGTATGTGTTTCTTAAATACATTATCATAAAATAGAAACAAATTTCAAAATACTTCCTAGAATACTTATAAGCCAATGTTTATTTCTATTTCTATTTTTTTCTAACTATTCTCTTAAATTATTTATCTTATACTTTTAATCTGAAATATTCTTCTATTTCTAACGTACACTTTGAATCTATAAAAACGAACTAACAAATTCTCGATTTTATAACATTAAATTGCCTGATGTCTTTTTGAAATACAAATGAAATCTTTGGAATAAAATTTAACTAAATGTATAATAATATCTTTTATTCGTGGTATTTTGTTTAATAATAACACAATAACATATTATTTTCAAACAATATTTCAGTAATCACTACAACATCTGTTTAATTTCAGTGATTAGTCACAAAGGGGATATTTTTTTGATAAAGATGCATGAATAAATACAGCTCTGATTACATATAACAATGTTGCGTAGAATCGACTCATCTGAATTTTATATAAAATCGGCATTCAGAAAGAAATCACTAAGTCCAAAGTAAAATTTTTCGTTTATACATACCATTGTAACAAAAAAGAATGTCTCAACTTGACAGTACTCACAAATTCCTATCCAAATCCATTACTTAGATTTAAAAACTATCAATTTTCACAGAGGCCTTTATTCACATATAATATGCAATCAGAAATCATATATTTTTTTTTGTAAAATCATGTTTTTGATTCTGATTGATTCTGTATGAATGTAATGATATATTCTATATGTTCTTTTTAAAAATATTTTAATACAAATATGACACAGCTTTTCATTAAATACTTAACACATAAATGAATGTTATTACCACGTTGTTAATTATGATTTTGTTTAACAATTTTTCAGTAGAATTATTAATCTGTTTTATTACTAAGATAAAAAAAATGGTCACATAATTTAAATACTTAATTTTTAAAAATTATCTATACAAGATATATTTGATATATATATATATATATATATATATATATATATATATATATATATATATAATACGGGAAATATTATTAAAATGTGTGCGTTTCAATCAAAGAACTAAAAATATTCTTAGTTCTTTGATTTAAATACACATTTTAAAAATATTTACAGAAATTTACTGAACAGATTTAACGACCAAATTTCATTACACAGTTAACAATTTAATTATACGTACACTATCACACCACACACACACATGTACACATGCATACACACATACATATATTCATATACATATATATATATATATATATATATATATATATATATATATATAATATAACATTTAAAATTCCTTACGATTAATGATTTCTAAACTTAACTATTTCCACGAATTTTTCGTTACTTATAATTATGTTAAATCAAGTAACTTTCTAACGTGTATCTTCTATTTCACATTTGTTTTTCCCTTTAACCGACCTTCTACACAAAATATATAATATATTACTTAATTGTAAATTACTCAAACACATCATACAATCCATCTGTCTTTCACATACAAGCAAACAATACATACAAGACAATAACATACAAACATACATATATAAATTTATATATATATATATATATATATATATATATATATATATATACCATTGAACTCATTAGATTAAAATACACAGGTGCAAAACTGTTATAATGTTTTCCTTGTAATATGTTCTGTCTTTGAAATAATCTTAAAAGGAATTTACAACAAACTTTCCTTGTAACATATATTGTATTTCAGTCTAGAAAAAATGTAATTGATTGTACAATATACATATATGTATATATATATATATATATATATATATATATATATATAAATATGTATGTATATATGTATGTATATATGTACGTATAAATATATGTATATATAAAGAGGCAAATAATTATCCATAATTTCTGAGAAAATGTAAAAATCCCAGAGATATATTCAATATACAAATAAACTTTTTTAATACAAGTAATAAATTAAAGGTATTCGAAACTTGTAACTAAATACAATGTGTGTATAACTGAACATCGTTTAGAAAAAACAATCCAGTTTACTGTACGTTGCGGAAAAGAACCTTGATTCGAATAAGTTTTTTTGCGAAACAAGAAACTATTAAGAATAAAATAATTAGTTAAAAATATAATATATTTGATTTGATATTCAATTATCATAAACAACTACATATTTGTATCTATTTCAAGGCTATAAAAGTACACTCAAATGCTGAAAAGTGCCACAAAAAACCAATTGATATTCAAACATTTAATTTACGAAAATATGTTTTTAATGATCTCCTAATGTATTATAATAAACAAAAATATACACACATGAACACAAAAAAGTACATACATATATATATATATATATATATATATATATATATATATATACACACACACACACCCACATATATATATATATATATATATATATATATATATATATATATATATATATATACACAATCATGTGCATTTACTATTACGTTCGTTTAAAAAATACTAATTGAAAAATGTAATTGAAACATTAAGTAGCAATTTTCATTTTTATCTACTTTTTCTTGTCCGTGAAAAAATCTTATTCGGTACATAAACAATGCACGACACATATTTAAAGACCAAAAAACGTAAACAACCTGTTATTAATTAGAAATAAGAAAAAAGGGACAGTATAAAAAAATTAATAGTAAATTCCGAATGTCTTAATTAAAAATAAAACGTTTATCTATGAACAGATTTTATAACTGGTTTCATCAAATAATTCTGTTTCTTATATAGGAGTCTAATTACTTACGATTAATACACGATTTATGAATAAATACCATGCTTCCATTAAAAAATGTAACCCTTTCCACTCGACTGTCCTCACTGAGGGTACATCGTAAATCAAACAAATAACAATATTATTTTTTTTATAAAACGTTAATTTATAATTGTATTTTTGAAGTTTCATTTCTGTAAAGAAATTATTTACGATGCTATATCATTTTATTTGAAATTATTTGTTACTTGTTAAAAAATATGTTCGAGTTACTAGTAGGCGAGGTGGAAAAAATATCCGAGTGCAAAGGGTTAAATTTTCTATACAGAATTTAAAATTGAAAAAAGACTGCACTTTTACCATAAACGAATCATTTATATTAAAAACATGCAATTTCAGTTAAAAATCTATGGTCATTTAATATATATATATATATATATATATATATATATATATATATATATATATATATGCATGAATAATTTTTTCAACAACTAGGTAATAAAATTGTGTTTCTCCATTATGTTACTTAAAATTCATATACAGCAAAACTATTTGTTACCTTAAGATCTTTACATGGAATTTAAAAATGTTGGAAACATCAGATTTTTGTTCTTAAATATTACATAAATATATATGTATATATATATATATATATAATTCTACTTCATAATTATAAGAAATTCGACATTTTTAATCAAAAAGATTATTTTTTTAAAAAAATCATATACTTCAAACAAGTATAAATAGTTTGAAACAATGTTTTTTTAATTAATATATATATATATATATATATATATATATATATTAAATTCTACTTCATAATTATAAGAAATTCAACATGTTTAATCAAAATACTTATTTTTTTAAAAATCATATATTTCAAAAAAATATAAACAGTTTGAAACAATGTTTTTTTTTTAATATATATATATATAGTAAACAAATTATGTCCGAATAACAAGTATGATGTTTGAATTTTAATAAAAATGATGTAATGATGAAAGATTTAAATGTCAAATCGAACCATATCAGAATACTTAAAAATACCTTGCGAAATTTTTATTTTGACAGAGACACTAAAATATCACCTCAGCAATTCAAATGACTTCAATGTGTGCATCAATGTATTAATGAAATAATGTTTTTGTTTCTTATTCTTTTTACAGATCGTGTATGTATTGTGGAAGGTCGTGGTCGATATAAAAGAATAGATAAATTTTGTCCGATACTAGACACTAATGGCAGCAAGGTCGAATGTGTTGTTGGAATCGACAGGTAAACAAAGTCCAAATTAAATCGTGAAACATTACAATACCATAAATAATTGCAGTATATTATTTAAGGGCGAACGAAATAACAATAGTATTTGGTTTGTTTATTGCGGCGTAACATTAAACACCGCTGCAATTAACACAGTCACAAAAATTTGGTAAATTAATAATTAAAAAAAATCCCTAATTATTTTCTGAGAAGTGTCCAATTTTTGTACAATAACAACAAAAACACATGCTTTTATATATATACATATATATATATATATATATATATATATATATATATATATATATATATATATCTGTGTACGTGTTAATTTGATACAGTAGTTTGACCACTCAATACATTAATATTATATCGAATTTTTTTTCCAGCTTCAAACTTTGCGTCTCAACACATTGAATAAAATATATAAAAGTAAAATAAATCCATTTTTTAAAAAAATAATTAAAAACCATACATTAAAAACATAATAAGAAAATTTTTTAGAAAAATAAATATATTATTTAACAAGACTTATTTAAATATCAATTGAAATGTCTTTATAATATTTTAAAACATACTGATAAAAATGTTTTCAATATAATTGAGTTAAAATCATTGTACTGGCATAAATGTGAAAATCTGAAAAAAAAATGTACGGTCATGAATGCTTATTAACAAATTTGTAACATTCAGTTATATCGATATATTGAATGGAACAAAATAATTATATATTATCGAATAAATAATCGAATATGTTCAGTCACAATCTATTACAAATTATGTTATATATATATATATATATATATATATATATATATATATATATATATATATATATATATATATATATATATATATATACACAAACGCACACACAGCAGACACTGAATATAAAGGAAAGTTTACAACTAAATATGGATAAAATATATTTAAATATATTGTTTTTTTTATCTAAATTAAAATAAAAATTTGTAGCAAAAAAATGTTATTTAATTTTATAAAACCTCGCGGCAAAAAAATAAAATACACTACTACTCTGGCACAATGAAATGCCAGCATATAATGTTAAACATGCATTCCTTATACAAGCCGTTTCAATAGAATTAAATGTACTACTTTAACGTATATCAAATTTAATACTAATTTTTGTTATTTTTCATTATTTTTAAAAATACACTACCAAACTGTACATAACTATACTTTAAAAATCGCACAATTCTGTTGATATTTTATTAATAAATCTGAAATATCTAAGACACAAATCTAAGACATTATCTAAGACACAAATATAGACATAATACACATAAATATAGACAAATAAGACATTATATCTAAGACACAATCTGAAATATCTAAACAGACATTTTTAATTCTTTGTTCAAAATTACAATTCGAAACCATTAATACATTCATTCTCACATATGAAGAACTTTTCAAATATCATAAAATGTTCTGTCGTTAACGCTGATATATTAATTACATTTTGATAACAATTCCATCATTTTTAGAAGCCAGACGAAGAGAATCACCGCCTTTACGGTATTTAATTGATTCATTTGTAGAAATAAATATTATTTTTTTAAAAAATAAATTGTAGTGGTATTAGAAGTAATTTAAATATATTTATACATAATTTCAAATTTTATCGAATAAGTTATCACATAAATATCTCCAAAAAAAAAGAATTGACCATAATTGAACAAATTCAGTTGAGTTTGAAAATATATCAACAATTACTTAAAAAGTAATATACATAAAATAAATAAAACATCTATGTAATCGTTTGATTTACTCTAGAACGTCTTCCGTATTTTAAAGAGACAACTAATGTACATATTGTTGATATATTTCAGCTGAAAAATTATTATTTTTTTAAATAGAATCCAATACGAGTCGATTTTCTTATTCGTATAATGTGACACTTAGTTTTAATTTATTAAATGTATCATTTAAATTATCCTGAACACAAACTGTTGCAAATATTAACTGAAACTCTTATATGTAAATAAATAAGAAGTTTATTCATTTTTTTAAATGTTACAGGTTTTTTACCGGTGTTCTTTTTTTTGATTTTGTACTCACTTTTGATATTTACAGATTGGATTGTTTAAGACGAATATCAAAAGGAAAAGTTCATTTTTCTGTTCTTACGTCCGAAGAGCTAGTAGCTGCAGTGAATTCGCAAGTGGATGTGTTAATAACTAATGAACTAGCTTATAATGAACGTATGTTTTCAAATTATTTCTCCATTTATTTTATATACATATAAACGTTTGTACATGTAGGTATGTATGTATCTATGTATAATATATATATATATATATATATATATATATATATATATATACATATATACACATAAATAGATAGATAGATATTATGAACATAAGTTTGTATTATAATTTTAGTCTTCTTTTCTAATTTTTCTGTTTATTTCATTGTATATCAACTTGTATTTTATTTGTATTAATATCGAATTTTATTAATATATTTTACTATAACAAATATTCATTCCAGAACCTTATGAATATGAAGTTGTCGCTGTGATAAGCAATTTTGCTGGCATTGAAAATGTATTTGAAATAAGAAATAAACGTTTGTGCCACCCAGGTTTCGGAAACGATGCAGAATGGACTGCAATTTTAGCCAATGTACGGGTTTTTACAATAAAATTCTACCAAAAGATTATTTATGCTTTATATATATATATATATATATATATATATATATATATATATATATATGTATGTATGTAATTGTTATAAAATTTTGTAGTATTTCGAATCAACCGTAGTTCCACAAAAATGTGACAACAATTTAACACTTACTGAGAACAGAATCAAATCGTCATCGGATTTTTTCAAATCTGCCTGTAAAGCTGGACCGTGGGTAAATGATGTTAAACAAGATCAATACTTGAGTAAGTTGTTTATTAATTAATAAATATATTTTAGAAAATACAACGAACATATTATTTTGAAATATTTTTTATAATTATTGTACTATCCGTGCAGTAAAAAAGACTATGCGAAAGCAAACCTAACAATAAAAAATTCAAAACGACCTGTTTATAAAATACGACTTCAGATAATAACATTATACATTAATGCAAATCTAAAAAACAATAATATTTTAAATACAAGACGCTTTTACAAACGAGTTAACATCTCACGCGTCACAAATGTATTTATCAAAATGTCTAATAATTAATTTTTGTCTATTTTTGATTTGAATTATGTTTATTTCAATGATAATTCCACCCTGTTCAGAGCGCAAGCAGAGCAATCGTAAATACAGAAAATGTTGTTATATTCCTCCACTTTGAAGGCAAGTGAATTTCTACTTAAATTAGGCGTCAATGTATCAAAATAGACAATAATTAATTATTAAACAATCTGGTTACGAAATGTCTGTGATGTGTATGGTATGATTTATTTATATCTCAATAAGATACATTTTTTTTAGAATTAAAATACCCGAATTTGTGTGCTCTTTGCGATAAACCACGCCAATGCAATAAAAGAGATAAATATTGGGGGCGTAGAGGGCCTCTGTACTGTTTAACAGACGGTGTAGGCGATATAGCATGGGCACGAGTTGACGATTTAAATAGCCATTTTGGAATATCATCAGAATCTCGTCCAGTAGATAATCCTGATGATTATCGATTATTGTGCCGTGATGGCACTACTATGCCTGTTACATCAAAGCGGCCATGCACATGGGTAGCCAAACCTTGGACAGTTATTGCGGCCGAACGGTATGTTTTTTTTTAATATTTGTGAACATTATTAATAAACGAACATTACTTTTTAACTTTTTGATTTTTATTTTATATTTATAACTCATTTACAATTTATAAATTTATCTGATTAACTTAAAAATCACGCTCCTTTTTTGTGGAAAAAATCATAAATAAAATTAATAAGATATATGGTATATTGCAGTACAAGGGCTCAAGAAATACAAGAGTTTATAGCTAGTTTGACTCATGACGATGTTGTATCTTGGGAATCTGCTCTCCTCCATGCTATAGAAACATACCACGTCAATCCAACCACAATATCTCCAATAATTAACATTGATAAATATTTATCTCAAGCAAATGGATTCTTGAGCGCGAATAGCTTCAGCGGATGTCATCCGCCACGAACAATACGTATTTGTACTGTATCTAATATAGAGAATGCTAAATGCGGATGGATGCGAGAAGCAGCGCAAGTATACGGAATTGAACCCGATGTAGGATGTTTAAAAGCAAGCGATAAAGCACAATGCATGATGGCGATTAAAGAAAATTTTGCAGACATTGTAATGCTCCACTCTGATATGTACATAAACGCTGTACAGTAAGTAATTTCAAAACACATGTTCACATACTAAAAAAATAGTTAAATCTAAAAAAATGAGATGAAATATTTTTTAGGGAGTACAATCTAACAACATTGTTCTACGAAGTAGCAAAAACTGAAGATCTATATTTAACAATCGCAGTCGTTAGAAAACATTCCAATATTTATAAGATGCAAGACTTACGTGGTCGTAAAGCATGTTTCCCATCTTATCAAGGCATTGCATGGTATTCAGTAATGCATACATTAAAAGACTTAAATATATTACCGAGCGAATGTCCGTTTGAAAATGCAATGGCTGATTTCTTTGGAGACAGTTGTGTGCCCGGAATGGTAAATAATGGAAAATATGAATCACTCAGAAAATGTCAAGAACAAGAAAAAGGCGACAAATCCGCTTTTCAATGTTTATTAAATACAAATGCTGACGTAGCATTCATGGATCTTAATTCTTTTAAAAATTATACAGGTATGAAATATGTGCGTTAAATATTGCTGATATATATATATATATATATATATATATATATATATATATATATATATATAAATACCATTTTTACAGATGGTGTTGGTCAAGAACAATGGTCAGAACATCTAAAATCGAGTGCGTTCAGATTCATCTGCATTGGAAATAGTCAAGAATGTGCTCTTAGTTGGGCACAGCCTGCACAAGGAATGGTCCGGTCTGATATGTCGGAAAGGCGTAAAAACGAAATATACGACGTATTTATGCTAATAGATGACTTATTTGGAAAATATTCCAAGAAGATAATGCCAACATTTAATCTGTATGGGCCATTCGATGGTCAGCGAGATATTTTATTTTTAGATAAGACTGACAAACTTGATAGCAGAGCAGACGTTAATAAAAAACATAAAATATCAAATGAATTTCATTCGATAGTACATTCGATGGTATGTACTTCAAATGCAATTCGAAATGAATGCAACATATTTATTTTAATAGCGATTATTTTTTATGCTGTGCGTTTCAATTTATAAAAAAATGTCATACTGACTGTGATAAAAATGTAAATCATGATATCCAAACTTAATATACTAACTTTTATAACAAACTTTTAACAGTGCAGTTCATTTTAATGCAAAAATCATATTTCTATCTGCAATTATACGCACACGTATGTAAAACGTGTTGAGTGTATGATTACACGAATGTTAAATGAATATATTTCAAAAAGATCATCATTTATATAGTGTATTTATATAAAATTATCTTAAAGCTGTGATAAAATTGTACAGTAGTTAATATTAGTACAATAATTAAACAATAAAGTGCAAATTGTTTTCATATTTATTTAATTCATGAAATAATTTATATTTTCTTAGCATTTTACAATTTCAGTTAGAATCAAATTATTAACAATACTACTCTATTATTCATGTATACTCAGAGAAATATTTTTCTAATTAAATAAATATACATTAATTATAGATAGTAATAAAAATCGTTGAATTATGTATCTATATATATATATATATATATATATATATATATATATATATATATATCATAAATGCTCATTAGAACAGTTATAAAAAGCGTAATAATTACTTTATTAAATAATAACACATTTTATTATTAACTATAACACATTATTAACAGTTCAGTTCAAGTTTGACAACTACTGTAGAATACAGGGAATTAAACTATCTATTGGTGCATTTATTGTAACCAGAATAGTTGTTTTGGTAAATGCATTCAATAGTGACAAATGATATTAAATATAAATAATTTATGATTTATAAAAAAAGCATGTATACACATACCATTATTTTTATATTAGAACAATCCGATACCTTTTTAATTATTAGTTATTTATATAACACTGCTTTGTCTTGATGCACTAGCTTAAAATTAAAAACCAATCAGTAGCACCACCCACGAATACTTGCACATTCTATTAAATTCCATTGTAAAATATTTATATGTGAAAATAAAAGCATTGTTTTTTTTGTGAAATTGATGTGTAAAATGGCAGATGAAAAAAATAAGTCAAAAAATGAATCGTCGAAAGTTAAAATTTCACAAGACTATAAGATTAATAAAATAAATGTATTAAAAAAGTCCATATCCAAAACAAACACTGAAAAACCGTCTGTAAGTAAAATTTCACGAGATAAAGAAGCAAAATTAGAGAAACAAAGGTTTGAAGCATCGAAATTAATTAAACCAAATTCTAAATTTAATAGCAGTAATAAAATCACTTCAAAATCTAATGTTAAACCCACCCACGTACCACAAATTAAGAATACCTATGATAAATCAAGTTCAAGGGTAACTTCTACACCATATTTTCCAAAAAAATACATTGAAAAAAACACCCCACCTGCAAGTAAAATAAAGTTAAAAAATACGTTAGATATTAAAGAAAATTCATCAGAAAGGACATCACGGTCTGTACAGTATACTAATAAAAATATTGTTTCAACAAAAATAAGGTCTCGAAGCAGAACTTTAAAACCTGATGAAATTAAATTAGTAAAAGGCCCTATACCTAACCAAAATAATATAAAAAGTGTTCAGTCTCAAGAAATAAAAACTAATGAAGTCTTTTCTACTGAACTAGTTCAAAATAATACAAATAAAGATGTAAGCATTTCTAAGGGTTCTAATGCAGATGTACAGAATATTCCCAATGCAAATAATGAATCAGACAGTGATGATTATGAAGAAGATTTTGAAACATATGAATCAGATTTTGAAGAATATTCTTCAGATCTGTCGAGCAGTACTGAAGAAAGCACTGAGGAAAGTAGTTCTGATGATATTTCTTCTGAACACACAACTGAAAACAATTCCACTCAAAATTCTAGTGACAACACTCTTCAAGAAAAAAATGCTCATAACAGTTCCTCTGTATTACTTCAGCAGAAAAAACATACATCTAATCTAGAAGAAGAAAAAATGTTAGACTCTGGAAACTATGATCTTAGAGAAAGTAAACATTTACAAATGTTGCGAAATGTAGGAAATGCAATACAACAAGAAAATACATATTTTATAAATCGTGAGCAAATTGAAGCCTCACTTTCAGATGAAGGTTTTGAAGACAGTTCTTTAAAAGTGTCTAGTTTTATTAACTTTAAAAATGCACATAAAAAACAACAACAATTAAAATTAGTTGAAAAATACATACAAAGAGGAAAAGAACTTGAAAGAATGATTACAATGGATAGAATACATATCAATTTATTAGAATTATTACCAGTGCCTTATGATTTATTTATGAAAAATTATGGTAAGAAAGGGGCATTTCAGGTTTCAGTACAGACAAATGAAGATGATTTATCAGAACAAACACAAACAGATAATATAGAAACTTGTACAAAATGGACACAGTTTCCAGTTCAGTTTTCAAATAACCAAGAAATTAACAAAGATATTAATTATTTATTGTCGTATAAAAATGAACACTTAGGTGTAGGTTCTGACAAAGTAGATTGTTATAATGTTGATGAGTTAAAAAAATGCTCAAAATATGATATGACAAAACTGAACAAATTTTTGAAATCAGCAAGTCAAGTAGTTTTAACTTTAATGGAAGAAACAAATCAATCATTAAAAAATGAAACAAATCAAAAGACTGATGAAAACATATTTAGTTTGGATAACATAACATTAAATACAAAAAATATTCCTTTTGCATATAATAAACCAGTTTATTTAATTCACAATCACAGTAAACAAAAAAAGATATTGTTAACTGTTCATGAAAGTAATACTGACTACACAGAATTATCTAGTCCAGAAAAAGACATAATATGTAAATCAATTATTTGTGTATGGAATGTTTTTAAGCTGTTAACTCCCTGGAAAGTTTTAATAACATCAGAGATTGTAAAATGTTGTTGTTTTGATACAGACAATTCAAATTTAGTTTTTGCAGGATTAAAAAATGGGTAATTCTTTATAATAAATGTCTAATATATATGTAAACAATATATTATTACACTTTTTATTAGGTTCATTTGTTTGTGGGATTTAAGAGAAGATAAACAGTATCATAAAACAATAATAGACAAAACAGGTCACTCTTGGATACTTCGTTTGCCATCATATATTACTATAGCAGGGAAAACTCAAAATATTCATAAAAATGAAGTTATTTCAGTTAAATGTGTCCCAAATTTAGAAGAAAAATCTTATTTAAATTTTGAAGAATTGCCTTCTTTACAAGTATTTATAATATATTAAAAAGTAAATGGTTTTTATTCACTAATAAATAAAATCTTTTTTTAGTTATGTTCACTAGATACTACTGGAATAATAATACTGTGGAGTGTAATTCAAGTAAATACTTTCTCAAATAATATATCTCAATACCCGGGATTATCGTTTTGGGGAAAAATAAGATTAGTTCCAACGCAATTGGTGAATATAAATATTTTATTTCCTGATTTACAAGACAGTGTATATTGTTATGATATGCAATTTGATTCATATGATTCAAGTCACATATATATCATAACAAATTCTTGTCATGTTATCCATTGTCTCATAACTGGTTCAAAAGTAACACCTATACAATATGAATCTAATACTGGTAAATATCTCAAATTAATATCAAACATACTTGTGCACAAAAATATAAATCGTATAATTTAATAAATAAAATAATACTACAAAATTTTAAAGTATGCTTAAAATAAAGCAAAAAACATATAATGTAAAATATTATTTTTAGGTAATTCTTCATGGGTTTCGTGTATCGAACCATTGCCATATAAAATGCCCCTTTTCCTGGTTGGATGTCAAGATGGAAGTATTAGATTACATTCTGGTCAAGCTGATAAGTGTTTAAGAACATTTTATGGAATAAATGATTTAATAAATTCAAGTGAATTAAAAAATATTCAGTGGTCAAAAACAAGGCCATGTATTTTTTACTCAGTAAATGAAAAACATATACAGATATGGAATTTAAGTATAAGTGACATTTTTCCGGTTTGCACTGTACCATATAAAGAAAAAATATCCGCAATGTGCCTTTTACCAAATTCAAATAATAAAGAAACTAATTTGGTAAGTCAGTTAATTTAAATAATAATGTAATAATTATTAATAACTTAATATTTGAATATTTTTAATAGAATATATGTTATTTCTGAAAGGTAAACTTTTTTCAGGTAATTGCATCAGTAAATGGAGAAGTGAAAATATTCCATATGAAACCAGATTTTGGAGTTAAATCTGAAAATGAAATTCTTACAGAACTAAAAATGCTTATGTTATATGTCAGCAGATTATAGTTCATAAGAATTTTTTAAATGTAATGAAATAATATCATTATTTAAACATTCTTTGCACAGTGATATATTTATTGTATTAGATTTTTTGCACTTGTACCTGGTATTTTATAAGGTGATTAAATATCATTCTTTATTTAACTATATTTACATATGTATACACAATAATAATAAATAGCATTAGTATTAAATTATATAGTTTTATTTCTTATATTTTTTCAGCATATAATCCTTCTCAAAGATAACATTTTTTTTAATACATTTATAAATAAATTATGTATACATAATTTAATATAATTAGAGTAACACAAATTCAATACAATCTAGATTAAGAATAATGATAATTAAATAGAACTTACAAACTAATTCTTATAGATACATATTTGAAATATTCGTTTAATTATTCTAATATAATTTCTTTTTCCGGTTTTTAAAAAAATATTGTTTACAGTTACATCAATGTTTGATAATTAACTTTTTTATTTTTGCATAAAAAAAATATTTGAAATTTGCATTACCATTTTGAGGTTCCTTTTTAAAATTCATTTCTTAACATTCTAAAATTCTTAAAATTCATTTCTTAACCCTTTTAACACATCTATGTCAACCTTTACTACAATTTATTATCATTAATATAACAATCCATAGATAAAGACTCTCAATGCAATAATGCAACAATCACTCAAAATATTTACTTAAAATATAAAGTAATATTTCAATGCTCCAAGACCAGGTAATACAACACGGTCGTTAATATACACAAATAAAAGACTCTCGTGATAGAAGACTCTCGTAATATACATAGATAAAAGCGAGTCTTTTATCTATGGATAAAAGACTAAATATAGATACTCTAAAGCAGTAGTTTTCAAACTTTGTCGACTCACGAAACCATTAAGATTATAATTTTTTTGCGGAACCCCTACCATCCTCACAAGTTCTGAAAATCGGCCTTAGAAATCTTACATGACAAAATTTTACTATTTACATCTGATTGATTGGAGTCGTAATGTGTACTCATAAATACAGTTTTCGAATAGAAATATTTTTACATTTCAAATATCTAATTTTTCATAATCAATCTGACCAGTAATATATATTTGGTCGAGATGGCGATAGTGTGTTTATTGTGACATTATGCACGTGACATTTGGGCACGTGACAATAAAATACATACCAATGACATAAAGAGAATTTTGGTTATTATTCCTTATTTGTCTTATTTTCATTATTGTACATTAATATTGTTAATCAATGAATATTGAAATTAATAATTATTACACGTTATGGCTATTAAGAAATGCAGTTATTTTTTCCAGTCTTATATTAATATTAACTATTTTTGACATTAATTTGAAAGTGTCAAATTATAGCATAGAATAAAGTAATAACCTCACAATGAGCAATTTATTGACTTTACCAATAGAAATTTTAGAAAAAATATTTTCTTATTGTAACATTCGTGACATATGTATGATTAAGAGAACATGTCGTCATTTAAATTTTATTATACAATGCATATTAAGTTCAGAAGCTAGTTCAATAATAAAATACAATATCCCCCTTGTTACAAATCTTATTAAGGATGAAATTAAAAAAAGGTATAAAAATAAAATACATAAATATTCTTCATGTATTTATCTACAAATTCACCCCTCAGTATATATAAAGAAAGTCTGTTTTGTACTATTTGGATGTTTACTTCATGCAATTTACTATTAAAATTATAATAAATTGTAAATAAAACTTTATACTGATTTTGAATTTTCTGGTTCTACACAAAGAAAATTATTTTCGATTATGTACTATGTAAATATTAAAGAAATAAAAGTATATTATAAAACCACCCTTCTAAAATTAATTTTATATAAAATTGTGAATAAAGTTAATTTTTTATTCACAATTGTTTAATATATATATATATATATATATATATATATATATATATATATATATATATATATATATATATATATATATATATGTATTATATATTGTTTTTTGTAAACGTTTTTTGAAATTAAATATATAGTGTCAAAGAATAATAATTTTAGGTCATTTTACTTATTATGCCAAGAAAAATATCGTGTGTCTCATAATTGGATGATCGGAAAATATTCAGAAAAATGTATTTTTAAACAACACACATGGACAACACCATGTATTTTCTTGGATAAAAAATATTTATGGATAAGTCAAGGAAAAAAATTAAAATGTTGCAAGCGTAGTAAAAACAATAATATCTGTGATATAGTTGGCAACGAATCTAATGCTGATATTTGTAAATTTGTAATAAATGATAGATTTATTCTTGCTGGATTACGGTATGTTGAAAAGTAATATGTATATATATATATATATATGTATTTGCTCCATTATATATATCAAAAGATTAGTTTTCTAATTTTCCTATCATTTTTCTTTATAAATAAACTACTAATAGTATTTATAAGAACAATAATTTAATAATTTTGTTTATTTTATGAAATAAACAACAATTATTATAATAGTAAACTTAATTTCCTGTTTTGTTGTTTCTTTAGGACATTACTTATTGTAATATTTTTTTAGAGATGGAACTTTATTTTTAAAACAGAATAATATGAAAAAAGAACATTTAACAACGTTTAATGGTCATTTATCAGATGTTCATGCAGTAAGTTTAGGAGAAAATATATTTGCTTCTGGGTCTAGAGATAAAACTGTCAAAATATGGCCAATAAGTCAAGACAGACAAAGAAACATCGTTCCTTATAATATTTTAACGATGAACGATCGTATATGGTCTCTTAAGTTCAATAACAATTGTGATTTATTAGCTATAGGTACTGGAGGGCATCTTCAACAACCACCTTTTTTAGTACATAGCATTGAAAGGTGCACATTACAAATTTTCATTTATAAATTATACTGATACACATGCATTTATATTATAAATGTATTTAGTATAATTCAAAAAAACATTTTAGTAATAAGCAAATTTTGACATCAAATATCAAGCCAACAAGTGTACTAGATATACACTGGGAAGATGAACACTGCATATTAACTGGAGGACATGATTCTTGTCTTCGGTTATGGGATTTAAGAGTTGGAGATTGTGTCCATATGTGGGATGAACCTCATGACTCAACACTGTATTGTATTCAAACTGACAATTTATACACTCTAATGTGTGGTACACAGAATCATGGTAAAGTTACATTATGGGATAAAAGAAAAACTAAATATGTGCAGGTATGATAAACATGTATTTAAAAAGTAGTGTATAAATGTTATTGAAAATAACTGATTTAATTTGTTCACTATTTATAAATTAAACATTTCATAAATGAAATCATATAATTTTAATTTCAGATGTATTATTTACGAAATTGTAGAAATCAAAGCTCACCAGTTTTCAGTTTGGATTTTGATTCATGTTATCTGTATGCTGCACTTGACCATTCGATTAATATTTTAGAATTTTATTCAAGACAAAATAAAATACGAAATTATGCTGATATATTTATTAATTAAGGTATGTTTAGTATGTACATTAAGAACAAAATATTTAAACAATATATTTATTTAATATATAAAAAATTGACAATAAATAACTAATATAAAATTTAACATTATTTTGATATAAAAGCAGCAATTTAAAATTGAAAGAGTATAAAAATACAATCACCAAGAATTCACAGTATACAAAGTGTGCAGCAAGTAATTCATTTTGGGTCCATTGTAAAATATTGTACTCGACTATAATTATTTTCTAATCCAACAATTTCTTTAATATGAAATAGTAAATAACCCTGTCTTAAAATGACTGTCACATATAAATTTAAAATAAATTATATAATTTTTTTAAAAAAAAAACAATTTTTCCCTTTATGTACCATTATATAAAAAAATACTAAATACAATAAAATCCATTTAAACCCATATTTTTTTGTTTTTCCACAACATTAAATCCTTACATTTCTAAAAAATTTTTTCTTAAATTTTAGATTTATCTTTGGAATAATAAAATATCAATAATATACAACATACAAGCATTTTAATTCATGTATAATGAATGGAACTGTGGTAAAATTATTTTTATTTACAGTAAACTGACCATAAACATTTCTATTTTAATAGTCACTAATATAACTTATGGTAATATTAACGATTAAGAAGTATACATGAATCGATATTATACATATATATATATATATATATATAAACAAATTGGTATACTATTTAATGGAAACCATTAAATGAATTACCCAAAAAGGCAAGATTATTTTGATTATAACAAAAAATATAATACATATATAAATACATTACACATACACAATTATAAGTCTGGGATAGTTTTGATATTTATTTATAATTTTTCATCTTCAAGGAATGTTTGTGCATTAATTATTACAATTACTTAATTTCTGATTACTGTTATCCTAATTTTTAAGATACTATATATACTACAACAGTATTTCTTATGTATGTATGCATAAATATATGTATATAACGTACTGTGTGTAGATATATATGAAAAAATGTATATAAATAATAAATTAGTGAAAGTTTGGTACTTTTATAGAAATGTGTTTACTTAATATAATTCTGTTTTAGTTGTTCTTTTAATACACTGCATTTCTATAATTTTTTTATCTGTGAAAAAGTTATGTAATAAAGAAACAATCAATGCAGTCATTAAATGTACAGTTAATGGAAAACTACTATTATTTTTAGTTCAATTAAAACTGAATTTAAAACTATAGAAGTTACATTTGTGTGTTAAAATAAATGAATGTTTTCAACTGGCACACTTCAAAAATGTTATGATTATATATTTAACAATTCTATGATTTTTTGATATTCATTACCATTAAAACGAACTCTATAAAAATAAATTATATTTACATTTTAACACTAAATGTCAAAACACTTATTGTTGCAGTGCATATAATTTCTTACTGTACATATGTATCAAACAAATATATACATACGTATATATATATATATATATATTAGATATTTTTGTGATAAGTTATATTTAACTTTGTGATTATAATTTAATATTCAATAAACATTTTTGAAGATATTTGTGGACTGTTTTTATTTTATATCAAAATTAAATAAAATACAAAATTCTTATTCATTCTCAAAAAATGCAATACTTATAAAGACAAACACATTTTTATCATAGAAAATATTTGTTACAAAATATAAACTGGTCAGACTTTTATATTCTAGTTAATCAATAGAATTTAAACATTTTAATAACTTTTGCAAACAAAACGTTCAAAACGTAAATTTTGAATAAATTCCTATATAGTACAAGTAATTTAAAACTGATTTTGATATTTGAATATAGTTATAAATATATGATTTGTAAGAGTGTACTTTATTATACATATTATATAATTAATAAAATAAAAAATGATACAGGACACTTCAAATATGTAACACATTAACAGTTTATTATAATGTGTAATAAATATATCAATTAAAAAAACAGTAACATGAAAATAATCAACAAAATATTGACTTATATTCAACAACTGAGTCTATACTCATGCTTTCTACATTTCTTATTATTACAAAAGCATAGGAATGAATATACTTTTCACTTATAATAATAGGTTAAAATTAAGACTAAATAAATAATAACTCTACTTTATTTTTTATATTGTAATAACACTAAACTATTTAAATGATCTCAAAATCAAAACATTGAATTCTGATAGTTTTTAGATAATTTGTACCTGATTTTGTTAATGTTTTATAGATACATACACACATATACATACATATATATATATATACACATTAAATATTATTCAAGATTTTGAAGTAAAACATAACATAAATCCAGTATTACAATATTTTTGATCAAAATATATGAAACATTAATATCTTGATTAAAACTTTATTTTTATAAAATGTACAAGTCAAGTAAATAATTCTATACATATAATTTTATTACTATGTTTATTTATTTTTACTTGAGTATATATACTTATGCTTAATATAAACCCAATATTAAAGCAAGTAAAAAATGCTTACAATAATTAATCACTTAGAAGTAATATATTTTATCTATTTTATAACTGATTGTATTATGAATTATTTTTATTTGCAATGAAATAAATAGTAATTAATATATAGATTCTACTTGCTATGTTCATGTTCTATTAAAATTACATAAAATAAATATAACTTTGAAAAAGAAACTGAAGATACAAATTACATCAGCCCTAAAGACTATTTTCATTTAAATCAAAGCATGTGAATTAAATATAATTGTGTTTATCATATTGAAATCATTACTTACATAAAAGTGATAAAAACTATAAAGGCAAAATGTTAACAATGAAGTGATGTATCAAATAAAACTTAGTATTTGGGTAATATTAAAATATTGTCTGTTATAATAGCTTATCTGCTTCATTATTAAATCTCAAAAATATTTTTTTTGTTAACATTTTAATTTTGGATTTCTCTAAAAATTCTAAAATAAGTAATATTCAATATTCTTAAACTCTTATTTACTTCTGCAGGTTTATGAAATAACTGCACTGTCATAAAAATTGTTTACTATCACTAACTAAAATTCAGCTTACACTGTCATTGAATTTTAAAAGGCATCCAACAGCACCAAAATATCCTTCATGTTCTAAAAATAATGCTTTCATTGTTCCTTTTGACCAATAATCCATTGCATATGCTAATAATTTCATTGCTATTGGATTCACTCTTAAGAAATTTCCAACAAACACCACCTATGTACAATTAAAGATATATTATGAAATTGTCATTTTATATTATAAATAGGAACATAGAAGTACTTTTTTATTATATATTATTCCTGGGACTTTCAATATTAGTTAATTGCTTAGGGATATAATTTATAAATTAAACTGCATTTTTTTTATTTTAATCAACATTAAATTAACATTAAGTTTAATTATATCTAATTTTAAATAAATTCCCAATACAAGGCAGAGTAACAGTAATACATTAATATATAGTAATAATGAATGTATTTTATAGTATATGTGTGTGTGTGTGTATACATATATAATACACTTTAAAACTTACTCGTTCAATTTTTTCATTAAGAGCACACATTCTTGCAATGGAACCAATATTATTTGTAATAGTGACAAGAGTTGCTCTGGCAAGATCTTCACGAGATACATTTTTTCGTTTATCTTTTAAATTCATTTGACCAAAACTGTAAATTTGAAAAGTGAAAAAGTATAGACACATTAATGTATGTTGTGTTGATACATGAAGGTTAAATATATTACCTGCTGGCAACTAAATCTCCAGGTAATCCAAATCTATCATAACCACCACCATAAATATCTTTTACAAGTTTATCTACTCTTGTGTTATCACCTCCTGTTGCCAATTCAATTGCTTCTTCAAAAGTATTGCAGCCTGTTAATAGACAACAAAGTCCTAAAAATGTTCCTCCACCTAAACTGAAATTAAAACAGACTATAATAAAAAATTGTATATACAAGTCAAAAGTACATTATAAAAAAGCACTTAAGCACTATACAGTATAAATATAGAAAACTAATTGCTTTAAACCGTTTTTACATTAAAAAAAACATTGATTGTACATCACAAAGTATATATGAAGTTATTAGCATAAATATAATTCTAATGTACAAAACGAAATGTTAAATGAAATGCTTATTACCTTGTTCCAGATATCCGCCTATAATCATTTGGACTATTTACAGCCAATATGCTTACACCAGAACCTATGTTAACAATTAAAAATGGATATGGGTTGGAAAAATCATAATTAATTTTTTCACATCTTGCATCATCAGTTGAATTTTTCCAATAGTAGCATTCACTAGGATTTATAGAATCAATATACTGCATACCACGGATTAGTGAATCAAATTCATCACATTTTACTAATTTCATATTTAATTCCTAAAAATACACTTATGTTAAAATGAAGAGTTTATTAGATAATAATATTAAATGTACAAATTAAAAATAAACATATTTTAAAGAAATGTGTTGAAAAAAAATATTTTTATTAACTTATATTTACATTATATGTCTAAAAAAGAAAAATATACTGAATTCTAAGAAATACACATGAACATAATTAATTTTCAAAAAATACTCTGGTAATATAGATAATCCAAAATTAAAAAATGTATAATAAGATAACCTTTTTTGACTTTATACAGTAATTAATACAGTGTAAAGTTCATTTAGAGGAGAAATAACTTTTATTCCATGTTGTAACAGCTACTAACAGAAGTTTAGAAATTTTTTTGACAACTTTTGAACATTTTATAAGAGAATTTAAATATGAAAATGTTCATTTGAATTTATACAAAATATTATTTGAATTTAAACATTTAAAATATTACTAAGAATTAAAGACTTTAAATTTAAATTAAATAAAGTAAAATCATTTTCTAACATTTGTAACTCTTATTAAAATAACAACTGTTTGTTTACTTCCATTTTGACACAATGTTAAAACACAGTTGTGCTTGTTTTAAGACATTAACTCACTTTTTTGAAATTTTCTTCAAATTTATAAGCACCTCCTCCTGTCGCACAAACTGTAGTTACTAATGCAGCCATTCCTTTAGATTTGGCTAATGCTAAAAAATTACCCATTTCACAGGTTGGAAATCGAATAAAATGTAAAGTTCCTTTTCGAAATCTTATTACAGCATTATCAATCTACAAAATATACAAGAATGAATGATATTTACTATGAATAATGTATTAATTTTTTTAAATAATAAAAAAGAACTATTTGATGTATTGACTCGAGACTCTAAACTTTTTTAAAAAAATTACATATCAAGATATTTTATAATATATACCTGTAAATGTGTATCTCTGTGACCAGTCTTTCCATATGCTGAATTTTTTGTTAAATATCGTCTAATATTCTTTAATGTAGCAACTTCAGTAGCTGCTTCATCTTTTGTTATATTTTTGGGTTCAAAATATACTAATTTTGTTAATGTTCCACCAATATCCATACCGAACCAAGGCATTGCTGAACAAAAAAAAATATAGATATTTTTGACATATAGTTTACATTTTATTATTACATAAATTATTACAATAAAGCATTATCATGAAATAGAAATTATCATTCAGTTTTTGTTTTTTATTACATACTATAAAAATACTCAAGATATTCTATAATCAACTTTTATTTCAATATTAAAATAAAGGTAATTTAAATAAAGTTCTTCTATAACATTTATTACATTCTTTGTGTGCTAAATATATTGATAATTTTAAATTGACAAAAATATGAAAACAAACCACTTACAGGGTGGAAATTCAACATCTATTACTCCATTCTCTTGGCCATTAGCAACAAAGCCCTTAAAGGGCTGTTCATTACTATTCTGCATAACTGCAACTTTATCTCTTAAACATTTTTTATAATTACGAGGTGCCATTCTCACACTTCTTTGAAGGAACTTTCCACCTGACCAAATTAAAAACTAAAAAAAAAGTATAAATCAATGAAACTAACACATGCATATATATACATACATATATATATATATATATATATATATATATATATATATATATATATAAAATTTAATGTAGTTTTTTCAAAATACTATAAAGAAAATTTCAAATCAATTTGTAATATTTAATACATATTTTATATAATTGTTTTAAGCTTTGAAATATGTAGTCATTTACTAAATATTCACTACTTAGTTATATTAAAATAAATAAAACCACCTAAGATAAGAAATATCATTAGGAGCAAACTTTGAAGTAGTTATACGTTTAATGACTACTAACCTACAATGAAGAAAATGTTGTTTACCTTTATAGCTAAACTATGGCACTCAATAAATTTTATATCATACCTTTCATCATGATGATTTTTTCTTATAACTTAAAAACAATGTTACTTTTTAAAATAAAATTTAAAATGAAATTTTAATTAATAATATTCGTTAGCGTACGAAAAACATCGATGGTATAGTAACCATCGTCCGTCTACCAATGTTTGATTACAATCAGGCGATTCATGAATATTGTATTTTAGAAACCACTACGTAGTGTGAGATAAGTTTCACAAACGCACGAAAATACACGAATTAAACACATCATACGTTTACTAGTCTACTGCTTGTGCAAGTCAGTCAAGAGATTCTTTTTTTAAAAATGTTAAATACCATTCGTGTACTTTCGACACTATGAACAAAAGTTGCTAAAAGCTACAGAATTATAGACTACCGTAAGATAATTATATAATTTAAGATGTCAGCACTAACAGCCATGTAAACCATGAGAATGGAGTGTATGTAAATGTGACATATATCAATACATTACAAGAACACAGTTTTTTTTTGTACGACATGGGTGTCTTGGAAATTTAAATTCAATTTTTTCTTTTCATTTCATAATTTTAAATTATTTTACATAAATATTTCGAAATTTGTATACACTGCAAAAATAAAATTAGGTTATCATAATGAACAACAAAGACGTTTTACTAGCATTACCTACGAACAAATTACCGGATTGTTGGAATGACAATACACGAATGAATGTATTGTTTGCACCTTTCCGAAGTCGAACTGTGAATTCTGAAGACTGGAATTTCAAACAGGCATTTTGGAAAAATTTAATTAATACATGGTGTGAACATCACAAACGTTGTCATTTTAAAATTACGGAACTTAACAAAGCGTTTCGTCGCAATAATTGTTCTCCAGCATGTATTTTAGATGTTGTGGAAGAAATGAATTGTACTGGAGAAATACAATCATTACTTAACTTTTCAAATATAAATCAAAGTTCTTGGTCTGGTTGGGCTATAGACTTATTAGTCAAGAAACCATTTTACTGGTCTTATAATAAAATAAAAAAATCTATATCTTCAAATGACGAAAATGTATCATATGTAAATATTAAAATCCTTCAAAAATTATCAGAACAAGTAATCTTAAAAATAAAAGAACATTTTGAACATAAAATTTTTACACTTCATAAATTAAACAGTGTATGTGCATCTGAGGGCTTTGATGAAGAGAATTTAAAACTATGCATTCAATATTTGCATTTTAAAAAAAGTATATGTATTGAAACGAAAGTCATGGATATCAATGGGGTAAAGAATGAAATTACTATCATTAAATTAAAGGATTTGGAAAATAAAAATGATCAAATCACAGAAATTGATAGAGCAGTATTTTCATTAGAAGAGAATGAAAAAAGTTTAATGGAAACCTTAGAACATTTAGAACAAGAAAGGGAATCACTTATTAAAGAAGCAAAAACTTACTTGAGTAAAGAAATGAAAACAAAGGTGAGTTATTTTACTTTCATTTTCTATTCATAAAAAACCAAATTAGAAGTTTGTAAAATTATTCTGCAATAATAAAAAAAATTATTACTGCCTGATTCACTCAATAATTTCCCAAAAAATGTTTTATGTAGTAAATATTTCGAACTTTATTAAAATTTGTTATATATTTAAATATTTCAATTGTAGTTAATTCAATCAGCAACCAATATAATGTATGAAAATAATATTAATTTGAATTTAAATGTTATATAATAATGTATATTGATTAAAATAATTAAAAATGTTTATTTATTCAGTAATATATCAGACATTTGTTCAATATATATAAGATAATGACAACAATTAAAATACTTAGTTTGAAAGTTAGACTGCAATTCATTTCAAAGTAATATTTTCATTCAAATAGTAAGTTTTTAAATTTAAAAAAATCACATTACTTTTCTATATCAGTTATTACATTAATATTTTCTATAAAATATGTGAGTTTTATTTCCAACATCTGTGTATAAAATGTATATCATGATTATAAACCTAAATAAAATGACGCGATACTAACACAATTAGTGTTCAACTGAATGTTAAACAATTGTAGGTTTTCATACCTACCATTTGTAGCATTTTCAATTTATAACTTAAATATTCATAGTATATCTTATTATAAATATGTAATATAAGAATTAAATTTGGAATTTCGGTTTTCGAAAAAAATATATATTTATTAACAAGCATTTTCAAACATGAAATAAAAAAGGGTTTTTTATACAAAGAGTAAAACAAATGACGAAGTAACATTACAAATAATTAGTGTTATCTAATTTATGTATCAAATAAAACTGTTTTTTTTTTATTAAATAAAAATATTTAAATTGTGCAAAAAGAATACATACCAATTTTATGTAGAAATATTTGCTAGTTAGAAATTAATTGTTAAAATATGATATAGCTTTTCAACAATTTCCTTCTCAAATTTCACTGAACAACCGACTAAAACTTTCTACATACATCGTTTTATTAAGCAGTAGTGTATACAACATTTATAAAATATGCATACTTTTTAAATAAAGAAAACATAATTGATATGTACTCGATGTCCAACGTCATTCATAGATATTATATATATATATATATATATATATATATATATATATATATATATATATATATATATAGATTTAGTACATCATTATTAAATTATAAGATATCGTTTATTAGATATGAAATATTTAATAATTTTAAATTTTTATTTAAACGTATATTATGTATGATTCATATTGGCTCTACACGTGCAAATATATGTATGTGTGTGTATATATATATATATATATATATATATATATATATATATATATATATATATATATATATATGTATATATATATATATATATATATATATATATATATATATATATATATATATATATATATATATATATATATATATATATATATATATGAACAAGTACGATTAGTCACTTCTATTGATAGAAAAATAATTATATTGTATTTTGTAATTAATTGATAGTTAAACCCTATTTTTAAGAATATTATTTTTTTGTCTGTATTATCTTGAGGAATTCGTTATACAATAATTAAATTAAACAAGTCAATTAAAAATTAATGCCATTATTAAAAGAGAAAATGATAACTATTCATAAAACGCATTTACCATAAAAAAAATGTTCTAAATTTCGGTTATATCACGAAGAATTGATTGTGATTTTACGAAAGAAGTGTTGTTTTTCTGCACAAAATAAGTTTTGGAATCTTCAGTTCGTTTAATGTTTATTTCTTATACCTATATTGTACATATATAATCACAAGTACACACATTGTTTCAGAATACTTAATTAATTCAGAGTATATTCAAATAGCTAACATATTTGAACTTTATAAAATATTCTGTATTGAATGAATAGAAATAAACCATTATACATTGAATAATTTTTTGTTTATTTTTAATAGTTACTCGTGAAACCACATTACTTTACGATTGAGTAATTATAGAGACAGTTTTCATGTCTACATTGTATTTCAAAATATATACTGTATATTTATATGTTTATTGTACTTGCAAATTTTTATTTTTAATTATATAAAATGCTAAATTTTATGTAAAAGATGCAGCCTTTAAATACATACTTGCATATTTTGTTTGTAAATAAATCATGTTAACAATTGCCAAATTGCATGGACAATAATTATCTTGTTTAAAAGCATTATCATTACAACCAATCAGATTGCGTGTAAGTTTAGACCTTTCGATCAGATATGTAATAATATGTGAATTATAACACGTGTTGCGCTCAATTGTTAATTGAATAAAAATATTGTTTACATAAACAAATAAAAAATACAATCCTAAAATTAATGATTTAGAGATGGATATTTCATTTCATAGTATTTTCTTTATATGATAATTGATTTCTAGAGGCGTACATTTTCAGTCAGTAACAAAACAGAACGAGTTTACTGATTTGTATATGAGAATAATTAATTTATATTTGCCTTGAAGTCGTAATGAATATGATAACATTATAAAAGAACATAATGCTTTTATTTATTTCTTTGCGTCATGTACATAAATCACAATTATATGAATTTATTTTATTATTTATTTATTTAGAGGGCCATGAATTCATTATTTTGCCAAGAATAAAAAAAAATCTTGAATCTGTGAATATTTTCAGATATACTTGAAAAGATGAGCTTTATTTTTTTTTATTTTACACAGATAATATTTACTTGTTGCCAATTCTTACGCATACCGATCCGTTCTCTCTATTTTATGTTATTATAAATCGTAAAACGTGAATATTATCAGTTTATTAGATAATATTTAATTAATTTATTTAGGATCAGCCGTAAAGATAACGCGAAAAATCTAATAATATTAATTGATGTTACTAGATAACAAAATAAAAATAATACCGATTAAAAATTATATTGAATATCGTAATATTAATATTTGTTGCGTTTGTATTTCATTAATCCAAATATTTATTTAAACAATACATATTTTGATAAATATTTTTAAAACATTGATAACATTTTGATTAGTTTTTTTCGAATATGTAACACTACATACTTAAATTTCATAGTAGATATACCTGGATATATCTCTCGACAATGTATATTTATATTTTGTTACTTGAAACAGAAAATCAATAAATTTTTTTGTAAAAGTTTCCTTTTTACTCAATATTTTACATATATTTATATAATATGTAAATTTAATTTAAGAGAAAGTATTTCGCTAAGTAAAATTATGATTTATATATATATATATATATATATATATATATATATATATATATATATATGTATATATATATATCCCATACTTATGAGTATTGTCTAAAATCGTAATAATATATTTTAATTAAGATTTAAATCGTAATATTATATTTTATTTAAAATTTAAGTAAGTAATATATTTTGTGGTATCATTATTCTATCTATTAATCGTTTCGAATATGTATTTATATATATATATATATATATATATATATATATATATATATATATATATATATATATATATAATTCATACGTATACATTTGAAATTATTATTACCAGAATAAGTTTACAAGTATAAGTAATAATATATTTACTAAACAATAATATATAGACATTTCTGATATTAATTATTAATACATATGTTCGTGCCATATTTTTTTAATTTGATTTTTATATAAAATATACTTTTTGTTCTGTAATAATTCAATATTTTTTGTTCTGTAATAAATGGATTATTGTTATTTTTTATATAAAGTATGCGCGATAATGAAATACTGTTTTTTTTATCACGTAGTATGTCTATATTTATCAAGTTATAAGAACAGATCTTATAAGTAATAATTTATGTATGATAGGTGTATAGATAAAAATTATGATACACTATTTATAAACCTACTCTTTATTATCTGTATGTAGATATTGCGTTGTTTTTGAATTCGTTCAAGGTATTAACTACTTTTTTTTAATACAAATAGTTGCGGTTTTCATTTTTCAAATATACCAGTTATTTAATTAAATTTAAAACGTAATGTTAGATTTTATCTGCTTGAGTACTTAAATTTTGTATTTTTCTTATTTACCCTTTTTATAAATGTAGATATTAAGCTTTTTTATTCAAATTTTTAAATCTACTTATAGTAACGTTGCTAAAAATTTGAAATTAGCAGAATGTGCTTTATACTCAGTCCTAAGAGAATACAGTTAAATAATATTTTCATAATCCCTAATTATAGAAATAATACATTAAATATTTTATCAATATTATTATTAGGTATAGATTAAATATTAATTTCAGTACAAATAATCGATCAATATAATGATTCGCTTTATTATCTGAATAATAGATTTGACTATCATTTGTCCGATATTTCATTTTTTCTATACATATATTTATAACATGAGAAACGTATGCACGTGTTTCAATTAATAAATGTTTAATGAGTTCATACATTCAAAGATATTTCTTATTTTCACGGTCATAAAGTTAACATACATAGAAATTGTTACGAAAGATTGCAATAAACTCATTTGATATCACACTATTAATATAGTGATTGGTGTCCTTGACATAAATGAATGTTTTATAACAAAAAATATAGTATCAGAAACATGAATAAATAATAATTATTATATATTGAGTATTATTGCAATTTGTATACGTATTTAAAAATGAATACTATTTATTGTAGGCAAAAAATTGTTTGCGAAAAAAGCATGCAATAGATAAATGTATTGATAAACGTGCGCAAATTTTGGAAAATATACAAATTTTATTATCGAAAATCGTAGAAGCTGAATGTAATGCTCAAGTATTCGATGCTTATCGTAAAGGAACTGATGCCTTAAAAAGTGTTTTTAAAGATGAAGGCATTAATGAAGATATTGTTTCAGATCTAATTGTCGAAGTTGAAGATGTAAGTAAAATTGTTTCTATTATTTTTTTACCGATATTGAATATATCATATTTTTATGGACTTTTCAGTTTCGCTATAAATTGTCTTAAAATTGATTTTTAATTAAAATACTGTAATTTTTATCAAACTATTAATGATTTAATGTATAGGTATTGGAAACTCAAAACGATATACAAGCAATATTAGGCCAACCGATTTCATCAGTCGATGAATCCGAATTAGAAGAAGAACTTGTAGAATTATTGGCGGAATCGACAGCTCCAATACCAACTCCTCCCAAAGAAGATTCGAGTGGTGTAAATTTCAATGATATTGAGGAACGGTTAAAAAAATTAAGACTTAATTCTCCGGCAGTCGATGAAAAACAAACCAAAAAACATGTACGCTCCGAAATATAGCATTATTTTATGCAAACATCGATTTTCAATTTTCAATCGTTGTTAAATTGTGTATAGTTTATTTTAAAAGAAAGACATCATATTTTCAAAAAAATTCGGCCAATTATACTTTTATCTGTATTTTACTTTGTGTTATGTCGTTTAAATTAATTAATGTTTTTTTTTTAATATGTTTAATAACAAATGATTATTTATAAATTGCTGAATTAAACATTTTATTAATTTAACCCATTTACTAAGATATTAACAATGAACAATGTAAAAACAATAGTTTGTATTTGTACTATATACTATGGAATGTTTATGTTTTTTACTTAATGTAAATAAAATATATTTTTACTGAATAAAATGTGTTAATCACCAAGTTGATATTGAAAATAACATTTTTTACTTTGAATACATATCATAATAACATTAACTGTCATTGAAAACATAGCCTTTTCCAACTTCATATGAAGGTCAGTTAATCAGAAAACGTTGCGGTTTTTTTTGCATTTGAAAGCATTGAATAAAAATGATATGCAATATTGCACGTGTATCTAAATATTAATAACTTTTAATAGAATAATCACATTTTTTTGATATATGAATCTGTACAAATTAAAAACGTCATTTATGAACAATTTTAGAAAATGCATTTGCACATACTGATTCTTTTTTGTGTAACTGGAAAAACTTTAAAACTATTTTTAAACACTGTCAATAAAACTAAATTATTTAATCTGAGGAAAAACTTGTTTTCAAAATTGCTTAAATCATATTTATCTGAAATTACCAACAATAGGATACAAACTGAAATAAAAAAAAATTGGTACTGAATTAAATAAATCATAACACCCAGTAATATAAATATGGAAAATGCTATTAAAATCACTTACCTGCTTTATTCTACTACAAGTTTAAAATAATATTAAATAAGCAAATGTGAATATTGATATTCTAATACATACACTATAATTTAAAACCAACTTGATGATTTATTAACAGTAAGTACTACAAAAAAGTTTCCCTTTTATGGAACTAAAATGTTGATTATATGACAATCTGTTTTAAATAACAATAAGAAAAAAAATGTTAAAATTCTGTTCAAATTTTCTGTTCTTGACCCCACTACTATCAATTTTAAATTCATTTTTGACCTTTTTCATACATAATTTGTTCATATTTATCCATTCTTTTAAAATAAAGAATTTTATTTATATATATATATATATATATATATATGCCCCTTTTCTTTTCTCAAATTAAATACTTTTGGATTGAGTACCAAATTTAATAGATTGAGTATTTTTTGAAAATATAGTAAAACTAAAATTATAAACAATAAATATAACTAAAAAGTGTTTATCATAATTACTGTAAATACTTTTAAACAAAAAATATAAATAGGTACTTGCTTTATTAACATATATAAGATTTAAGGTATCAGTATTTTTTTTTCTTAAAAATAACTGAAAGATAACTTCCACTCAATTAGTATTCATTTTTGTGTTTATTTTATATTAATTTCAGAAAGTAATAAATCATAATCAATTTACATAGACAAAGAAATGTTTCTATGTTACAATTGTGGAAATTATTGATGCACAATACATTCAAAGACCTTATTACACTCTCATCTCACAACAATAAATCTCATTACAAGTTAATACAAATATACTGCAATGTACACATTCTGTGAAGAAAACCAGACATTAAATACTCAAAGTTATTAATTTTTTATATATTTTTTTTTATAAAGTATAGTGTTTGTTTTTTTTTCACTGTAAAACAAATATTTTAAAATTCTTTAACAAATGTGGAGAGCCTCACATTTAAAAAAATAAATATACACAAAATGTTATGAAACATATACATGTAATTCATTGTTCAATTGTAAATTAACGTATATCAATATTGTTTTATAAACTACATAAGAATAATGAACAATTTGACTTTTTTAAAATGAAAAAAAAAAACATTAATTTTCGAAATCGTACAAAAATTAATTATACATAAAGTTAACATTTTAATAATTTACAACAATACACATTTGAACAAATTTAAATAACAATAAAAATACTCAATATTGAAAAGATTCAGGAATATAATCATTTAATTCTAACCATAATCATTTTTTTTAATCCTGGTCTATACACTCCTACTATACTTTATAAAAGATCGATCTGAGTATTCACTCTTAATTATTTTATGCAATAACTTAAATTTAATTGGTGGCTAAGCATGGAACTGTTACAAAATTAACTGACACTGATCAATAAATAATTACATGTAAGTTGTTTAGCTTGTAGGAGTATAAATTATTTTTCTTGCTAGTAGATTTCTATGAAAAACGTATTTACAGTATTGGAATTGGGTTGATATAAAAGACAGAAGATACCCTTTTAATCCATATATTGAACAATATTCTGATTTATATATATGTATATATATTTTAAATAATCATACGATACTTCACTGAAACAAATTTTTACAATTATCAGATACATTTCCTAATAAATGATAGTTAAATATATATATATATCAGGCACATCTATCAAAAAGAAAATTCATGTATCGTGAATGTTTTCTTCAACGTTTTACATGTGAATACAAAAGCAAAATCTACGTTTCAAAAAAAATTTGAAAGTGGACAGACAACTGAACCCAATAACAACAAATTACTATTATATAAATAAAGTAGGTATCTGATTCTTCAAATCAGTAATCAGAATGTATGAGTGAACAATATTTTCATTATCAAACTCTATGCACAGACTAATATGAATTATTGTTGTACAATACCAAACAATTGAACTATCAGTCAGTAGAGGTAGTGCATGAGCAGTTCGAAAAAAGTATATATACATAAATATATGTATATCTTTCAAGTAACTACCTTGGATATAACTAATAAGAATATCCCATTTTTACTATTATCATTTACATAGCAGTGTTTACAAAAAATTATGCCATCTCTTTCTTGGTTTTATAAATATTTTTTAGGCAAAAAAAAATGGAAAATTGTATTACAAAATCTGTCAATATATAAAAATGACTATTACCACCCAAGAAATGGAAATTTTTAAAGTGAAAATAGTAGTCTGATTTTTATTAAATAAAATATACATTCCAATACATTGTTGGTAGTTATGTTCTGATAAACTGTTAATGTGCTTGTTCATTGATCCCAAATAAAAAATAATTTCTAGATTCTAACAGTTAAGTTAAAAATAAGACTGATTACTATTAACCATTAATAATAAAACAATGTTTTAATAATACTCATACATATCAAGGAATGTCAACAGTTTTACAGAACATATCAACGAACATTAAAGATATCCTATCACTTTTATTTTTTTTAAAAACAAACAATTTTAAATATATATATACACATGTATATATGCATATACATATTATAAGGCATATATACATATGTATATAAATTTATTATGATAACGCTGAGTGTGACACTTTTAAAAATACTTAGAACTCTGATATTAACATAATACATACAAATTTTGATATTGAAAGATTTTGGTTTAAATCTTTACAACATCATTCTATCCTCAACATTTAATACAATTATTGTTCCATACTATATTCACTACCAGCTTATTATCACAAAATTAAACTAGTTATTTTCATATAAATATATAACCAAAATAATATTTTCAATTATTATGAAAACAATTCAAATTGTTTTGATAGAAAGCCAAAATATACAATTTATATTGTTAATTTGCTATGTATGAAAAATAAGATAATTGCATATTAAGCACCATTATCCACTTTTGGGGCACTATTGGGATGGCAATAACAGTCTATATGAAATTCATTTTTCATATTTTGGTCTATCAAGTATTTAAGTCTAGTAGTCATCCAGATCGTACATATCATCCATTAAATCGTCCTCACATTGCATGCTTTGGAAGTCCACCTTGTAGCGCAGGATTCCTGTACAAATGTAAATAAAAAAAACAATGAATTGTATAAGAATTTACTTATAAACAATAAATTACGTATATGCATAATATTAATTCACGAATGTGCGTTTTCACAAAAATAAAGGCGGATGTAATTTTCCATATGCTTCAGGCTAATAAAATACACTGAAATGTAGGTTAAGTTCAGTAACAATGAAATAATTTCATATAATCACTCTGCAGGTAAACCAATATATTTAATTTGTGGTTAACACCACTATAACACAGTACATTTATTCATATGTACTTTCTACACTTATTCTATATAAAAATATGTATGTATCATATACAAAACAAAACAAAAAAATAGTAGTATAATCTTTGTCATCAAATACAAATTTCTTTATCCAAGTACATAAAAATAATATTGGCAATTCTTTTTTTTTACCATATATAATTAAAAAAAAGACAATTACTTTATTTGACTACTGATAATATAAAAAAATCCGAATATGATTGATAATGAATTTTAATTTAAAAATGAAAAGAACTGAATATATAGTTAGATGCATTTCTTTTTCAAAATAATTAAATTATATTTTATTGTCAAATTTGGTACTCTGTACTTCAAGAAATATATAATTAATTAAAAATTTATGTGTAATTCTTGTAATAATCACATTCTTATATTAAAGCAATGACTTTTATAAGTTACAATTATCAATGACTTTTTTTTAATAAAAATGATTGAGAATAATACATTAAAATTAATAATCTCTGAAATAAATACTATAAATAATCTAAATTTTGACTAATAACAAAAGTAAATCTAAAAAATAATACAATAACATAAAGCTTGTCACTATAGTTTTTTTTTTAAAAAAAAACCTTTCACATTATGTTATGAAGCACACAATACATAATGCAAATAAACTCAAAGCAATTAATATCAACTATAAAATAGTTTATAGTAATAAGAAAAACAAAATAAATTATAAAAAATTCACTGAACACAAATATAGTCACTTAATTTCCCTAATACCTGATCAACGTGAACATGGCACGAGCTTATCTTTAATAATCATCAAGATCAACATCGTCCAAAGGCTCATCAGCCTGCAGAGACTGAAAGTCGACTTTGTAGCGTAGAATGCCTGATGATATCCAGAATGCACAAAAGAATAAATACGAGCATCAAATTTACTGCATTTGCATCATCTACACGTTATTAAAATATGATACGAGTCATACACAAATAACTTTTTAAAAATGTGCTAAATCTTACCTCCTATTCCACCAAACCCTCTGACAAACTGAGATCCTTCTTGGGATTTGTCGGTAATAATTTCAAGTGTCGCACCAAAATTCTTGTAATTATTGGCAAGCCATTCAAGTAATGGTTGACATTCTACTAATTCTAATTCTACCCCACTCTGTAAGTTTAATTTTTTTTAAAAAAATATAAATTCAAAAAAAAAAAAAAAATATATATATATATATTCTAAATTTACCTCTTTATCAGTGAAGTGAGTTTTATCCTTTTCCTGTTCTGGTGTCAAATGCAATACTGTTTCCACCCCTGTCGTATGATTTTTTAGTACATAACGTTGAATATCCAAGTTTTCCCAACATATGAGCGTTTCTACAGAACCTAATTCTAAACCTTTCAAAGTATCTTCAACACCAAAACAGTACTTTCCAGTATCTTGACTAATTTCATCAAAGTATCGTCCAATAAGTTTTTTTTCTTGAATAAATTTAACATTTTGAAGTGATTCTGCAGCTAATTCTATTGCTTGATTGAAACCATTTTCACCACCATACGATACATCCACAAGTTTAATAATTTTAGCTTGCAATCTCTATAAGAAAAGAAATTATTTATTTACCTACTCTTTCTTACCATTTTCTGTATTATAACTTACAGGATCAAACATATCTGACTGACTAAGTTCAGTTTTGAAATCTGCACTACCTGCTAAAATTAAACCAGCAATATTAGGTTTATCATTTGTAATAAAAAGTTGTGTGGCCACCTCAGCAACTTTCCGAACATAATTATGTCTTTTTTCCATTCTCAGACGTGCAAAACGCAAAGCAGATTGTCCTCCTCTTCCATGCTTTTTTGGTAAATCAACTGTGAATTTATGAAGAACTTCACGAGTATTCCCCTGAAGAGTACCGAACAAAGCACCATTACCATCCATTACAATAAACCCAAATTTATTATCATCTGCCAAAAGAGCAGTTAAAGCTTCAGTATGAAATTTATTATCGCACAAATATAATGAGGTGTTAATTGGTTTAAAAGGTTCAAAATCTATATTGACTTTTTTCTCTTTGCCTTCATCTGTTACTATTGTACCACAATATATTACAAGTCCATTCGGTGGAACTGAAATGTAATAAATATTAAAATAAAAATACTGTATCAATACTTTATTAAACATACCTTTAGTATAAAGTTTAAGTCTGTGTTGTACTGAAGTTATAGCTCCCAATACAGATAATCTATTTACTCGAGACTTAATGTTAGAAGCTGTTCCAAATTCATCTGCTAGCATTTTGCTTACTCTAGAAATTTGATCTTTGGGTGGTATTATTAATGAAATCATGCTAGTCCCATTTCTGAAAATAATATTTAGATTAAAAATATATGAAACAATATGAAACAAAACAATGACTACTAAATATATTGCAAAAATTCATATTGGGCAGATTGTTTGTAAATATAAATTGTAAATGTATTTGTAATTGTAAATATAAATTCATATAAATTGTAACTTGTAAAATAAAAGATCTCACCCTCTAGCTAACTCTAAACTTTTTATTAATTTCTTGATTTTCCATATTTCTACGTTTCGATCTGCTGACGTTTCTTCGTTCGACATTGTTATTATATTTTATTTTTAAGTCACAACTTTAAAGGTATACGATTTCAAAAGTACCAATATATTCCAAAATATGCTATGTATAACAAAAATGGCGTAGAACGACACAACGTGAAAGCCAATGACTCACTTATATGTTAGTAATATAAAAAAAATAAGTTATCTACTTCATAAATAAATGAAAATAGATTAATTATGATTTAGCACTTAAAAAATAGTTTTTAACGAAACAAATGCATCACTTTCCGTCTCACTGGACAACGTGCCATGTGCTCGCGACGGATAGGGTAGAAAAAGGACTACAGAAATCTTCCTAATCAACGTCACACACTTAACATGTCAGAAACCGTACATAAACGCATTAAATTGTTCAGTTACCAATGGGTGCTTTCAATTGAATCTGAACAACTTAAGTAACATTTTTAATGCAACGCGAATAAATATATGTATAAACATAGAGAAAGACTGTATAAATTAAAATGTACACACACAAGCATTCACAAGACTTCTTATAAGCATAAATTAAATAAAGTAAGATACTGAAATAACAGTTAAATGATCTAAAAGTAACAAAACGATAACTGTTATAATACAAAAATGTACGCTTGAATAAACAGTTTATTGCACTTGAAGGATTTCAAAGCAAAAGTCTAAAAAAATAAGGAATAATACTAAATAAATTTATTTTCCTTTTAAGTGTCGATTATGGATGATTATGTTAGTTTTTTAGAATGATGATTTAGTAGGTGATATAGACAATAGTACTGATGTCATATGTCGTTTTGCTAGAAAGAAGTTATTCATTTTGTTTGCACCATGAAACATTCTTCCATACTGACAATTATTATTTTAAACTTTAAAATATTTTTATAAGCATTATTATAAAATTTGTAATTAAAAGTTTGCGTTTATTGGCGGAAGATAATAATGATACTATTGATTAAATTGCATGTATTTATTGTAATTAATTTCAATAATTCAACGATTCACTTTTATAAATTACTATTTAAATTACATCTTATTTTATGTTGTGATAAAACCTAACCGATTAATATTTTTAGCAGTATGCTTTTTATAACAAGTAGGATTTCGGACCTCGCTACTTTCCTTTTATAACAAATTCAATAAGAAGTATACTATTTCAAAAATATTTGCGTTTCATTATTCACACTAGCAGTTGGTATCATAAATAAATTTATTTTTAAAATAATAAAGAAACAAATAATAATAATGATTTATATTATCAAAAACAATAACTCCAATAAATAAGAAAAATGTTAATTTAATTATATAATTCTTATTTCAGGTTATTTTTTCAGATACCTATTGAATAATTATTAATTGCGAAAAATATTTAATGTGAATCATAAATTCGAGATATGATAAGTTTTATAAAACAATATTATAATGATGACAGTTCAAAGAAAATTATAGAGAAATGATTGACATTAATAATTATTTAATTGTATATATTATTGCACTCTCAAATATTAAAAGAAATTCATCATATTATTTTGTTATAAATGACTAATTTAACTTAGTTAACTCGCAAAAAGATCGTTCTATGTTCAAATTAATTAACTAATGAAAATATTACTGTAAATTTAAATTAAAATAAATTAATCATGTAAAATAAAAAATAATAATAAACATATATAGAAAAAATTGTCAATAAGTAATATTTGTTTTAAAAAAAATACAACTGAATGAAACCCATAGTTAGACTTACAATTTTGAAATGATTTCTTTCAAAGCTTATATTTACTAAATTTATTCATAAATTATGGTGTTTTTTAATCTTTTATGTGTGAATAAATATTTTTTCTGTTTTCATTGTAAATTATTTGTTTTATATTTTTATTTATAACAAAATTCAAATGTCATCCAATTAGATATTACATGACAGAAAAGATTGTGTACTATAATAAATGATAACCAAAATTAAAAAATCAGAATTATTTGGATCTACAATAACTACATTAGCTCTTGGAGGGTTAGTCTGTTGTTGTAAAACTACATTGCAAAATGTATTCTTTTTCTATAATTTTGTTTATTTTTTTTAGAATTGGATATTTTTTATATGAAATTTACAAAACAAATTATATTTTGAATCATGTTTTTGATTCACATTTATTAGATAAATTGATTACACGAACTTTAAATATATCGAAATGTAGTAGTTACATTTATATAAATGATGAGAAATATGCTAGTTCATTGTTGTCTCGGCTATGGCAACAGTATAGTGTATTTTATTCAAACAGATTATTTAAACTAACAAAATGTGATAATCGTCAATATAGATTAAGGGCTGTGAAATCTCTTGCCAATTTAAGTGGCTTAGAAGATTGGGATTATGATAGGTTGGCTCAAATGTGTGATGCTCGAACAGCTGTAAGTCTTGCTCGAATTGAAGATGTTGATCAAAGGTTATTTCTGAAACCACCCATCAATTTTGTATCTCCGAGATTAGATAACTTAATAAAGCACTTAAAAATTTTTATTATGACATTGGATACTAATTCGAAACATCCCTGTTTACCATATTCTTTAGAGAAAATTTTTCAGGTTTTTATCATTTTTAATTTAAAAGTTATATGTTTGTAATAATGTCAAGTCACATGTTTGTAATACTAATTTATATGTTTTTAATGTTAGGATAAAAGTAAAATTATTGATAATGATAGCACGTCAATGGAAGTTCATAAAGGAATGCAAAACACCAAACAAGTTTTAGTTGACTGCTTGAAATGTATATTACATCATACAACATTAAAAGATTATTCTAAAGATATTGTAAAATTTAATGGGTTGCCTTTATTGATGGAAATACATAAAAAATTTTATAATTGTGATGACATTTCCACAATATTAGTACAAATAATAGCTAACATATCCATTCATACAGAGTATTTAAATAGTTTATTTCAAGCAGGTATTTAAATACTATAAATTTAAGTAAAAAGGAACTAAACTGTTAAAAAAAGAATTTGTATTTTATTCCAGGTTGGATAGGTATTTTAGCTAAATGGATAAAACATTCAAATATTTTGTTATCAACATATGCAGCTCAAGCTTTAGCAAATTTAGATATCGATGGAAGAAGTGATGGAAAATATTCACAGTCAATATATCTTCTTCATCCCATTTTTCGAAAATCTGAACCATCTGAAGTTGATGTAGTATTAGTTCATGGTTTATTAGGTGGTGTATTTTTTACATGGCGACAAAGAGATTCATATATTAAAATGGAAAAAAATAACAATCGTAAGAAAATTATGAGAATATTCTTTTAGTAAAGTAAAATTTAATACTGATCAACAATGTGTTTTTTTAGAAAAATATGATATTGAAAGACATATTAATGAGAGTAGTGATGAAAATACAGTTGAATTCATAAAGGATTTAAATGCCCAGAAACAGAGTGAATGGGATGCACTAGCTAATAATTTTGAAATAATATCATATGATTGTCCTGAATCTGATAATCAAAATAACAAAGATTCATTGAATTCATGTTTAATGTATGTAATATATATAATTTTCTATTTAAATTTTTACCAAGCTTCATTTATTTAATTTTTAAAATATTCTAGTATTAAAAATCCAGTAAAAGACGATAATGATCAATATACTTACTGTTGGCCACGAGATTGGTTACCAAAGGACTGTAGAAAATTACGTATAGTTGGAGTGAATTATGATACAAATCTTTCATTCTGGGCACCTATGTGTCCAACTATTAAACTTAAAAGAACTTTAAATGAAAGAAGTGAAGATGTAATGAATCAGTTACTGATGGCAGGTGTTGGAAAACGACCTATTGTATGGGTTACTCATTCAATGGGAGGTCTTTTAGTTAAAAATATTCTAGTTAAAGGTTGATATTTTCATTTGTTAATAATTTTTAATGATTTTAGAAAATAATAGTCGAACAGTAGCCAATGTGTTAGTTCTTTATGAACATTAGTAGTAAAGTATTTTATATTTATTATTTGCAAAGAAAATAGTATAATTAATAAATTATTAACTCTAGCTCATTATGTTTGATTAAAAAGTGATATTCTTAAAGGAATAATTTAACTATTCTGAGTGTCGTATACTTTTCAAAAAAATAGAAAAACCAATACTTTATAAGAAATTAATATAATAGCTGTTTAAATATTCCAGCCAAAGAAAGTAACAATGATATAATCAAGAAATTGTGTGATAATACGAAGGGTATAGTTTTTTATAGTACACCTCATCAAGGGACAAAATTGGCAGCTCTCAAGCAACCAACTGCAATGGTACTTTGGCCTTCAGTAGAAGTGCAGGAACTTCGAGAAAGTAAATTAATTATTTCATTAAATTCTTTATAACATAATAACTATTTCATTTTTATAGATTCACCAGAATTACTTGATTTGCATTCAAAGTTTTTGAGTTTATTAAATGAATTTACGATAAAGATTATTAGTTTTTCTGAAACTAAACCAACAATTATTTCACCAATGAAGTTTAACTTCAGATTTGTAGATAAAACTTCTGCAGATCCAGGTATTGGAGAATTTTATGAAATTCCACAAGATCATTTGGGAATTTGTAAACCAGCAAATAGGTAATGTTAAAATATAATAAAATCTATTTAATTGCTTGATGTATTTTCTTTTTTAGGGATTCATTTTTATATCAAAAAGTAGTTAATTTAATAAATTACACACAGAATTCGTCAAAAAGTCCAAATTCTTAAAATTATGTAATTTATGATATAATTTTATTTTGAAATTTGTTAAATATAATTGTTTATCAATTTAAATGTAATTTATTTATTTTTAAATTAAATAATTTATGTTAGGTATACTTTAATTGTGCTAAAAGAGTTTAATATATTTTTTTGGCAAAAATGTTACTACTAATAGTATGATTAAGAAAAAAATAATAAGTTTATTTTTATGTTTTTTAATATTTGTGAATTTTATTGATTTAAAAAGTAGTAAAAAGTTTTTATGTTGAAAATTTAATGTATTGTCTTCTTTTTATTAAATACAGAAGATTCAGTAAATATTTTTTTGTTGATAACAGTAATAAAAATCAAGAAATGAATCTAGTTGAGTTTCAAATTCAAGCCAGTAGTGATATTTATATTTATTTATTAATGTATTGCTTCCATCAAAATAAACACTCAAATTCATTTACATATAATGTTTATTCATTTTATTTATTAATAACTAGTTATGTTACATAACTGATCATGAATCAGATTAATTCAAAAGAAATAATTTAACTAGAAAATAGTATTTAAAAAAGTTATATATATATATATATATAAACTGATTAAATCATCCAAGAGAATTAGAACATATTTATTATGAGAACGTGAAAAAGGCAGTAGATATTTTCACATCGAAAAAATCGATGATTATCATATATTTTTGATAAATCATTCAAGATTATTCTTTGTCTGAGCCAGTTAAAAGTCATAGATAGTCATGAGTGTATGTGTATGTATGTATGATATATATATATAATCATCTGCATTAGCCATATGTAAAATATTTCATTGAAACTCTATTTCAAATATTTAAATTTATTCAATTTTATCATTTATATATTTCTATAAAGAAATAAAGGCAAAATTCCTTTCTTACTTTTTTGTAATAAAATTTCACTGAATATTTTGCGTATGTTGCCACTTCTACACCACGTTGAGGTTGCAGATATGTAGAAGACCTACCGTGTTGATCGGAAGACCAACCCTAATCTAATCCTAACTTGAATTAAGAAATTATTTAGAAAAGAATACTAACAAAATAATAAAAAAAAATAATTTGAAATAATTAATTGATTCTATTGAAAATGAAATAGAAGTTAATGTATTATGAAAACGAATTTAAACAAAAAAGATTAAAAATAAAAGTGAACTTAAAAACAAAAAGCTAAACCTATTCTAGCTAAATTTGAAACTACTCATTATATTTTTAAACCAGTTTACCAAATTACCCTATTTCATAATACTGATGAATAATTGAAATTTGGAATTCCTCGTCATTTCGAAATATCAGTAATTCCTTATTAAATAAAAATCTTTTAGTACTCTTCAGAGTACATTAAAATTAAAACGTCTCGTTTTGAATAGAAAGAGAGAGAATCCGAGTTTCCGTCCATCTTTCCATTTATAAACTTTATATCCATTTCTCGCTGAGCTTTCATTCATTCAAGATCCATTAATTTATTATCGTATTTATTTTCTTCTGGATTTTTAATATCATTATTATTTAAACAATTTCTTCATCAGAAAGAAACGAGTGAGAATTTTAAAATGCTTTGATTCTATTCCACAAATTATATAAAACACCATATTTTCGAAAGTGAGCCTTAAGCGTATTTTATTATATACTTTATTGATTGAAACATTTTAGTTATAAATAAACCTAAAATGGAAAATATGACCATTACGCTGAAAATCATGAAATTTATATTAGTCGTTTGATATATATATATATAGGGAGAGAGAGAGAGTTCACATTCACACACACACATTTATGTATTGTTAATCCTAAAATAAAAAGGTATATTATTGCTGAAAGAAAAAAAATATTAAATACATACAAAAATAAATAAATTATCAGAATCTGAAAGAAAATATATCATTAAAATCCTGAAAATAAAAATTATTAATTAAGCATCATATATATATATATATATATATAGGGAGAGAGAGAGAGTTCACATTCGCACATACACACACACACATTTATGTATTGTTAATCCTAAAATAAAAAGGTATATTATTGCTGAAAGAAAAAAAATATTAAATACATACAAAAATAAATAAATTATCAGAATCTGAAAGAAAATATATCATTAAAATCCTGAAAATAAAAATTATTAATTAAGCATTATATATATATATATATATATATATATATATATATATATATATATATATATAAACACACACACACAACAATTCATACACATCTGAAAGAAAAGCGATTAGAAATTAAAAAGGAAAAAACCTTTAAATATAACCTGAAAAGAAGACTATTAGCTTATATTTAGAACTAAACTATAACTTAATTAAAAATCTCATATACATATATATATATATATATATATATAATTAAACATATTAAAAATAAAAGAATCTGAAATAAAAAAATATTAAACAATTTAAATAAAACATAAAATTATCTCTCAGTTGAAACCTCTATTACCTTTCATATATTTTTTTCTTTTTTTATTTTCTATACTCATATTTCTAGTTTGATATTAATTGCTTCTATTTTTCGAATAATATTTTATTATTATTTTACTTTTTTTTACTGAAATATGTGAATGAATAGTTGTTTTTTTTCTCTTTGGATTCATACTTAATCGGTCGTAATATTTTATTCCCACATTTGATCCATTATTTAATTAATAAACTACCTGTACAAACATTTAAGATTAATTATTTTTATGCACCTGTAAAAAATGTTTATTAGCATACACATAAAAAATAAACAGTCCACATCCCAATGTTGACAACTGAAACTGGGATTTTTTCATAATATCGTTAATTTTTTTCAGCTTTTTATACATCAGTCACATTTGTATACTGATTCCGATTTTTTTTGTTTACTCTTAAGTACTTCTTATTAAAAATTTCATCTCAGATTATTTCCTTCACTTGGATTTAATTTTTGTATGTTTTTCCAAAATATTAAAATGCATATCTGAAAATCATAGTTAAAAAAGACACACATACGCATACACACACATACGTATATATATATATATATATATAGAAAGATAGAGAGAGAACCCTTTTTTCCGTCTATTTTCCATTTTAATATTTTATTTCCTTGTAAGTTTCCATTCATTTTAATATTTATTAATTTATTAAGGTTTTTACTTTCTTCTTCCCTATTTTATTTCATTATTATTTAAACCATTTCTTTATCCGAAATAAAAGAGTGGTGCTTTTATACAAATGGCTATCCGAATAAACTCCATTAAAATAAAAATGATATATGCATAGATCTTTGTGCGCTCCAACCATCGTCATGTCAGAAAAATCGATTCACCAATCCTGAAATTCATAAAAAATAAATAATTACAGAAGAGTCTTCCTCGAATCATTAATCTCAGTTTCTTTTGATGCTACTGAGAATTCCATTTGTTTATTGTTGATGTGATTAAATTAGTGATTCCTTTTAACTGGAATTATTTTTTATTGAATTATAATTACCTTAGCTTTGTTAGGATTTTATATATTCCGTGAATATTTGTCGAAATTCTGGTATTGTTTCATAGAATTCCTGAAATATAAACTTATTTAAATTAGTAAATATGCAAAGAAAATCCAGATAATTCGATTTGTATTTTATTACCATTTTTTTAATGGAATATATTGTTTATGTTTTCATATTAATATTTTTAATGATATTCCATCTTGATATTTGTTGATCTTCAAATGTTTTCTTTTCGAATTTATAACGAAATAAAATGTATTTTTATTCAAGAATATTTCTCATTGGATTACACCTCTTTTTAAACTTCTAAAACAGAAACATAAGTGTAAAAAATCAGTTAATTGAATTAATGTTCTATTGACAGTTATTTCTTTAAATTTTTGTCTTTTTATATCTAATTTTATTAATTTCTCCTCTTGTTACTTGATTTCTCCATTTTAATTTCTTAATTCAATTCCCTTTATAATAAAAATTAATATTATTATTCTGAAAATATTGTCTGAGATATAAGTATTTAAATTTTCTGAAAGAAATCAATTTAGTTCTATCAGCAAAAAATTAAAAATTAGGTACCTTTAAATTTATATTTCCAATTCAAGAAATGTGTAATACTTTTATATATTTTTTTAATATTATTTTTGTCATAAGAGCAATATTTAAATTTTTGAAGTGTTTTCCAAAAGACTAACATCATTTTTATACAATTTTAAAACAAATTTATTTGGTTTAATAAGAAATAACTTTTAACAAATTCTGGATATTTTCTAGTGAATATTTTGACTGATTTTTAATTCTTTGTTTACAAAAATCATTATCAATTTGAATCTAAAAAAACGAAATAAATTTACTTAGTATATTTTGAAAAAGTTTTAAAAAAAATTATTATTTTCAATGCAAGGATTTCGCAGCAATTTCTTCAAAGACTTCTTTTTTTCATCATGATCTTCATTTATTTTCTTATCAAATTTATCTTGAAGGCGACACAAATATCTTGATATTTGGTTGAATCAATTAATAAAAATATAATTAAATTATTTAAATAAATAACAATGTAATTAAAATACTGATATTTAAACAACAGCTTTTTAGAAATACTGTAATTTATATTTTAGTAATTTTTTCCAAAAGTCTGACAACATTTTTATATAATTTCTAAAACAAATTTATTTGGTTTAATAAGTAATTCTGAATATTTAAAAAATTCTGAACATTTTCTAGTGAATCTTTTTGACTGATTTTTAATTCTTTGTTTTCAAAAATTATTATCAATTTGAATTTTTTAAAAAAATACTTAGTATATTTTGAAAAACGTTTAAAAAAAATTATTATTATCTTCGATGCAAGATTTTCACAGCAATTTCTTCAAAGACTTCTTTTTTTCATCATGATCTTCATTTATGTTCTTATCGGATTTATCTTGAAGGCGACAAAGATATCTTGGTATTTGGTTGAATCAATTAATAAAAATATAAATAAATTATTTAAATAAGTAAAAATACAATTAAAATACTGATATTTAAACAAGAAATTTCTAGAAATACTGTAATTTATAATTTAGTAATATTTTCCAAAATTCCAATATCATTTTTATACAATTTCTGAAACATATTTATTTGGTTTAATAATAAATAATTTTTAAAAAATTCTGAACATTTTCTAGTGAATCTTTTTGACTAATTTTTAATTCTTTGTTTTCAAAAATTATTATCAATTTGAATCTAAAAAAAGAAATAAATTTACTTCTAAGTATATTGTGAAAAAGAATTTAAAAAAATTTATTATTATTTTCAATGCATGAATTTCACAGCAATTTCTTCAAAGGCTTCTTTTTTTCATCATGATCTTCCTTTATTTTCTTATCGGATTTATCTTGGAGGCGACACAGATATCTTGATATTTCATTGAGTCAATTAATAAAAATATTATTAAATTATTTAAATAAATAAAAATGTAATTAAAATACTGATATTTAAACAAGAGATTTTTTAGAAATACTGTAATGTATATTTTAGTAATATTTTCCAAAAGTCTAACAACATTTGTATACAATTTCTAAAACAAATTTATTTGGTTTAATAAGTAATTCTGAACATTTAATAAATTAAAAATTCTGAACATTTAAAAAATTCTGAACATTTTCTAGAGAATCTTTTCGACTGATTTTTAATTCTTTGTTTTCAAAAATTATTATCAATTTGAATTTAAAAAAAATACTTCTTAGTATATTTTGAAAAACGTTTTAAATCCTAAATAAATTTCAAATATTATTATTTAAATTAAGAAATTAAATTGAGTTTTTTTTTTGAAAAAAACTTTATGATTGATATTGCAACATTGAAATATTAACAAATGTTTTCTGGCCTAATCATAGATATATTTCAAAAGATATAAGTATTTATATTTAATTTTTGAAGCTTTGATTTTACTGATCGACTTAAAAAATATCTAGATGAGAGAATTGGTAAACTTGTTACTTAAAACAAAACTTTTAAATTATATAGGGAAGGCTCAGAGGTTAATAAGTATAACTGATAAAAAATTTGAAATAAATATTGAAATATTTCATAAATATCATAAATACGAATTTTATCTATTGAAGTTTTTTTGTCATTCATTGGAGAATTAATTAAAAAATGACTGAATCGGATAAATTATTTCAAGTTCAATTTTATTAAAGGAAGAAAGAGGAATTCCTCTAAACCATTTTTTGTTAAACCAAGATGGTTTAAAGATCAATTTTTATGAATAAGGAAGTTTAGTGAAGAATAGTTGTATGTTGAATCATATCTGATCCATTTATGTACATAAAAATAAATTATTTAATCAGCAAATCAGAAAATCGTTTAACAGGTTGTCGATGAAGTCGAATCTTAAAATTATTATTAAAAATACTGTTATCTAAGAAATTGTTCATAGATCAATTTCGTGAAAAAAAAGAGAAATTTATTGAAAAAAAAGTACTTTGGATGTTCTGTCAACTATAGATATTTATAAAAATAAATTATTGAACCTGAAAATCAGAAAATCAACAAACTGATTGTGGGTCTAATAGATATTTGAAAATCTATATATTTGTAGTCAGATGTAAATCTTAGATGAATGAATTTACTATGGAAAAACCTGTCAGTTCACACAAGGATGATTGTGCTGTGTGTATACTATTTAGCTTGGTGATGATGTTGACAGAACTTAATGTTATTGGGAAGCAAGAAATTTATATGAGAATCGATCAATACATTTGAATACAAGATATTCATTGTAATATGAATATTATGTTTGATTTTAATGGTGGTATTTTTAGGTGCTGTAAGAAACTTTTTGAATCATTACATGTGCAATAAAAGGAAAATCAAGAAAAGAAAATCTATGAATTATCTAAGGAATTGTAATTGAAATTTTCTGATAGTTTATTAAATGATAAAAATCAAAAAACATTATCATTTTGAAAAGGAACTGACAGGTAATTGAAGCAGATTAATTGACTGAACTCGAAGTGGATTTTTTTGATTGCTGAAATAAAAAGTAATTAAAAAATATATCATTTAAAAAAATAAGAATGTACCTTTTTTACCTAATGAATCCATCGATGGTAGAACACTTTACACTGAATACACTCCGCGAATTTAATCAAAACTAAATTAACCATTTAACCAGAATCCAAAAATATATACAATTTTGTATGAACATATTTGTAAGCAGCAATTACGATTTTCATAACTCTCTTTCGATCATTAATCAAATCGACAGAAAGCTGGATACATCTAGTATTCATAAAAATCATACATTGTTTGTCTTCTGTTTAATTAGTTTGCCATTTTGATTAAATTATTAGGTTTTATCAGATATCAATGAAATTAGATCTAATTTTTTTGATCTACTTTATATTGAATGATATTTGTACTATTTTCAGATAAATAGATACATTTTTTAGATTTAAAATGTTTACCAGTCTGATAAAACAAATCGAGTTAAATATATGCACTAACTGAACTTAAATAACTAATATGTATATATATATATATATTTATATACATATATATATATATATATACATGTACTGTAAAGCAAAAACGCAATTTCGGGAATCACACATTAACCAAATAAATTATGTATCAATGGCGAATAATACATACAAAATTCTAAAACGCGTTATCACTTGTATTAGAATCTTAATATGTACATTCTGTTATGAAGCATAATTGATCTGATTACCAAACACACATGGTAATGATACGATTTGTATCATTACCCCACAATCCATGGCGAGGGAGTGAAGTTAATTATCAAAACAAAATTAAGCTACTTTAAATCAACTAGGAACAAAACTTAAAAATCAAATAAAAGCTACAATTAAAGAAAATGAAACAAACAATATAAAACTACTACTAAGTCAATAAAAACAAATCAATACTAATATTAAAAAGATAAAAAATGAAAGCAAAAAATTAACAATCAAACTAATTAAAATCTACAAAAAACACTAAATTTACTGAATCGACAAAGCAAAAAATCTACTTTAAATTACAACAAACAAAAAAAGAGATTGAAGTTCTGGGACCTGAAAGAGACAACATGAAAACAAAAAAACACAATAAGCTAGGACTCGAAATCCATTTGATCCGAGCCACTCCTATGCTACACCTGCTACAAGGTGAGACGACATATACAATCCGTGAGGCGGATTAATATATGCGTTCCTATTGTAAGCTGCACGACGGGCAGCCTTAACCTAACACCTGAAAATCATGTGTAGAAAAATCGTGGAGTCGAAGGCTTCAACTTCGCTTTACAGCAATTCATCCACCCCGAAAGCTCCGTGCGTCGATTACAAAATTGATAATCGTTCAATATAACACCGCATATACTGAAGACCATCAATCTTGAAACCAACCTATTGTGTGAAAATAAATAATAAGTATTCATTCACATACATACATGCACATGATATCGTTTCAGTAACTAAATATAAAAATGAATGTCGAATTGTTTTAAACATTTTTTTTTAAAACGATATCAGTGAAAACTCACTGAGATAGTAGAGGAAAACACGATGGAAATTGCGTTGCTTTACAGTAAAAAATAATTCTATTTACAGAACCTGGTGTCGATTATTTCCTTTACACTGATGATACTTCACACAATCCGCCCACCGATCAGCTCTCCATCTCGGACAGGAACCACAGAACACTTAATTGAAACGAATACACTATATACTATTTTTAACGGACGGTCGTACGTCCGATCTGATAATCAAAAAGCAAACACTCCCGGGTACCTCTCCTCCTGCATAGCCTCGGCGGGCGCGCGCCCGTGCGGGCCCCCTGGACAGGAGATCGAGGACGCAATCGAAGACCCGAACGACACTCGGTATTACTTTAAGTACTTTTCGCGCACACACGGAATTCGTAAAAAGAACATTTTGTTTTAGACAAATTCGATAACAAATTATTTTTAAGAACGACACGAACGGACGGTTCCGTGTCGTTTTATAAACGCGACCGGCGACGCGACCGAACCGAGTCGGCATGAGAGACGACCGAACGGTACGAGGAGAGCTTTTTTTCTAATTTAATCAATCGATCCGCGATCGAGTGATTGAATTAGAAGTCAGCCTGCGTTGTTCTAATGAATGACAATGAGTTCTTTAAAAATCATGAATATAAATTTTATCTATTGAAGTTTTTTTTAGTCATTCATTGGTGAAATAAATTAAAAAATGACTGGATCAGAGGAATAGTTTAAGTTTCAAATGGTTAAAAAGAAGAAAGAGAAATATATTGAAAAATGAGCAGTGTTGAATGACCTCTGAACCATTTATATGTATAAGAAGAAAATATTGAAGTCAGAAATTTAAAAATCGAGAATGTTATTATCGATGTAATAAAAATTAGAAATTTTTTTAAAAAATATGTCATTCGAAAAATTATTATATGATGAAAGAAGAGAAATTTATTGAAAAATGATTTTTGTTGAGTGATCGATCTCTGATATATTTATGTACATAAAAATAAATTATTGAATCAGAAAAGTAGATAAACTAGAAGTGATTGTCGATATAATAGAAGATTGAAAATTTATTAACAAATAACTGTCTACTGAGATATGGTTTAAAGTTCAATTCTTATGAAGAAGGAGGTTTAATGAAGAATAGTTGTATGTTGAATGATATCTGATCCATTTATGTACATAAAAATAAATTATTTAATCAACAAATATGAAAATCGTTTAACAGGTTGTCGATGAAGTCGAATCTTAAAATTATAATTAAAAAATACTATTATCTAAGAAATTGTTCATAGATCAATTTCGTAAAAAAAAGAGAAATTTATTGAAAGAAAATTATTTTGGATGTTCTGTCAACTGTAAATATTTATAAAAATAAAATATTGAAAGTAAAAATCAGAAAATCAAAAAACTGATTGTGGATCCAATAGATATTTGAAAAGCTATATCTTTTCAGTCAGCTGTAAATCTCAGATGAATAAATTTACTGTGAGAAAACCTGTCAGTTCATACAGGGGTAATTATGCTGTTTGTATACTATTTAGCTTGGTGATGATGTTGACAGAACATAATGTTATTGGGAAGCAAGAAATTTATATGAGAATCGATCAATACATTTCTACAGAAGATATTAATTGTAATATGAATATTATGTATGATTTTAATGGTGGTATTTTTAGGTGTTGTAAGAAACTTTTTGAATATTGATATGTGCAATAAAAGAAAAATCAAGAAAAGAAACTTATCTAAGGAATTTTATTTGAAATTTTCTGATAGTTTATTGAATGATAAAAATTAAAAACATTATCGTTTTAAAAAAGAACTGACAGGAAATAGAAACGGATTAAATATTATCAAAGAAATTAATTGACTGAACTCGAAGTGGATTTTTTTGATTGCTGAAATAAAAAGTAATTAAAAAATATATCATTTAAAAAAATAAGAATGTACCTTTTTTACCTAATGAATCCATCGATGGTAGAACACTTTACACTGAATACACTCCGCGAATTTAATCAAAACTAAATTAACCATTTAACCAGAATCCAAAAATATATACAATTTTGTATGAACATATTTGTAAGCAGCAATTACGATTTTCATAACTCTCTTTCGATCATTAATCAAATCGACAGAAAGCTGGATACATCTAGTATTCATAAAAATCATACATTGTTTGTCTTCTGTTTAATTAGTTTGCCATTTTGATTAAATTATTAGGTTTTATCAGATATCAATGAAATTAGATCTAATTTTTTTGATCTACTTTATATTGAATGATATTTGTACTATTTTCAGATAAATAGATACATTTTTTAGATTTAAAATGTTTACCAGTCTGATAAAACAAATCGAGTTAAATGTATGCACTAACTGAACTTAAATAACTAATATGTATATATATATATATATATATATATATTTATATACATATATATATACATGTACTGTAAAGCAAAAACGCAATTTCGGGAATCACACATTAACCAAATAAATTATGTATCAATGGCGAATAATACATACAAAATTCTAAAACGCGTTATCACTTGTATTAGAATCTTAATATGTACATTCTGTTATGAAGCATAATTGATCTGATTACCAAACACACATGGTAATGATACGATTTGTATCATTACCCCACAATCCATGGCGAGGGAGTGAAGTTAATTATCAAAACAAAATTAAGCTACTTTAAATCAACTAGGAACAAAACTTAAAAATCAAATAAAAGCTACAATTAAAGAAAATGAAACAAACAATATAAAACTACTACTAATTCAATAAAAACAAATCAATACTAATATTAAAAAGATAAAAAATGAAAGCAAAAAATTAACAATCAAACTAATTAAAATCTACAAAAAACACTAAATTTACTGAATCGACAAAGCAAAAAATCTACTTTAAATTACAACAAACAAAAAAAGAGATTGAAGTTCTGGGACCTGAAAGAGACAACATGAAAACAAAAAAACACAATAAGCTAGGACTCGAAATCCATTTGATCCGAGCCACTCCTATGCTACACCTGCTACAAGGTGAGACGACATATACAATCCGTGAGGCGGATTAATATATGCGTTCCTATTGTAAGCTGCACGACGGGCAGCCTTAACCTAACACCTGAAAATCATGTGTAGAAAAATCGTGGAGTCGAAGGCTTCAACTTCGCTTTACAGCAATTCATCCACCCCGAAAGCTCCGTGCGTCGATTACAAAATTGATAATCGTTCAATATAACACCGCATATACTGAAGACCATCAATCTTGAAACCAACCTATTGTGTGAAAATAAATAATAAGTATTCATTCACATACATACATGCACATGATATCGTTTCAGTAACTAAATATAAAAATGAATGTCGAATTGTTTTAAACATTTTTTTTTAAAACGATATCAGTGAAAACTCACTGAGATAGTAGAGGAAAACACGATGGAAATTGCGTTGCTTTACAGTAAAAAATAATTCTATTTACAGAACCTGGTGTCGATTATTTCCTTTACACTGATGATACTTCACACAATCCGCCCACCGATCAGCTCTCCATCTCGGACAGGAACCACAGAACACTTAATTGAAACGAATACACTATATACTATTTTTAACGGACGGTCGTACGTCCGATCTGATAATCAAAAAGCAAACACTCCCGGGTACCTCTCCTCCTGCATAGCCTCGGCGGGCGCGCGCCCGTGCGGGCCCCCTGGACAGGAGATCGAGGACGCAATCGAAGACCCGAACGACACTCGGTATTACTTTAAGTACTTTTCGCGCACACACGGAATTCGTAAAAAGAACATTTTGTTTTAGACAAATTCGATAACAAATTATTTTTAAGAACGACACGAACGGACGGTTCCGTGTCGTTTTATAAACGCGACCGGCGACGCGACCGAACCGAGTCGGCATGAGAGACGACCGAACGGTACGAGGAGAGCTTTTTTTCTAATTTAATCAATCGATCCGCGATCGAGTGATTGAATTAGAAGTCAGCCTGCGTTGTTCTAATGAATGACAATGAGTTCTTTAAAAATCATGAATATAAATTTTATCTATTGAAGTTTTTTTTAGTCATTCATTGGTGAAATAAATTAAAAAATGACTGGATCAGAGGAATAGTTTAAGTTTCAAATGGTTAAAAAGAAGAAAGAGAAATATATTGAAAAATGAGCAGTGTTGAATGACCTCTGAACCATTTATATGTATAAGAAGAAAATATTGAAGTCAGAAATTTAAAAATCGAGAATGTTATTATCGATGTAATAAAAATTAGAAATTTTTTTAAAAAATATGTCATTCGAAAAATTATTATATGATGAAAGAAGAGAAATTTATTGAAAAATGATTTTTGTTGAGTGATCTCTGATATATTTATGTACATAAAAATAAATTATTGAATCAGAAAAGTAGATAAACTAGAAGTGATTGTCGATATAATAGAAGATTGAAAATTTATTAACAAATAACTGTCTACTGAGATATGGTTTAAAGTTCAATTCTTATGAAGAAGGAGGTTTAATGAAGAATAGTTGTATGTTGAATGATATCTGATCCATTTATGTACATAAAAATAAATTATTTAATCAACAAATATGAAAATCGTTTAACAGGTTGTCGATGAAGTCGAATCTTAAAATTATAATTAAAAAATACTATTATCTAAGAAATTGTTCATAGATCAATTTCGTAAAAAAAAGAGAAATTTATTGAAAGAAAATTATTTTGGATGTTCTGTCAACTGTAAATATTTATAAAAATAAAATATTGAAAGTAAAAATCAGAAAATCAAAAAACTGATTGTGGATCCAATAGATATTTGAAAAGCTATATCTTTTCAGTCAGCTGTAAATCTCAGATGAATAAATTTACTGTGAGAAAACCTGTCAGTTCATACAGGGGTAATTATGCTGTTTGTATACTATTTAGCTTGGTGATGATGTTGACAGAACATAATGTTATTGGGAAGCAAGAAATTTATATGAGAATCGATCAATACATTTCTACAGAAGATATTAATTGTAATATGAATATTATGTTTGATTTTAATGGTGGTATTTTTAGGTGTTGTAAGAAACTTTTTGAATATTGATATGTGCAATAAAAGAAAAATCAAGAAAAGAAACTTATCTAAGGAATTTTAATTGAAATTTTCTGATAGTTTATTGAATGATAAAAATTAAAAACATTATCGTTTTAAAAAAGAACTGACAGGAAATAGAAACGGATTAAATATTATCAAAGAAATTAATTGACTGAACTCGAAGTGGATTTTTTTGATTGCTGAAATAAAAAGTAATTAGAAAATATATCATTTAAAAAAATAAGAATGTACCTTTTTTACCTAATGAATCCATCGATGGTAGACACTTTACACTGAATACACTCCGCGAATTTAATCAAAACTAAATTAACCATTTAACCAGAATCCAAAAATATATACAATTTTGTATGAACATATTTGTAAGCAGCAATTACGATTTTCATAACTCTCCTTCGATCATTAATCAAATCGACAGAAAGCTGGATACATCTAGTATTCATAAAAATCATACATTGTTTGTCTTCTGTTTAATTAGTTTGCCATTTTGATTAAATTATTAGGTTTTATCAGATATCAATGAAATTAGATCTAATTTTTTTGATCTACTTTATATTGAATGATATTTGATCTATTTTCAGATAAATAGATACATTTTTTAGATTTAAAATGTTTACCAGTCTGATAAAACAAATCGAGTTAAATGTATGCACTAACTGAACTTAAATAACTAATATGTATATATATATATATATATTTATATACATATATATATACATGTACTGTAAAGCAAAAACGCAATTTCGGGAATCACACATTAACCAAATAAATTATGTATCAATGGCGAATAATACATACAAAATTCTAAAACGCGTTATCACTTGTATTAGAATCTTAATATGTACATTCTGTTATGAAGCATAATTGATCTGATTACCAAACACACATGGTAATGATACGATTTGTATCATTACCCCACAATCCATGGCGAGGGAGTGAAGTTAATTATCAAAACAAAATTAAACTACTTTAAATCAACTAGGAACAAAACTTAAAAATCAAATAAAAGCTACAATTAAAGAAAATGAAACAAACAATATAAAACTACTACTAATTCAATAAAAACAAATCAATACTAATATTAAAAAGATAAAAAATGAAAGCAAAAAATTAACAATCAAACTAATTAAAATCTACAAAAAACACTAAATTTACTGAATCGACAAAGCAAAAAATCTACTTTAAATTACAACAAACAAAAAAAGAGATTGAAGTTCTGGGACCTGAAAGAGAAAACATGAAAACAAAAAAACACAATAAGCTAGGACTCGAAATCCATTTGATCCGAGCCACTCCTATGCTACACCTGCTACAAGGTGAGACGACATATACAATCCGTGAGGCGGATTAATATATGCGTTCCTATTGTAAGCTGCACGACGGGCAGCCTTAACCTAACACCTGAAAATCATGTGTAGAAAAATCGTGGAGTCGAAGGCTTCAACTTCGCTTTACAGCAATTCATCCACCCCGAAAGCTCCGTGCGTCGATTACAAAAACGACAATCGTTCAATATAACACCGCATATACTGAAGACCATCAATCTTGAAACCAACCTATTGTGTGAAAATAAATAATAAGTATTCATTCACATACATACATGCACATGATATCGTTTCAATGACATAACATTAATATGAATGTCGAATTGTTCTAAACATTTTTTTTAAAACGATATCAGTGAAAACTCACTGAGATAGTAGAGGAAAACACGATGGAAATTGCGTTGCTTTACAGTAAAAAATAATTCTATTTACAGAACCTGGTGTCGATTATTTCCTTTACACTGATGATACTTCACACAATCCGCCCACCGATCAGCTCTCCATCTCGGACAGGAACCACAGAACACTTAATTGAAACGAATACACTATATACTATTTTTAACGGACGGTCGTACGTCCGATCTGATAATCAAAAAGCAAACACTCCCGGGTACCTCTCCTCCTGCATAGCCTCGGCGGGCGCGCGCCCGTGCGGGCCCCCTGGACAGGAGATCGAGGACGCAATCGAAGACCCGAACGACACTCGGTATTACTTTAAGTACTTTTCGCGCACACACGGAATTCGTAAAAAGAACATTTTGTTTTAGACAAATTCGATAACAAATTATTTTTAAGAACGACACGAACGGACGGTTCCGAGTCGTTTTATAAACGCGACCGGCGACGCGACCGAACCGAGTCGGCATGAGAGACAACCGAACGGTACGAGGAGAGCTTTTTTTCTAATTTAATCGATCGATCCGCGATCGAGTGATTGAATTAGAAGTCAGCCTGCGTTGTTCTAATGAATGACAATGAGTTCTTTAAAAATCATGAATATAAATTTTATCTATTGAAGTTTTTTTTAGTCATTCATTGGTGAAATAAATTAAAAAATGACTGGATCAGAGGAATAGTTTAAGGTTCAAATGGTTAAAAAGAAGAAAGAGAAATATATTGAAAAATGAGCAGTGTTGAATGACCTCTGAACCATTTATATGTATAAGAAGAAAATATTGAAGTCAGAAATTTAAAAATCGAGAATGTTATTATCGATGTAATAAAAATTAGAAATTTTTTTAAAAAATATGTCATTCGAAAAATTATTATATGATGAAAGAAGAGAAATTTATTGAAAAATGATTTTTGTTGAGTGATCTCTGATATATTTATGTACATAAAAATAAATTATTGAATCAGAAAATTAGATAAACTAGAAGTGATTGTCGATATAATAGAAGATTGAAAATTTATTAACAAATAACTGTCTACTGAGATATGGTTTAAAGTTCAATTCTTATGAAGAAGGAGGTTTAATGAAGAATAGTTGTATGTTGAATGATATCTGATCCATTTATGTACATAAAAATAAATTATTTAATCAACAAATATGAAAATCGTTTAACAGGTTGTCGATGAAGTCGAATCTTAAAATTATAATTAAAAAATACTATTATCTAAGAAATTGTTCATAGATCAATTTCGTAAAAAAAAGAGAAATTTATTGAAAGAAAATTATTTTGGATGTTCTGTCAACTGTAAATATTTATAAAAATAAAATATTGAAAGTAAAAATCAGAAAATCAAAAAACTGATTGTGGATCCAATAGATATTTGAAAAGCTATATCTTTTCAGTCAGCTGTAAATCTCAGATGAATAAATTTACTGTGAGAAAACCTGTCAGTTCATACAGGGGTAATTATGCTGTTTGTATACTATTTAGCTTGGTGATGATGTTGACAGAACATAATGTTATTGGGAAGCAAGAAATTTATATGAGAATCGATCAATACATTTCTACAGAAGATATTAATTGTAATATGAATATTATGTTTGATTTTAATGGTGGTATTTTTAGGTGTTGTAAGAAACTTTTTGAATATTGATATGTGCAATAAAAGAAAAATCAAGAAAAGAAACTTATCTAAGGAATTTTATTTGAAATTTTCTGATAGTTTATTGAATGATAAAAATTAAAAACATTATCGTTTTAAAAAAGAACTGACAGGAAATAGAAACGGATTAAATATTATCAAAGAAATTAATTGACTGAACTCGAAGTGGATTTTTTTGATTGCTGAAATAAAAAGTAATTAGAAAATATATCATTTAAAAAAATAAGAATGTACCTTTTTTACCTAATGAATCCATCGATGGTAGACACTTTACACTGAATACACTCCGCGAATTTAATCAAAACTAAATTAACCATTTAACCAGAATCCAAAAATATATACAATTTTGTATGAACATATTTGTAAGCAGCAATTACGATTTTCATAACTCTCTTTCGATCATTAATCAAATCGACAGAAAGCTGGATACATCTAGTATTCATAAAAATCATACATTGTTTGTCTTCTGTTTAATTAGTTTGCCATTTTGATTAAATTATTAGGTTTTATCAGATATCAATGAAATTAGATCTAATTTTTTTGATCTACTTTATATTGAATGATATTTGATCTATTTTCAGATAAATAGATACATTTTTTAGATTTAAAATGTTTACCAGTCTGATAAAACAAATCGAGTTAAATGTATGCACTAACTGAACTTAAATAACTAATATGTATATATATATATATATATATTTATATACATATATATATACATGTACTGTAAAGCAAAAACGCAATTTCGGGAATCACACATTAACCAAATAAATTATGTATCAATGGCGAATAATACATACAAAATTCTAAAACGCGTTATCACTTGTATTAGAATCTTAATATGTACATTCTGTTATGAAGCATAATTGATCTGATTACCAAACACACATGGTAATGATACGATTTGTATCATTACCCCACAATCCATGGCGAGGGAGTGAAGTTAATTATCAAAACAAAATTAAGCTACTTTAAATCAACTAGGAACAAAACTTAAAAATCAAATAAAAGCTACAATTAAAGAAAATGAAACAAACAATATAAAACTACTACTAATTCAATAAAAACAAATCAATACTAATATTAAAAAGATAAAAAATGAAAGCAAAAAATTAACAATCAAACTAATTAAAATCTACAAAAAACACTAAATTTACTGAATCGACAAAGCAAAAAATCTACTTTAAATTACAACAAACAAAAAAAGAGATTGAAGTTCTGGGACCTGAAAGAGACAACATGAAAACAAAAAAACACAATAAGCTAGGACTCGAAATCCATTTGATCCGAGCCACTCCTATGCTACACCTGCTACAAGGTGAGACGACATATACAATCCGTGAGGCGGATTAATATATGCGTTCCTATTGTAAGCTGCACGACGGGCAGCCTTAACCTAACACCTGAAAATCATGTGTAGAAAAATCGTGGAGTCGAAGGCTTCAACTTCGCTTTACAGCAATTCATCCACCCCGAAAGCTCCGTGCGTCGATTACAAAATTGATAATCGTTCAATATAACACCGCATATACTGAAGACCATCAATCTTGAAACCAACCTATTGTGTGAAAATAAATAATAAGTATTCATTCACATACATACATGCACATGATATCGTTTCAGTAACTAAATATAAAAATGAATGTCGAATTGTTTTAAACATTTTTTTTTTAAAACGATATCAGTGAAAACTCACTGAGATAGTAGAGGAAAACACGATGGAAATTGCGTTGCTTTACAGTAAAAAATAATTCTATTTACAGAACCTGGTGTCGATTATTTCCTTTACACTGATGACTTGCAGCAAACAATAATTAGATAGAAAACCTGGTGTCGATACTTTTCTTTGTACTGACGATTCTCCATAACAAACACACTGACGATTCATCTGTGAAGACATCTGACGACAAACTGTAAAGATAAACACCTCTATTATGAATATGTCAAAAAATAATATTTTCTGTAGGTCATTTGCTCTGTTATATATATATATATATATATATATATATATATATATATATATAAATATATATACATATACATATATATATATAAATATATATACATATATATATATATATATATATATATATATAAATATATATATATATACATATATATATATAAATATATATACATATATATATATATATATATATATATATATATATGATTAAATGAATCCGTTCTCATCATCAACGATCAACATTGAGCTTTCAATTGCGAAAAATCAAATATTATGCGAAAGTTTAAGAAAATAATTCAATAAATAACGTTTAGAGCTACTAATTAACTGATTTGCGCAGAAATAAATTCAAGTTTGAAAAACTTCAATAAGTAAATGATGAACAATGAACTTGTATAAAATTAAGTGTAATTCAAACATTTAACGTTTTATTATAAAAAGAAAAAAAAACAACACAACAACTAACCAACAAAATGGCATGATTGATGGGAAGCGTCATTTCGGAAATATTTCATTTAATGTTTGTAATTCAAAACAGTGAAAAAGTATCATACCTTTATAACATTTCAGCATAACAAACTCGTGAAGATTTCAATTGAATACAACAATAGATCACTTAAATTTAATTAAAACCTGAGTAAATTTACTTAAATTCAAAAACAACCTCTCATCAACGAAAACCAACTGGAAATGAACATCGGAGAAGCACGGAGAGTCAAGCTTCAATATGGCGACTGGTCGACGAATTAAAAACGGCGTTAAAGATGACGTTTCTAAATTTATTTTGACCCAAATTATACATTTTAAGTGTAATGTATAATAAATTTTATGCAGATTCCAAACAAATGTTTAAAAAACTTTAAATTCACTATTTAATGAATAACCAATGATTAATAAAACAACAAAATACATTTTTAATAAATAATAGATTATGCAATGGAGAATTCTGAAACTAACATTGACAACTTTGTAATTTAAGATGTCTGACAGAAAACAAATGATTTTAAACAATGTACAAAAATTCAATATAGGAGAATTCTGATAAGAATTATATATATATATATATATATATATATATATATATATATATATATCTGATTAAATGAATCCGTTCTAATCATCAACGATCAACATTGTGCTTTCAATTGCGAAAAATCAAATATTATGCGAAACTTTAAGAAAATAATTCAATAAATAACGTTTAGAGCTACTAATTAACTGATTTGCGCAGAAATAAATTCAAGTTTGAAAAACTTCAATAAGTAAATGATGAACAATGAACTTGTATAAAATTAAGTGTAATTCAAACATTTAACGTTTTATTATAAAAAGAAAAAAAAACAACACAACAACTAACCAACAAAATCGCATGATTGATGGGAAGCGTCATTTCGGAAATATTTCATTTAATGTTTGTAATTCAAAACAGTGAAAAAGTATCATACCTTTATAACATTTCAGCATAACAAACTCGTGAAGATTTCAATTGAATACAACAATAGATCACTTAAATTTAATTAAAACCTGAGTAAATTTACTTAAATTCAAAAACAACCTCTCATCAACGAAAACCAACTGGAAATGAACATCGGAGAAGCACGGAGAGTCAACCTTCAATATGGCGACTGTTCGACGAATTAAAAACGGCGCTAAAGATGACGTTTCTAAATTTATTTTGACCCAAATTATACATTTTAAGTGTAATGTATAATAAATTTTATGCAGATTCCAAACAAATGTTTAAAAAACTTTAAATTCACTATTTAATGAATAACCAATGATTAATAAAACAACAAAATACATTTTTAATAAATAATAGATTATGCAATGGAGAATTCTGAAACTAACATTGACAACTTTGTAATTTAAGATGTCTGACAGAAAACAAATGATTTTAAACAATGTACAAAAATTCAATATAGGAGAATTCTGATAAGAATTATATATATATATATATATATATATATATATATCTGATTAAATGAATCCGTTCTAATCATCAACGATCAACATTGTGCTTTCAATTGCGAAAAATCAAATATTATGCGAAAGTTTAAGAAAATAATTCAATAAATAACGTTTAGAGCTACTAATTAACTGATTTGCGCAGAAATAAATTCAAGTTTGAAAAACTTCAATAAGTAAATGATGAACAATGAACTTGTATAAAATTAAGTGTAATTCAAACATTTCACGTTTTATTATAAAAAGAAAAAAAAAACAACACAACAACTAACCAACAAAATCGCAGGATTGATGGGAAGCGTCATTTCGGAAATATTTCATTTAATGTTTGTAATTCAAAACAGTGAAAAAGTATCATACCTTTATAACATTTCAGCATAACAAACTCGTGAAGATTTCAATTGAATACAACAATAGATCACTTAAATTTAATTAAAACCTGAGTAAATTTACTTAAATTCAAAAACAACCTCTCATCAACGAAAACCAACTGGAAATGAACATCGGAGAAGCACGGAGAGTCAACCTTCAATATGGCGACTGTTCGACGAATTAAAAACGGCGCTAAAGATGACGTTTCTAAATTTATTTTGACCCAAATTAGACATTTTAAGTGTAATGTATAATAAATTTTATGCAGATTCCAAACAAATGTTTAAAAAACTTTAAATTCACTATTTAATGAATAACCAATGATTAATAAAACAACAAAATACATTTTTAATAAATAATAGATTATGCAATGGAGAATTCTGAAACTAACATTGACAACTTTGTAATTTAAGATGTCTGACAGAAAACAAATGATTTTAAACAATGTACAAAAATTCAATATAGGAGAATTCTGATAAGAATTATATATATATATATATATATATATATATATATATATCTGATTAAATGAATCCGTTCTAATCATCAACAATCAACATTGTGCTTTCAATTGCGAAAAATCAAATATTATGCGAAAGTTTAAGAAAATAATTCAATAAATAACGTTTAGAGCTACTAATTAACTGATTTGCGCAGAAATAAATTCAAGTTTGAAAAACTTCAATAAGTAAATGATGAACAATGAACTTGTATAAAATTAAGTGTAATTCAAACATTTCACGTTTTATTATAAAAAGAAAAAAAAACAACACAACAACTAACCAACAAAATCGCAGGATTGATGGGAAGCGTCATTTCGGAAATATTTCATTTAATGTTTGTAATTCAAAACAGTGAAAAAGTATCATACCTTTATAACATTTCAGCATAACAAACTCGTGAAGATTTCAATTGAATACAACAATAGATCACTTAAATTTAATTAAAACCTGAGTAAATTTACTTAAATTCAAAAACAACCTCTCATCAACGAAAACCAACTGGAAATGAACATCGGAGAAGCACGGAGAGTCAAGCTTCAATATGGTGACTGGTCGACGAATTAAAAACGGCGCTAAAGATGACGTTTCTAAATTTATTTTGACCCAAATTAGACATTTTAAGTGTAATGTATAATAAATTTTATGCAGATTCCAAACAAATGTTTAAAAAACTTTAAATTGACTATTTAATGAATAACCAATGATTAATAAAACAACAAAATACATTTTTAATAATAATAGATTATGCAGTGGAGGATTCTGAAATTAACATTGAAAAGTTTGTCATTCAGATGTCTGACAGAAAACAAATTATTTTAAACAATGTACAAAAATTCAATATAGGAGAATTCTAATAAGAATTATATATATATATATATATATATATATATATATATATATATATATATATACACTAAAATCTTAAATTTCAACTCAGCTAAATGAATTATAAACTCTTTTTATGAAACACATGCTAACTTAAATTAATGAAACTCCCGATGTAAATGCCCGATTGATTATTCAAATAGTAAAAATATAAATCAGCCTAGAAGGGATATATGAAATAATTATGATTTATGGAAACGCGTCAATATTTCATCAGTTTAGTTTATAATAAAAAATTAAGCCGTAACATTTTAAAAATGTTTTAATAGATTTATCCTCCTTTTTCGACTGAAAACAGAACATTTAAGCAAAATATTCAAAGAATCAATTGTACAAAAATGAAAATACTTACAAATAATATTCAATTGCATAACCAAAATTGTTTCGAAACACTCACGACAAGAGACTGAAAAAAAGTAACTAAACTTTAAAATAATAGAAAACTACTAGCTTTAAGCATGGTACTAACGTCAGTTCAATAACTTATCAATTCAATCACTTCTTTTGTGTGTCAGTACCAACTTCAAAGTTAGTAAAAAAAATTCAATGAAGTAGTTATTTGGGTTTTAGGGTGCTTCAACATCCTAGGTCATTGACGCCCGGAGTTCAATGAACTATTTTATGCAAATTAAATTAACTTTGTTAATAAAAACATTTTAATTAATTTTCTCATAAATATATAATTAATAAATCAAATTAAATAGATTTAAGCAATTTGTATATTTCACATAATGCACGTTTTTTTTATTTATTTGTTTTATTTTTGAATACATAAAAAAATCGAATTTTTAATATTAAATTTAACATAAATGCAGATCTTGTTGTAAAGAAGTATATATGTACGAGTATGTTGGGACACTTAGCTAAATAATCATATAATACAATAAAAATTGATTAAAAAGAATCAATGAATTTGTAATTTAACATACAACTAATAAATACAGTGCAATACAAATTTTTAAAAAAAAACAATACTTAATTTATGTGTTTGAAGGAAATGTAGACATTAATAAACTTTGACATCTTTTATTCCTTGTTTATAATCTCAGTTTTTAAATTAAACACCAAATTTAATCTACAATTTTTTTAATACTAATAAATATACATTTATTTTTACATGTGAATAATATTTTCTATGAAAATGTGAACCAGATCATTTAAATTGAAGGTGACATGCTATATTTTAATTTAACTAGTTATAAAATTTTACAAGATATTTATGATAAATAACTTTACAGGATACCATTTGTACTTGAATGTGTAATTGAAGCATAAATAAAAAATATATGTTAGTATAAATTTATTTATAAAATAAAGTGTTCAGTGTTCCTGCTTTTTGTATTGTCTGTCTTGTCATTTTAATTAGTAATTATTTATATTTTATTATTGAAAATAAAACGTTTCAGCAGGAAAATGACATCATATTTTTTTATGAAATCTTCTTAATTTATAAAATATCCGGGGGTTGTTTTTTTTTCTAAATTAGTTTAAAATTCTTGTTCTATTTAATTTTTTTAAATTTGATGAATCGAAATTAAAAAGACAATACACTAAATAAAGTGCTTTTTAAGCAAAGTGATAACAAAAACTGAGATAATTTCTTTTACAAATGTATTTTTTTATAATATACACACACACACACATATATATATATATATATATATATGACAAAAGTAGTAGGCAATTGACTGCTTTCAATTATGTCTCACATCTTGCTACATGACAACCATAATGCTATTTACGTATTCCTTCCCTACGAATCCGGGGTTCATGTTAACATTCTCAGTAATTCTATCAACATGTTGGTCATACAGCAACTCTTCGTGACTTGACATTTCATCGAACATTAATGAACAGAAGTTGGTGTTGTCCTCCAAATTACTGACCATGCTTGTTAGGTACGACATGATGTAGTCGTTCAGACTTGATTTCATAGGGGTCAATCTCAAAAGAGCCCTTAAAGTATTTATTGATGGTAAAGTAATTAATTTCTGTAATAAACGATAACCTTTTGGGCTTCTTGTCCAGAAAGACAAACACAACAACTCTTCTTCTGTCCACCGTTTGCCTGAATCTGCCACACCCCTGACAGGAATCTACGAGAAATATATTTATGTTCGTTAATTTATAAACGACAATGTAAATATTTATTAATTTGAAAAAATTATTAGCTGTGAGGCCAACAAGATTCACGCTGTAACAGGAAGATCTTAAAAAACTAGATCCGTGATCTGCACTGCTTCGTAACAGCACTTGTATATATTTTTTTTATATTTTGCACAAATACGCTTCAGAGTACATATATATTTTTGTTTCTGTTTTAAAATATTCATAAATTTATCTGTACTTGACGTGTTTGGTATTTATTTTCTAATATCTCGAAGAGATATTAGAAAAAAAATTGAAGGTTGTCAGAACTAAATTGCATGCTAATATTTTCTGTTACTTTGACCAGCTGATCTGTGGTATTTTCTCACATTTCCTCATATGCATGTTATCTTATTCATACAAGGACACCGTATTCATAGGGAAAGATTATGCAAATAATATTATGGTTTTCATATTGAGAGGTGTGAGTTGTAGCTGGAAGCAGCCTATTGCTTATTATTTTTGTCGAAATTTAACTTAAGGTAATTTGTTAATTATGATTATTGAAGTTATTCGGAAAGTAGAGTCAGTTGGATTTCGGGTTGTGTGCATGGTTTGCAACATGGATGCAATAACATGAAAGGATTAAATTCCTTAAAATCGAAAAACGAAGACCCCTTTTTTGATTTCAAAGTAGAGTAATTTTTACAACGTTGTATTAAATGTTTTTTTTTGTGATTATCATTAGTATTTATTTTTTACTAGTGTTTAGTTATTTATTTTTTAAAAATGAGTATGTTACATAGATAACTGGTTTTTTTTTTGTGAATTGAAAACAGTATCATACAATCGTATGATTGCAAAAAAATTAAATAATTTAAAATATATTCACATACATTCATAAATGTTTAATTTTAACACAATTTGATAATAATTTTAAAGTAATAAATTTCGTATTTTATATCAAATGCATTACTTTAGAATTATTATAAAATTGTGTTAAAATGAAATATTTCTGAATGTATATCATAGATAAAGTATCTCTAGACGACAAGGTACGGGTTAAAAATCTATGGCATGAAAACGAAGGGTTGGGGGGTGTGGTAGGTTTGAATACTTCAAATTTGAATATTAGCGCTAATGTACATACCCATTCAGAAATGTTTAATTTCAACACATTTAATAATAATTCTAAAGTAATGAATTCGATATAAAATACGAAATTCAATACTTTAAAATTATTACAGAATTGTGTTAAAATTAAACATTTTTGAATGGATGTGAATATATAATAAATTTAAATTTTCTTGCAATCATACTATTGTATGATGCTGTTTACAATTAACAAAAAAGACAGTTATTTATGTAACTTATTTATTTTAAAACTATCCTTAATACTAACAATAGATAATTAAACACTAATATTGAATAATTAAACACTAATGTTAAACAATTAAACACTAATAATAAATAAATAAATACTAATAAAAAATAAACAACACTTAATAACTAAACAGCACGGTCTGGAAAAGATTTTCAAAAGTCTAGGAATATCGAAATAGCTAAAAACAACCTCAGAATTATTAATTTGAATCTGCAATATCATAAGTCGTTCACACCTGGTTTCAAAGGGATCAATCTCAAAAGAGTCCTTAAAGTATTGATCGATGGTAAAGCAATTAATTTCCGTAATAAACGATAACCTTTTGGGCTTCTTTTCCAGAAAGACAAACACAGCAATTTTTCTTCTTCAGTCCACCGTCTGCCTGACTGTGCCACACCCCCGACATGAAGCTATAAAAAATATACATATGTTTATTAATTTATAAACGACAATGTAAATATTTAATAATTTGAAAAATTAATACCTGTGAGGCCAACAACATTCGGGCTGTAGCGGGAAGATCTTTGACAATTAAATTCAAGTGATCTGCACTGCTTCGTAACAACACCTTTATATTTTTCTTATTTTTTGCACAAACACGTTTCAGATTCAATCTGTACAGAGTACAGATATATTTTTGTTTCCTTTTTAAAATCTTCATAGATTTTTCTGTACTCGACGTGTTTGGCATTTCTTTCCTAATATCTCTGAGATATTAGTGTTGGTTTCTAAAATAGAAATAAAATTAATAGATTTTGAATGTCAGATGTATAAATCATGCTAAAGAATAACAAATACTTACACGAGATTTTTTAAAAGGAACAGCTACTAAAGGAGTTGCTTCGTTGTTGTCACTCGTTTCAATCGAGTTTGTATGGAGTGTGGCAATTTCTGACGTTCCTCCAAAGTTGCGATCTAAAATATACATGTATTATATCATATAATATTGTACTATTTTGAATTACTAAATTAACTTATACCACCAGTGTTTCTATTCAAAATAATAACACACACTGCAGATGTGGTTACAATTTCAATGATTATAATAGAATTTTTTATAATTTTACAAAATAAATTATAATATTAAAGTTGTGAATACTTACATTTACTGGCAGATCGATCTCATCTGCAATGGTAGGAGCGATCGGTGTTTCCATCGTGCTGGTCGATGGAAACACTGCAGACGGTGGCTAAAATTTAAATAGTACTTATTATACAAATGTTTATCGCTACTCAAAAACAAATTAGGTACTTTCGGATCATTGTACCTCACATAGCATAATTTTTAAAAATTGTTATTTTTCAAAACCGTATCTAATTAAACCACTTTATTTATTTTTAACAGATGTAGATGATGTTAACAAATAGAGAACATTTTATACCTGTCTCTCCAAGCACAAAGAGGTGACGGCTGATCTATTTAAGAGGCTTTGTAGGAAATTGGTAAAGTCGCTTATTTTAAAATGATGACTACATAATCTCATCATTTTTTATGCAGCATCAGCATGGTCTTCACCAATTCCCATTGCTTGAAGCCATAGTTGTGCTCTACGATACAAACAGAATTACACATAAATAACTATTAACAATGAATGTTAATAAAATTAAAATTTAACTCACCTGCTTTTCGTCCTTGGACAATAAAATAATTTATCCCTCGGGCCAGTGTAACAGGTACGCCGAGCAAAATTCGTTCTCACAAAGTGTGCAAAAAGTGATAATAAACAATATTAACCAGACGAAATTGTAAACATTGTTTTGTAAAGAATGCAATTTTTGTTCGACCAATCAGAGGCATTTATATTTGTTCATGTTCTCTGCCAATAGTAAAACGACAATAAAATGACTTACAAATCGAACAACTAACGCCATCTAATTATGTCCGCAAAACTAAATAGCATGCTCATATTTTGCTATGTTACTTTGATCGGCCTGCCCCCTACTGTCTTAAATACGACGGTCCTTTCGTGGATCGACATGATAGTACAACATTCACCAGGATACTTTTATAACGATGAACTAGTTTGTGAGTTGATGGTAGATGGCAAACACTGTCCATGAATATGAAATATGTTTACGCGGGTAATTCCTAAACCTTGTTATATATATATATATATATATATATATATATATATATATATATATATATATATATATATATATATATATATATATATATATATATATATATATATATATATACATACATATCTCACGTATCACTCATTTTTATCGAATCACTTCTGGATAAAGACATTTCAGAATTTTCAATTGAACAATCTAGAGTCCATTTTCTACAATTTTTTTGATTTTTTTATATTATATCATTGGTCATTTTTTGAAAGCGTTTGTGTTTCTTGATGCCTAGTTAATACTTTTAGTTAGTCCTTTTGTTTTAATTTTAAAATACGAAAACAATTTTGATTTTTTTTAAAAACAAAAAATATTTTTTTCATTTATATGAGAATATGTTTATAATTATTTTACTTATTCATTTACAATCTGATAGATTGATAAATTATACTTTTACAAAAATATCAACATGCCACAACTGATGCAGTTATTTCAATAGAACGTAAGATTTTATGTATCAGCCATCTGAAACAATTACTATTTCAGATACAATTATAAAAAAATGAACATTTATGTTACATCATTTGAACATTTTTAAACGATAGTTTTATTAAGAGGTTCATTTAAAATAATTTTGTACTAAGATACAATAGTGTGTAAGAATTACAGGTTTAAGAGAAACATAAAAATGTAAATATACAATTATAAATATACATTTAAAAATTATTGTAAGACTAATCTGCGTGTTCATGTAAAAATCTATATTAATACACATATAAATATTTAGATATAATAAATTATTAATTATTATTGATCATAATATATTGCATAATATCTAAAATCTGAATTTATTTATTGTAAGTATGGACAATATTTGTTACCACCTAAAAAATGAATAATTTTATCCCGACTCTTTAATTAAGAGTTAACTGAATATAGTTTTAAAGTAAAATAGTTTTACAATATATTTCTCTGACACTGTGGCTAAATTTAGTTTCACAAATTAATTGTTTTCTCTGAAGATGATAGAATCACGATACAGATGCGCATGAGCTATAAACAAAAATAATCAATAATAATTTTTGATCAGAAATTTTTTTTGTGGTTTGTAGGGTGAAAAAAGAATTCATTCATCAAAAAAAAAAGAATTTCTATAAGAACAGCCGAACTTGTTATCTTCTAATTGTAAAAGAATTTGATTTAAACATAATTTAAAACTAAAATTATTTTTTTTTTGTAAATTTTTCATTTTAATATATATATATATATATATATATATATATATATATATATAATTTGCCTTTATAATTCTTTTTATAAATAAATATCTTTAGAAAAAAGTTCATATCGTATTTTTAATTAAAATCAAGTAATGATATTTAGAAATGATTTTATTGGTGGTAAAATATCGACGATTGGAGTTAATTAGATCGCGATGAATTTTTCCGTTTCATATTCAATGATTTGGTGGCAATGATGTAGGAGAGAGCGTGGTTGACAAGTTAATTTGGTGCGATAAGTGTTGTGCTGATATTCAGGAAAATTGTATGATTTCAATCATAGTTCAACGGAATCATAGTTCACGCGAATTACCAATTAATTTATTAATTTATCCAAGACAAATAATATTTTATTAGGCAATGACTTCTGTTAAAAATATATTGTCACATTTTTAGTAAATTCAATTTTGAATAGCTTATAAATTATTTTTTAATTATATTTTCTCTAAATTTCATCTAAAACAGGTCAAAATTTAAAAGAATAATAATAATTTTCATTTAACATGTATATGAGGAAACAACATGCGAATGAATAATGTTCATTTAACATGTATAATAAAGTATGTGAATTAATTTTTATTATAAATGACTGTACCTCAGTTTGGGTTGAAACTTTTTTCTGGCAAAATATTACTTAACGACAAAGAATAGTTATTTAAATGAAAGCATTCTTTTTTCGAAAGAGATTTTAGTTGAAAATTTAAAAATGAAGTATATAGAGTAGATGATAATAATTTCAAGCTAAATTCCAATTTACAATAATAATTGGTGACAATAAAGTTTATCAGTTGATTTTTGAACAAATATTAAGCATACATCTGTTTTGTTTGCAATTTAAAATTTAATTAATCGCTTAAAATAGATTATATTTCATATATTGTATGGCTATAAATTGGAACCTAATAGAAAATAATGTCTTTATTTTATTTAAAGCTGTGTAAATAAAAAAAAAACATAAAAAGTATAGCTATTAGTTCGCATAGCAAAATTTATTTGCTCTTAATATTTAATTACATATATTATCGTTATCAGAAACCGTTCGGGATTCATTATTGAATGAAGATATTTTTTAATTCAAATTATTGCTTTTCGTCTGTATTTTTATTTTCATATATTTAGCAGTTTTTATAGTACTTATGTTTTTGGATTCGAGTCAATAATTCCTACACATATTATATATATATATATATAAATTTATTTATTGTATTCCATTATGATTAAAAAATAAGAAATAGTGTACAAATAAGTATATTATAAATAAAAATAAAAAATAACAGATAAATTTGAACATATTGAACAGAATATAACATTTATAAACAACATGCAATGTTAAATAAATAGATATAATTTAGAACTTATGACTAAACTAGAATGATTATGAATATAAAATTGTTTAGTAAGAACTGTGTTCAGTTCGAAAATGTGGAAATATTTTTTTCCATCTATAAATGATTAGTAGAATAATATAGATTGTTTATTTTATGTGAATCAAACAATGGGCGATATGAAAAGTGAATTTTTTTCATATGAAATAAAGTATACCGGAGCTCGGCATAAGGACTCTTCACAGTCAGGTGTTGTTGTCTGCTCTTTGACGCCCTAAACCAAGCCAATTCCGCACAACAAAGCTGCGCTCGTCACCAACATACTACCATTAACGACAGTGATGTCGTGCTCATATTTTATTAAAATTATGTATGACCAGCGCTGAATAAATGGACAGACTTGAGGAAACATATTTAATTAAAATGTAATTTTAATACGTGCGCCTATTCATTTATATACATCTTCCTATATATATATATATATATATATATATGTGTGTGTGTGTGTGTGTGTATAATTTTTTTCTGATATTATAACAATATAATTTATTAAAATAGATACGTATGCAAAAGTTTTCTATACTGGCAATTTCGGAAAAAAATCATATTATTTTCTAAGGTAATGTATTTATGTATTGTCCGGATGGTCTTTATCCTGGTATCTGTTTTCCACTGTTTAGTTTTGGCACGTATGTCGATCTCAGATAGATGCTGAAGACTCAGTTTATGTATTTGTTTCTTATACCATTTTTTAAAAAAATATTTACAAAAAATAAACTGGTATGATTATGTTAAATAATAAACGGCACATATATGTTGTACTTACATTCACACATTTCATCTTAAATTAAATAACAATAATAATCGTCCGGATTAATATTTGATTTGTAGTCTTCGATAGTTAATTATTTCTTTTAATCTAAGTGGTGTCGAATGTACTAATTATTGTCTTCCATTTGTCTATTAGAATTATTTTTAATTCAGACTTGACTGAAATAGGACATTTTCTTTTTCTTATTCATAATACATTTCAAAGACCGATAACTGGGTTTAATCGAGTGGTTATAAAGAAGTTGTCAATATGGTTTATGGTCAAGATATGAGGGGATTCAAAAATGATTCATTGGTGTATTGTATATGTATTATATTTTAGATAATTACTTTCCTGGAAACAAAACTGTTGTACACACTTTCTTTTAAACTGTTTATATACAAATTCTAATTCATAATAGTATTTATGAAATTTATTTTTCTCACATCTGAAGTACATATATAATTCCACATTAAAGTTCTCTACCGTTGTATTTGATGACATTTTCAATATTTTTGAAGTACTTTTTGTATTTAACAGTCTGAAGATGTTCATATCGCTATCTAAATTCGTGTAATTTATAATCAAATTATCAGTAATGAATTATTGAACAATTTGATTACAAAGAGATGTTTAGGGACAGTAAACAAATATTTATTTTTAGATCAAAATTTAGAAAAAAGAAATGATTTTTTTTTCTAATACATTGGTACAGACAGATCATTCGAGAAACGAGAGACAAATATTTTATTAAATTTTCAACATTATGAACGCTCGACGCTGTCGTCAAGCATGACCGAATAGATTTTTTTTCTTTATTAAATTTTCCCTTTTTTATTCGAAAAACGTTTAAACATGAATATGTCGTAATTAATAATTTATGAACGTATTTCTGCAATTTCGAAAACTGTTCGCGATGGAGCATACATCTATATGTAATTGTTCGAAGTGTTAACGGATTAAATTCCTAAGACGAACTTGAGCATGCGACGCTCTTTATTGCGTGTGAATATTTTTGTGTTGTACCACCGTCACTACCGCAAACGTTCCCGCTGTCGTCATCGCTTCAACACTCCTACATCCCGCCCCCATTAGCGACGGCGGCATTCCTCGGACGACCATTGAGGGCGCCGAACAGCTCTCGGCAATAAGCAGCCGACACCGCTACGCTGCACGTTCTGGAATCCGGGAATTGAAGATGATCTCGTAGAAAAGGTATTCTTGTGACGTCTTTGGAATGCTTTCACGGCACGCATTCATATACAGCTTCCAGTTTATTAATAAACTCATATATATATATATATATATATATATATATATATATATATATATATATATATATATATATATATATATATACATAATATTAAAAGAAATATGAAGAAAAAATGAAGAAATTATGATATTTGTTTAAATTCACATTTAGTTTACTAATAATTAAATTGTTTATGAGAATTTACTTAAATGCTTGTTTTTACCAATAAACAGACACGTCATTGGTCCATAAAATTATTTTCTTTAATATTTGTCAATTTGAATTTCATTATAATATATGTAAAAGAAAAAAACAGAAAATTAATCTGCAAATATATTGTTATTATTATGGCGACTATAATATTTAGAATTCATACTTGTTTTAATCGTTTTAATGATCTGCCAAGTTTTTCGCTTATAATTAAAATAGGTTTAGTTTAATTTTATCTACACAATTTCAATGAAAGTTATTAACGTAAAAACGGGTTACTTATCCAATTTATATATGTTTAAATGGCTGTTTAGGATAAAAATTAATATTTGCAACCATTTTCTTATAACTTTTTTTGAAACTCACTTTATTTTACTTAATCTATTGAATCAGTTTATGGAGTAAATGAACTATTAAATACATAAATAAAAAGAAAACTATTTTCAAGGTTTTGTTTAAGTTATGAATGCCATTTCATACTCTATTGACAACGATGAAAGTATTTGTAGTTATCGAATTGTTTGTTTGATTAACAGTGCATGATTCTAAGAAATGCTGGATACTTGAAATGATAGATAATGTATCATCATTGTTAAGTGTATGTACGTCTGATAATAGCACAAGTTTTTACTTATACAAATCTATATAAAGCTTAAAGTGTATTTTTTTAGTTTTGAAAATAAATTATAGGCAGAAAGATTTATATTATAATTGAAAAAAAATGAGAGAGAATTTTTTTAATGTATGATTCATTATACGATGAATAAAAGTCTATATTTTTTAAGATATAATTAATACTCATTATACTGTTAAGTTATATGAAAATTTATTATTTATACTAGGTATTGATATTTCTGACATTTGATCTATTTTACAATTATATATTACTTTGAATGAGAGTTCAACGTACATTATAATTTATAATTTCGATTTAATGAATAATTATTTTTTATTTTATAGAATTTTATGGCTTAACTATTGCAGTCATATTTTCAATATTAATCAATTTATGTTAGAATGTACACAGTTTTTACTTTTATTATTTTATATTTCTTTTTTCAGATAAGATAAATTCTGATAGAGATTTTTAAGTGTTAACATTTTAAATCATATATTAAACTGAAAATATATTAGTATCTAGAGAACAATGTCGCCAGTTTTAACAGGAAGATGTATATACTTTTTTCTAAATTTGATGCTTTGTATCACTGTCTATAATACAAAAAAAAAACATATATAGTTATAGATGAATCGACATTTAAAAGTGTTACTTTCTGGTTAATGTAATGGGTTTGGTAGGGTACATGGATATGCGCAATTTTCCAGACTCGCATGATGGATGCACGAGAACGCTAGGTCTGATCTGTGCTCGTTACAGCGAAATGCTTTCCGTGTGATTTTTCATTGTCATTAGGGTGCGTTCTGTGACCGTGTCCGACATGCTGGACGATACAAGCGACCACAAATAAAATAATTGCGTTGAATATGACACTTGATACTCTATAGTAATTAAAAAAATATGTTTATGAAATTCAGAAGCTGAATTGTTACATTTATCGTAGTATTCTATTAAAAATATTTATTATTCCTAAATAAGTTTGAAATGATTCATTTCTTATAATAATTAAATTTCTATAAATAATTATTAAATAATTTACACTAATATGCATTTTTGTTTAGAATTAGTGAATATAATTCAAATTTTATTTTTTAAAGTGTATAAAAATGTATTTGTTGATTCTCTCTCTCTTTCTCTCTCTCTCTCTCTCTCTATATATATATATATATATATATATAACTATATAAGAAAGTGCTAATTCACTTTCTTGTGTTGCAAGATAATTCAATACCTGATACAGATCGTGAGTTTAAAGATGCTGTTGATTAGAAACCACTTATCACTAATTGACAATCGATACATGATTGCTTTTGAATCAGAACTTGATTATATCAGACAAACAAAGAAATGTACTCAAGTGTCTTTAACTGTCAATTGTAAACGTTACATTTATAATACTTAATCGATTTAAAAATAGATACAAAATATTATAAGCATTAATTCATGTATCATCGATTTGAAATACGGTAAAAAATAATATTTTAAAAAGTGCGGCATTTGAACGTTTGTTATAGTTTCTAACAGATGTCAGGTTGACTTCATTGATTTATAATTGTTGATTTTCAGTTGTTTACTTTTAGAACTATATAAAATGTTGTTGTTACAATAGTGTTGTTGTCATCATTCTATTAAATTATTGCTTTATTTTTATGTTATTTCTTTGAATATTTTGTTTACAGTTAATATACATTATACATTATATTATGTGATATCTCTCTGTAGTATTCGATTGTTGTATTTATTGAACTGTACAGATTCTAACCTGAATATATTGATGGTAAGTGTTTCCAGTATATTTTATTCTATTTAACATAGAATAATATTTATTTTGTTATAATTTGAGAATGTGATGTAGACTTTTCAGTTAAAATAAATATATAGCTTTGAACTATGTAGATTTTATTTAATTAATATTATCACTTTTTAAATTATGTTATTATTTTGTCTGCTAGAAAACCAATAAATATCCTTGTGAAGTTATGAAAAAGAATTAAAAGTTGTAATTTCTTGAAATATTTAGCAAATTTAGATTAATATGTAATTATAAAATACTAATTCTACCTTATAATAGTGTATTGTCTATATATTAATGATTTATATGTAAGGGCATGCATTTGTAGAGAAATCCATTAAATAAATATATGAAATTTTAATTATATGTAATATTTTGATTTGATTAAATTGTCAATTTAAATGTTAAATAAATCGTACTTATTTTGCACCTGAAAGAAAGACCTGTATATTTATATCTGTTTATTTTCATTGGGCTTTTTCTAACAGATATCGTTAATTAATAATTGTTGTACGAGTACAATTATTTTAGAATATTGTTTAATATATAGTTGAAAATGTATGTAATTAATTATATGATATTTTCTTAAAAATAAAAATGTATATGTATGTATTTATATTATATTGCAGTGAGTAAAAATAAAATTTCACGTAATGCAATTTATCGCTTAAGTTTTTTCACTAATATGTTTGGTTCTGAAAAAAAAAACAGAATCATTATTTTTTCTCGGCTACGTGTCATCTGCATGGATAAACTAATCACTAAACAGCTGCGTCGATGAAAACTCTTCCGATTACTGGTTACGAGCTCTTTCGAAGATAACAATGATACAAGAAACGTTTGATCGGAGCGTGCTTCGTCGCACAGACGGCTAATAGAAGACTTTTCCGCGCTTTATATCTAGTCGAAGTTATTGTTCATTGTTGTAGACACTCTACTAGTAGTTCTTAACATCGGTTCAAAAATTTACCAAAAACGGCACAAATTATTTGATAAGAGGGTTACCGTTAATCATTTATTTGTATAAATGTAGATGCTTTATAATTATATTTAAATTCGTTTTCTGAAAAGCAAATTCGATTTCAATATTATATTGATGAATTATATATATATATATATATATATATATATATATATATATATATATATATATATATATATACACGTAAATATTTGTACAATGTTGATAAAATATGATAATTAAGTGAAGGAAACTTTTGTTTATTATAATAAATGTAAATTTATTTCTCTATCTGAATTTAACAATTATACTAAATGTGTTGCAATGAACGTTTTTTTTAGGATTTAAAAAATTTTCTAGAACCTTTATTTTCTAGAGCCCGTAATTAAATGAACCTCTGAATGAGTAATTAAATGAAGAGTAATTGTAGTTTTAAAGACGGTATTTCTATTTTTACAAAATTAATCAATAAATATACAAGTCAGAGCAAATATATACTAAATAGGTTAATCATTTTCGTATAAGGATTAGTTTTAATTGTGTTATTTATGATGTATGTAATACATTTTTAGTATATTAATTTTACTATTTTCAGACTTTATTTGTATGTACAATTGTAAATAAAATACGATTTTGTGATTTTATTCTACACATTCAATATATTCTTAATGCAACAAGTTGAAAAATCGATTTCAAACAAAACGTGTACAAAACAACGTACAATAAGAAGTATGATGGGGTTTACTGAAATCGTAGATATGTGAGCAACAAGTCTGCAGTTTATATTGAGTTATAATTCTTTTCATTTACTTGTATCTTATATCTGCGCATGTCTTTATCAATAAATTATAATCGAAAAAAACATTCTCTCTCTTTCTCCGATTAATCTTTCTCTCTCTCTCTCTCTAATATAAATATATATATATATATATATATATATATATAATATAATATAGATTATAAAAAACATTATACATGCATTAGCCTGGCTTATTATTGGGACAATTTTAATTTTTTTACTAATAACTACATCGTTTTCATTAATTGTCAATATTGTTTTAAAAAAGGTCACATTCTCTTAATCCGTTTTTATCAATGATATTGTACTTTTTCCGAAAACATATATTTATTTATTTTATGTGTCATATATATATTATATCTACAAGTATTTTATACATATTCGATTATTATTTTATAAACCAGACATACTCAGAACTGAATAACATAGAATATATAATGAAAAATTGATTGATATTCTGTAAAATATGTATATATCTTTACTATTATAATGTTAACTCAACCTTTAGTTAAACAAGTGTTTATACACATAATTTTGAAATATTTTATCTACTTAGTTAGGATGTAACAACTATTTTAAGATTTGTTATCAGTAAGTTAGTTTAAAAGTTTGTTTATAATCTTTAATTAATACTTAAATTTTATTCCTTAACGAATTCAGCTATAAGGAAGTTATTTTTCAATGTATTGTTCTTGAGGTGTTTTATTTTTATTATCTGGATATTTTTTACTACTTTATACGCTCCTGTGTTTACATACATACAAGTATAATTTGGTAAATGTATATATATATATATATATATATATATATATGCGTGTATACTGTAATGTATACTTTTTCAAGATTTAAAAAGTTTGATTGAGTTACATTGACTGTTTACAAGTTGGTTTAGTCGTTATTTTCGTAAAATTTGTAATACTCGTACATTACATACATCTTTCCATAATTTGGTTTTAATTTGTTTATGAATATGCAGTTGAGGAAAACATATAAATTAGATTTGAAGGTTTATTCTATTGTTGAATTGAATACCCGTTCGTAGAGCACATGTTACGCATTATGTCATTTCTGTAACGTGTCATTAAGTCCATCCGTCTATCCGTCTGTCGTCGGTCCATAGGAGCGACCGGTGGTAACCATCCGCGACGTGTGTGAGCGGGTGCGTGCGCCGGGCGCTGCCAATGGGGACGCGCGTGTGGGCCGTCCACGCTTCATATCAGCGACGGCGGTGCGCCGCGACGCTCAGTAGTGTCGGCGTCGGGGTGTCCGTCACGCGAATCTTCAGCGCGCATACTCTCTTGTCCAGGCAGCGAGCGGCGAGCGCGCGAACCGGCCGAGCCGCGACCAGAGCCTGCACATCGGCCACGGCGTGCGGAGCACCCGCCGCCCTCCACGCCGCCGCCCGCGGGTTCCGTCAACGGCATGCGGCGGTGAGTCCGTCGTAGTGCCACCCGGTACTCGTCGTGTGCAGACATCATCACCGCTGCTGCTGCTTCTGCATCTGCGACCCGTCCGCAAGAACGGTGAGTCGAAGTGCATTCTTCATTATCTTTCGAATTTCTTAACATTATAGCTAATTATTTCTATTATTGGTTTTCTTCTTTATATTTTAAATCAAATCATTTAAATTTATTTTTGGACAAAGGAATCTTTTTATCGGACTTTATTCACCAAAAATAAACACGAACTTCAGTTGAATTTTATTTGATAAACTTGACAGTTTACAAAATTATTTTTAAACTTTTAACGATGTCTAAAAGTTTTTCAAACTCAGTCGTAATATTTCATTGTTCTAAAGTTAATATTTTAATCTGTATTGACAATTTATAAAAAATGTATTAAGATTATGCAGTCACATAGGAAAATTCATAATACATTTTTTTTATTATGAGAATGTAAATAATTTTAATATTTTTTACATATTGGGTTTACACACTTGTTCAAATATACTAATAAATATATTTGTTAAGAAACAATGAGAAGTAGTTTCAATTGAATATTAGATATTATTTTTCAATAGTAAATCCAAACATATATATATATATATATATATATATATATATATATATATATATATAGGGAGAGAGAGAGATAGAAAGAGAAAAAATTAATATGTCAAGGTAGAAATTTAAAAAACGAAATAGTTGGAAATTTTCAATTATGTTAATGAAGTCAATATAGATCCGAGAAAATGTTAAGCGTGTACAGAAGTGTGCTTTTGCAGCCATCTAGTATATCGCTCAGGCAAGTTTTTGAAACTTTGTTTTAAATCAACGCCATCCTTTTTCATTAGAATATACAAATTGTTTACTTGATTGAAATGGTAATTAGTAGTCAAAAATATATTCTTGTAATATGTAGATTGAAAATAAAAATTTTCTCTAAATTATGCGATTAAAAAGTTTAAACATACTTCTTGAAAATATCCTTATATATATATTACTACTAATTCAACTCTTAGTTTTTTTCTATTTAATTATGATACATTTAGTAAAATAGTTATAAATTTGAAAAAGTATAATTTGGGGTAAATGTTATATTGAAAAAAAGTCTTATTAACAATTTAAAATTATTCATCGAATTACTATAAATATAGACAGTAGTTAATATTAAGTACAGTATATAAATAATACAAAACATATTAAGAATTAATACGAAAACAATAATTAATTATTCTTTTTAATAAAAGATAATATCCCAGTCCTAAATTATGATTTTTTTACATTATGTAATTCTCATGTATTATTAATAGATTATAAAATGATTCTTTCGTTTAAAATTAATATTTTGTTATTAAAAGTTGATTAATTACAATATAAACTAAAAAATGTTATGAATATATATATATATATATATATGCAAATAAATATTATTTATATATTATTATTGAAAAATTGATAAACTTTAATACAATAACTAATTCAATAAAATAATTTAATTTTTGAGTTTCATATAAATATTCTTGTTTTTTTCCTTTAGATTTTTATAGTTTCTTTTCAAATATATTTTTTAAATTTAATTCATTATACGTATTCATTAGAATGTCTGGATATAATTAATTATTTTACATTAATACATTGTTTCTTAAATGTTTGTCAGTTAGCTCCTCCAAATTATAAAAAAAATTCTCCATATCCCATTCATTTGAGAACCTAATTCAAAGAAGTGGTATTAATAATTTTTTTTTTGTATATAACTTATAAGATATATTTTATAGCAGATTGATTTACTTATTCTATAACTGTTTTCTTTTTTTACGAGTTAATATTTTTAAAAATTCAAATTCCTTTTTTTCTTCGGATACCGTACATACTCTTAATCAAAATATCATTTTTTCTGGATTTGAGAACCATTCTGTAATATTTTATTTTTTATTCGAATTGAAAAATGATGTTCTATTTATTTATTATCGAATTAAAAACGTTATTTTATGTTATACTTCAAAAATTAATTTAAATCGTTATTAAACAAAAAACTTTAAATTAAAATATCGTTTGATGATGAAAAATAACATGAATTTGATGATACTGAATGAAAAGTTTAAAGAGAATTGAATTATGTAATAATATATGTTTATTAAAATGTTTTTTTCGGATATATAAAGCAGTACAGATTCTGATTCATGTTTGTCAGTAAACAATATTTGTTCACCTTTACCCTTTTTGTCATATATATATATATATATATATATATATATATATATATATGTATATATAAACATACGTATATATACAAACTATATAGATACACACATGCGCATGTATATATATATATATATATATATATATATATATATATATATATAATATTCATTAAAGAGATATATATTTCTGTAATATACAAGTTGTTATATATTTATTAACATATATGTGTTTTTGTACGTATGTTCATTTATGAACTGAACTATATCTAAATAATATGTTTGAAATTTGATATTATTTTAGTAAAATAAATTCAAACGAGGTTGTTACGTTTGTTTTGTGTGTTTATCGCTTGTTATTTTTGAATTTTTTTTTTATGATTCGAAAAAATCTTTATATAAGAGGATCGATTCATGTAATGTTCAAATAACAAACCTAAGGTCATAATTTTACATAAACTTATTCCTTTACTTATTTTTTACGTCAGGCTTCTGCATATTATTATTTAAAAACTGAATAGAAACAATTATATACTTATGCAAAATGATATTAAATCATTATTTAAGTATTTAAAAAAAGCAAAGTTACAATTTTAATTGGAAAACTGTCATTTAAATAGATAGAATGAAATATAATTGCGTCATTAAAGATATCACTGCAACGTAAACGAGTCAATCATTTTTATGTTTCGAATACAGTTTATTTTACTTTCGTAGTAATGTTTTGTGAATATGGTTTTCAATAATTTCCTTTTCTTTAGTTACAATATACTATTTATTTAATTGTTATAAGTTGAAAGTAAAAGTTTATTCTTACATAAAAGTGTATAAAAAGTTACGTGCAGTTTAATATGCTGTTCAGTTATCCCAAATTATAGTGTATACATGTTTTCTTCATAAAATAAAATATATTTCAGTTCTTAATAAACACTTATATTCTTAAAGACCCCTTTCCATCAGACTTGTTATCATTAGTAAGTATATTTTCCATTTTTATGATTATTTTATACAAAACTGGAAAATCAATGAATACCATACCATCCTGTTCAGGAAAAGGTTAATCAATATATTTACTATAATCAATTTTGTCAAATATTATTTTTTCAAAGAAAGTTGTCTAAAATAATAAATTGTTACTGTTTCATTATAATGTGAAAAAAAACAATCAATTTTCAATCAGTGACGGTCTTGGAACTAAATCTTGCATAATCTTAAATTTTTCACGATTATTGGTATCCATATTTGAATATCAGCGTTCATTGGTATCCATATTTGAATATCATCCAATTTCTTGAGAAAAAAACGTTTTGGGGTTGTCTCTTATACGCTCCTCGACTCCATTTAAGTGCTTTTAGAATTAAATTTTCTATTTCTATTCAAACTGTGATTAATCTTGGTTAATTTATTGGATATATTAGGTATTCATTTAATAAGTAATTATTTCGTTTGTATTTCATTTCTTTATTGGAATAAAATTTACTGCCATTCATCGTTCAAGTTATCAATTGATAAATAATCAAAATAGCAGTTTTATTCTTTATATATATATATATATGTATATATATATATATATATATATATAAACATAACTTGATGAAACCCCTAGGTTAAACATAATCTATTTAAATGATTAATTAATCTAGCACCGAATAGCTTTGTTCAATGAATTGAAAATGCGATATGGTTTTTCGCTCAGGTTACTTAAAATCGATTGTGAAAAACTGATTTACTATATATATTATAAAATGTTGATATTTTTGGAAATAATCTATAAGCATTGAATACGGCTTGTACAAATATGTGATACATGATATGAGTATCTTTGAAAACATATCTCGTTCTTTGTACTATAGAACTTTTCCATGTAACTTTTTTAAGGATATATTTGATATAATACAAACAACAATAAAACTGTAACTTCGACATAACAACATATTGTATTCCTTTTACCCTAAAGAAAATGATAAAAATGTGACTATTTACTGCTATTTTCTCACAGAAAGTTGATACGATTTTTTTATGAAAGATTGTTTAGTATTTTAGAAAATGTAATAAATACTAATATTTAACAAACTTCTTTTTCATTCGTTAGTTATTTAAAAAAAATCACTAGAATTACAAATTGTTTAAACTGATTTTAATTTAATATACAGCTTAAACAGTTATAATATATTATTGATATAGAATATATGTATTATTATAAACAAATAATGTACATAAAAGTTCTACAGATTTTTTCAATGTGTAAAGATTTTAATTATTTTTTTTGCGAAAACATTTTTTATTCTATGTAAACTAATATCTGAACAATAATTAGTGAATTACTTTTTGATATATTTTCTATAATAGCAGAAATGTAAGAAATATACAATATGTTTATTACTATAACAGAATGTTTTCAATTTTATGGAAGCTTCGCGGGTTGCTATACATCCTGCTACGTTTTTATGTGCTGACAACAGCTTAACTCAGAAATATATACTTTCTGCTAAAACCACAAAAGTTTGGTTTTCACTCGAAAACAAAACAGGTTCATTTAGCTTTATTTTCTATAGATATATACAAATATATAACATCTCATAATACATATATATATATATACGAGTATATATATATATATATATATATATGTAGACATATATACATATATTTTTTAATTGACGTCTTAAGATAATACAATCCCAAAAATTATTCGAAGTCGTTTTAATTACAATATTTCATTTACTTAACGTCATTACTACATTTTTTAAAAAAGATTACTTGTAAAAGTAACCATGAACTATTATTTTTACAATAATTATATAACTAAATTAAATAAGTTTTTATTAGAAAAATTGTGTTTCTTAAATTTTTAATATCACAACAGTTTTTATAGTTTCCGTACTATCTTTCTGATAAATATTTAATAATGTTAATTTGTTTTTTTTTTTTGAGTATATTTAAATTTGGATACACTGTACCAGTATAATACAATTTAATTGTTTCAAGAAAATTTAATTTGAAATTAACTGTGTTTTGATTCACAAGTATTTTAATTAATAGAAATTCCTTACAATTCAATTCTGATCAAATTCTCTTTATTTACCTTTAGAAGCAGAATATAACGGATAACAAGCTTTATACAATATATAGAACATATATAGACGTGTATAGAAACTTTATCATCATATGTCATTAATTAATTTAGTTGTTTGTAACTTGCCCTATTAAATGACATTTATTTATATGTAAATATACGTTTGTAAATATGATATTCATCATTAAAAATACTTATTTCTTGAAAGCAATATAAATAGATGTTTTATTCAAAATATGTTTAAGATGCGGTATTATTTCTATGAAATAATAATCAATCGATATTGTTTCTATACAAGAAATAGTCTTTGCTTTATTGTATTAAAATTCAATTAAAATCTTAAGTTTAAATTTGAAAAGTTCAATAATAAACAATTAAATTTGATCGTCGTTTCACAATGCACTGAAAAATCGGAATGTATTATAATTATATTGTTTCCGTCTGAGACGATTACTTTATAAGGAAACAAAACTTCACGTCAAAGTTTTCTGTTTGATTTAATCCATCCTGTTGTATTAAAAACATTCTTAAGTAAATCGTTCCGATTTGAATATAATCTTATTCATACATTCACGAGTAATTTCATTTTCATTGTTTTTATTAAATTTCGGCACGATTGTAATTTCTAAGGGAAAAATATCAGTGTCTAATAAATAATAACCGTTTTTTCATTCAGTAAACAATATCTATTTTAAATAAGTTGTAAGTGACATATCTGTTTACATTTACAATAATTTGTTTTAGAATTGTAATACATAATAAAGATTTTTATATTTTTGGTCAAATTTCTCTTCTTTGAAGTAATTAAATCAATTTTCTCGTTCAATAAAAAAAGCTCGATTTTTATTTCTTTTGTACTTTTATTAAAGTTATATATATATATATATATAGTGTGAGGAATATTTTTCAGTGTTAAGTTGCAAATCACATCTTTTTAACTTGTGTCATATATAATTGTATTTTTAAATTCAAAGACTTCTCACATTTTAATTTCCTGCTTTCAATTCAATCTTTTGCAGACCAGAACAAGCCACGGACTGGTCTATTCGTGTTAAACTACTTCTTTTGATATTTTCAATATTATCTGTCTTTTATTTTTTATTATTTCTTATTTCAACCGAGATAAGAGAAAATATTCGATTTAAAATAAAGTTAAAGATTGCTCGTTGTCTTTACATATATTTTAAATCTTTTTTCAATGTTCAATCAATCGTTAAGTATGTTATACCTGAAATAGATTATTAGTATTCATTAATTATTTAGTTTTTTTCTGTACTAAATATTCATTCAAATAATATATTGTTTTTGTATTAATATCTTTTTCGTCCAATTTTATATCGATACAAAAATTAAATTTTATAAACGTAAATATGTAAATAATATGTGAAGAAAATTAAAATAAATCAAACATGTTATTAATAGATGAAGATTTAAGATCTATTTATGAAGATCTTGTACAAAAGTTAAGAGTTACTCATCCAACAGTTCTGAACCACTTAACACCACTTAAATTAAAAAAAGTATATGAATTTTAAGGTCATAAACCGCAATTATTTTTCATCCAACCTAATAATTTAAGATCTATTTTACTACATTTCTTGAAAAACTCGAATGTATTTTTTTCACTTTATTACTCTTCTTAAATAAAATAGTATCATTTTGTAATAAATGATTCTAAATATATTGTAGTTCTTCAATGTTTAATGAGTAATATATAATAAGTATAGTAATAAAGTAGTTAGAAGAATAAAGTAAAAATTTAATATAATAAAGTAAGTTTAGACAGTTTTCAAAGTCAAAAAATTCGTTTATTATTTGATTAATTTCTTGTACTATATCATATAGAAATATACGATTATATTAGTTGATTCTACCAAACAAAAAAAAAACGATTAGAATAAAAAATCATATTTATTTATATATTCCGTTTAATATAACTGTTAAATAATTCATAATTGTACGTTTCCTCTGTTCAACCGATTTCGTACTCTCATTTATTTATTTCTTTGTAATGTTACAATCATTTATCACAAAGCGGTGGTTTAGTAGAAAGTGTGTTCAGCACGTTATCATTGCTCGTGATGGATGCGGCGCGACGCTAAATGAACGCCGAGAAACGTCGATCAACGAGTTCTCTCGCCGCCAGATTAACATTCAGTGATTACGCGATGATACTCTCCGTGGCTTTGCACAAATCTTTCTTTTATGTTCTACTCTTCTCCGTTACTAGTAAATAGGTACATAGTAGACTGTTATGATATTAACGTTAAATGTTACAGTTTATCTAGATTTTTTTATGCCGTTACTATTTCAATAAAGTGTCTTTAAAAGAGAAGTACTTTTAAGCTCAAATTACAAAATAATTATATGTAATTATCTACTTTGAAAAAATTTACTAAAATGTTACATATAAATAATTAATTTTAGTTATATATATATATTATATGCATACAATACATAAATCAAATTGTCTTCTTCGTACAAATAAACCACATACCCATATATACAAAATTTATAAATATTTTTAATATTAAATTTTATTTCCTAATACAGTCCGATGTGCGTTTGTACTGTGAAGGTTTTAAGCTCTTTAATCTGTATAAAAACGGAGTATTAAACATTTTATTGATTTTTGATGAACAAATATTTCGGTCACTACGCTTTATAGTAAATATATATATGTATAAAGTTTTGTTACAGTTATAATACTGCAGTGAACATCGAATAATTATTCGTAAACTATTCTTAAATACCGACATAAGAATAGAACACGAGAAAGGTAATAGGAAACAAAGAACGGGTGGATGGTCAATAAAGAAGTAGGTCATTAGACTGACAAGAGATGTAAGCTACTTATTTTGAAAATCGTCAATAGAGTTATTAACTCATGTAAAAAGTTATTTAAATAGGATGTTTGTTTTCGTTGTACTGTTTGAAATTGATTTAACTCTTGGGTTTATCAAGTTTAATTCATTAAATAATATATTTTTTAAGGTATCGATTGAATATAATCTTTATTTATTGAAATAAAAAAATAAATTTGTGTATACTATAAATATAATAAAGTAAAAATTGTTATTATGAAATTAAATCTTAATCCTCCATTTCAAGTTTTTCAGTGACGTTTGCATTAAATACAAACACCTTTTTAAAGTAACTTATAGGATTAGTTTTAACATATATATATATATATATATATATATATATATATATATATATATATATATATATATATATATATATATATATATATATATATAGTAACAATAAATACACATTCTTAGAATAATAAATTCAACAAAAACGTTCTAAAATGGAACAAAAGTTTTATTTTTTACTGATTTCTCTCTTTAATATATGATTGTGAAAGCTTTTACTGGTGCAGATATTAGATTTAACTTGAAAAAATGTAATTCGTTCCAAATAAGAGAATGCCCATAGAAAAAATAAACATTTATCTATCTAATTTTAGGGACTGGAATAATCTGTATATGAAATTTTGGTATGTAGTAATTTATTACTATATAAAATGAATGATTAAACTTTTTTAACTGGCATAAATAAATTTACATCTGTTAAAATTAGTAACATTTTAAAATTAAACTTTTGATTAAATTTCAGTTATTCTTCATATTAAGTTCCTTATGGTTATTATTCTTATTTTATGTTATGACTGGTATCGATTTTTTCTCATCATACCTTTATAATTATTTATTTTAGATTTTCTACATTATATATTAAATAAAACGAATACCATTGAATTGAAACAAAAATCGATGATAAGTAGATACATATATATATATATATATATATATATATATATATATATATATATATATATATATATATACTAAAACTTCGAACTGTTTTAATAAACATGAAGTCTATCCTTATGTAAAATATAAAAATATTAATGCTGAACACATCAACTTATAATAATAGTATTTTAAAGACATGCAACGATTCTATATAAAAAAGATTTACTGTTTCGTGTTTTACCATTAACACGAATATGTTAAATGTTTTGTTTTAGAAAGATGTACTATGTTTTTAATTTAATGTCATTTATTATATATGTATATATATATATATATATATATATATATATATATATATAATATAAATGTATATACATACATATATATATATATATATACACATATTACTTTAAATGACTACCGTTATAGTTGTATATAATAATAATTGTTTTATTACTGAATAATTATAAATAAAATACATATAGTTGTCAGTATGATACCGTTTTCAATTACTACGTGTTTTAAACATTTTAAAAACAGTGAAGAAAATTATTATTATCAATAAATGTCTTTCTTTGATATATATATATATATATATATATATATATATATATATATATATTTATATATATATATATATATATATATATATTTATATATATATATATATATGCAGACCTCAAGTCTATATTTGTTTACATGTTAAAAATTTGAAATTATTAAATTACTAATGAAATTATATTTCCTTCGAAAAAAAAATTTTTTTTTGTATTTAACAAAAAATTCACTTTTTTAATCTATTGACACTCTTTAAAGTATTTTTTCATTGAATATCTTTCATCTTTTATCATTTTTTTCTTTATTAATATTATTTTTACACAGTTTTATATTCTTTTTTATTGAAAAAAATGTAATTCTTATACGAAAAATATTTTTCTATTTTTAAAGTTAAACTAGAATGTCTACTTCCCTAAAAATTGATTTTGTACTATAAACACTGTTTTCAATTAACGAAAATCAGTTATTCCAGTAATAAATGAATTTGTATGAAAATTGGCCAAAAATGAATCGTATCCTATATTGAAATTTTGATGAAATATCATTATTTGAAAAAGGTTTTTTCGAGTTTTAATGATAGGTAAGGCATGTTAACCCTCGAATCGTCACCAAAAACATAATTTTCTGCTTAGAGAGTAATGCTGGATCATTAAAGAATAAAATGTTTTAATAAACATGCCACCAAATCGATTTATCAGCAGATTTATTGAGCAGATATATTATTTTTAAATTTTAATCTGAGTTTGGTTGATGTATTTGAGAATTATCATAACAAAAGCTATGTACCCTTAAAATGCTTTTTTAAATAATCTTTATATATATATATATATATATATATATATATATATATATGTATGTATTAATGTGTATATATATATATATATATATATGTATATATAAATGTAAGTATATGTGTATATATGCATTCAGATCAATTCAAGTCTTTAATATTATAATGTTTATATTTATATATATATACATATTTTTTATGTGTTATAAAAATATTCTAAAAACGTACTGGCTTCAATAATTAAAAGGCTTATTTTGTGTATAATTTTTCATATAAAGTTTCTTCAGATTCTTAGTAAAATTCTCTTTGATCTCTTGTTGTAGGCATCATTCACCTCTTCTTTTTATGTAATACTTAATTTATATATATATATATATATATATATATATATATATATATACCTTAATAGGATTTATACCCGTCTTGTCTTGATATCATTTTTGAGAGTAATATTTTTGTATATAACATAATACTATTAATGTATAAAAATAGTTAGTTTCTTCTATTTGAGTTCGTATTTAGTTTTTGGAAGTATGTTCTATGGTTTCAATTTTTTTAATTGAACGTTGAAATGTCAATTAATGCTGAACTTTAATTCTTCAACTTCCCAACTTCAATCAATCAACTTAAACACGTTTTGTTTATTATTAAACAATACAAATGCATGATTTTGAAAATATATAAATGATATGCAATCTCTAAAAATTATTTTATAAATTTTTATGGCGAATTTTAAAATTTGAGTTTATTTTATGTGTTAAAACTCATAATGATATTAAATTTTCTAACAAAATGATTTAAAAAAAAACAGTCATATATATTGCACACATATACATTTGGCAAAGATGAGAAATGTTTTAAAATTTTACTGTAGAAGTTTAATATTGGATTTTATTTATTTCATATAAAAGACAACGAGAGAGGGAATATTGATATATGGTAATTGTTGTAGTTACGAGTTGCTATTTTAAATGTAAAGCAATTTGTTCGCCGTGTAATCGATTTAAATGATTTAAATGTAGAAAGGCACTAATAAACATGTTTAGACCAAATTAATAACGGGAAAACATCGATGTGGACAACCGTATCATGCATATTCAAACCACCTGGCATTAAACAGTTTCGTCTGTGTTAACTGTGATTCACAATGCTCCATGGGGAGCAATCTGCCACATATACCGCACACATACGGATACAGACATTGCGTTATTGTCACACATTCACTCTTGTGTGCACATTTCAGGTAATGCAAATACCGACATACTACTTAAATGGGTTCAGCACGTTGGAATAACCGTACACGAGTTAAATACAAAAATGAAATTAATTCAATATGGTTTGTTTATTAATGGTTGGTTCGTTGTGCAATATGAAAATGAGTTTTTCAAGTAAAACCATTTAATGGCTAATTAAATGTACATGCAAGATTAAAATGCTGTTATGTACTGGAAAGAATATGTGTAAGCTCATTTTTAATATAAGAATATAAGATTCCTTTTCAAATGTATTGTTAAACAGCTAGGAATGTATATATTTCGCACAGGAATGCATATTTATTGTAAAATTCTCTTTTCAAATTCTTGTTTAACAGAGATTGTCATTTTTATAAAATTTGAATCTTTCTTTAAAATTATAAAAGTTTTTTTCTGCAAAACCGTAGAAAATAATACATGTCTAATCACAAATAAATATGTTAGGCTCAAAATATAGGAGGCATCAATTTGCATGTATGATTTATATTCATTTAATATTTAAATATGTATATCTAATATTTAGTGTATGTGTTGTCTGTAAATTATAAGGTGTGTGTGAAAAATTTTAACCAGTTATCAATTGTATTTTTGCAGGATAAGACGAATTATTCTTATTCTGATAAAATGGTTTTTAAAATAAAATTATTTTTAAAACTTTTATTGGCAAGTATTTTTTATTCATTTAACATATGATTTCTCGAATCCTATTGATAAATACATATATTTAAAATTGTGCAAACCTAAAAAAAAAAACAGAACTGAACAGAAAAACCTTTTTCTGTAGTATTTGCCGAGAATAAGTAAAGTAAATGAACTGCATTCGCTACAGATGCTCTTTCGATCTATCACTGAGAAATACGTTATATTCTTCTTGTGAGTGCGACTAATTTTTATAGATTAATCGTTAAGAAAATGTTTCAGCAATTTTTTGATATAGAATGCATTTTTGATAATAGTCTTGTGAGAAAATATTTTGAAAATCGGAAGAATTTGCGGTACAGAAAAGAATTGCAGCAAATAAAGCAATACAATAATGATTTTGAATCTGTAACAAAATTAATAAAATGAAAAGTAAGGAAAACTAGAATTAGGAACTATTTTTAAATTTTATTCGTATTTAAATATTTAACCTACTTCTAAATTGCTATTTAACCTACTTTCAATGAAACAAACAAACATTTTGAGTAAGATGTTCATTTATACAGACATTAAGTCAGTTTTATTGTTCATCGTTTACTAATATATATATATATATATATATATATATCTTTAATAAAATCTTTCTCAATGATTAATTATTTTCTATTCAAAATCATATCATATTCATAATTAATGAACAAACATACTGTACAGTAAACTAAATACATTATTGCTTGTGGCTTCGCAACTATTTCTAAGATAATAGTTGACAACGGATTAGTTTCAAAAGTTTATGGAAACTGGATTATATTGAAATAATATAATTAATTTTTTGAAAACGAAATATTTATAAAATTTTGAATTATTTTGCGTTAAACAATTATATTTACACATTGTCTTATATAATTTATTTATTATACGAATTATTTCTTTTCATATTATATAAAGTCAAAATTTGTTGATTTTTAAGATGTTCCAGATTATGATTTTTGTATGTTACTCTTTATCATCAGTTTTTTACTCGGGCGTGTAAAATTTGTCCGTGTTGTTGGAGGTTCTATTACAAATTCACTTCTTCATTGTTTTTAGACTTTGTATACACTTTCAAATTTCCAGTATGATTAACTCATTAAAAATTAGGGTTTTCCAAAATTTCTCGTTTTTAATCTATCAAACCTCTTTAAAATACTTTTTCGAATAATATATTTCATCTCTTAACATTTTTTCTTTCTTAATATTATTTCACATAGTTTATGATTTATTTTTTAATTCAAGAAAGAATTTTTTACATATAAATATACATTTGTTTATGTGTGTATATATATATATATATATATACGTACATACATACATACATATATTGGATTATTTAAAAAAATACTTTGTATTTAAAATAGATTTTAATAATACTTCATAATTTACTTAATATTAAATTTTAACGTACTGGTCAATAGCTCAGCAAATTCGAAAACTTCACTTGGTGAAAGTTTGAAAAATATGAAACATTTAATAACCGAACTGAAAGTATTATTACTTTATATAGAATAATGCAACCAAACTTTACTCTATGTTATATTGTTCAAGCTATACATATTTTTACATTATTTAAAGAGGTTATCATCTTTTCGAATCTTTGAAGGAGTAAAATATTACATTTTTGAAAGTATAAAACATTGAACCAGAGTAAATTGTTGTTTAACAAATGAAAACCAGTTTAATGCAGTTTCACACAGTTTTAAATTTTGCAATATATTCATATATATATATATATATATATATATATATATATATATATATATATATATATATATAAATGCAACACAAAAGTGCATAATTGACTTTATTTCTTTTATAAAAGATTCACTAAATCTTATAAAACAAATATTAGAGTATTTTAATTAAATCATAACGACGAAAAGACGGAATAACTAACAGAATATTCATTAATCGAATTTATATTAAGAATTTTCCCAAACGTTCGATGAAAAACTGGAAAGCGTGAAATTAAAATTTTACGCACCGGCAATAATGTATCGAACGCTGGATTAATAAAGTGCAAATATTGCAAAAAATGCAATATATGACAAAGAAATAAATAGGCCGTGTTGCGTGTTTTTTTGTTTTGAATCTTATTGGCGAACAGATTTTTATCCGATAATGATTTTGTAAAGATAACTATTGTTATATTATTTATTTGTAATGTTCTTGAGAACGATTTTTGATATGAAAATAAAATACAGATCCTCTTACAGGATTTGTGTTTTCGTATTTACATTTCATATTTAATTATGGTTTAGTTTCGAACTGTTACAAGTAATAAAATATTTATTTAATACTTATGTGTGATTGTAAAGTTTAATTCGAATGTGCAGTTTAATCAAATTGATTTTTTATTAAGATTTATTTAATTTATTTAATCATTTTAGAAACACGTGTTCATTTTTTAAAAAAATAATATTTAATTATTGTTCGTTGAATGTATTTAAAATGTTTTATTATTAATTTTTAATACATAGATACAAAAAAAAATAAAAAAATATATGATAAAAGGAATATATTTACGCATGTAACAATATAGAGTCTACATAATACTTTATATCACGGAACAGGTGTGAAGAAAAGGGAGCAGTTAAGAAATTAGGAATAAATAATGCTTATAAAAGCGATTGTAGTCGGGTGAATTGTGCGATGGGTTGTTAAGCTATGTGCTTTAAGTTCGAATTCAGACATATGTTTTGTTATTTTTTAATAATTGTTTCAAACGATATGAGTCTTGAATAAGTTTTTGAATATCTTAAATAGATAAATCGTTCTCAATTCCCATAGAGTGTTAAATTAAAATAATATTTAAGTATTTAAATATGATAGAATAAAGATTCATTTACGTTACGGAGATCAATAAATTGTATAGATAGAAGGAATTAACCACAGTTTTGTCTTTTCATTTTGTATTAATTTTTAAATGTTTTTTTCCATTCGTGCATTTGATTCACACATTAATTAATTAATTATTGCTTGATTCATTACTAAATTTCGACAGTAAATGAAATATTTAGATTAGTTCCGATAAATCAATATTAATTCACCAACAATGAATAAAATAAGATAATCGTAGTGAATGAAACGAACGAAACCATTATTTTTTGAATCAAAATAATATATTAATAAATAAATTACGTTTAAAAAAAAGGTAAAGCAAATGTCGCATTTCAATAAAAGCATCCTGCGTGCTTTTTATTGGCGTTTATATTTACTTAGATATATCGACGAAACAAATTGCATTGAAATAAGTCATCTCACGATATTTCTGCTCGATTTGTCGGAAATAAGGGTTTCATTTGCTTCACTCGTCTTTTATAATTCACTTACTGACTGCTGGAAAACGTAACAAATATTCATGCCACGTACTGAATAGAGAGCATTTATCTTATTTTATTTGTGTTTACTTCTCACTCTTCATTGTAATTATATCGATACACAAATGTCACGAGTGACACCAATTCATCTATATTCAATGGAAATTTAACTTCTCAAGAGAAATATTACATATCTACATTCATTTTATTTCAAAACGCTTTTTACATCGTAGTCAATTCGATTACAGTTTCTACAATCGAAACGTGATCTAACAAAATATGTTCATCACTGGAAAAATTGTATATTTACTAGACTCCAATATGCAGAATTCATGTTCATTCACGTTCAATGTTGACTATTTTTTTTATAAATAAAGACACTAAGCTCGATTAAAATTTAATTATTCACCAATGTTAATATAATCTGATTACGTATTTTATTATTATATTGTTTTATACCTAACTATAAAAAGTATGAATAATTATAATTTTTTTTATTTATTTTTGGTTACTATTTCTTTCACTGATAAACTGTGATTCTCTTCCATCAAGTCTGTTGAAGCTTTTTCGTTCACTTTCACAGTATATTCAAAATGATGTTTATTGTTGAGCCATTTTTTAAAAAGTAACTTTGACACGATATTTCTGACAAACACGCTTCACCTTTATTTTTCAATCATTTCTTACAGATGTAAATAGTATTTTTTCTTAACTCATTTAGCTCAATATGTCCAATATGAATTTCGTCAATTTTTATTTTTTTCACAATAGGAAATTTAAATGTAATAGTTATTTCATTAACAAAATAACAAATAAAATTTATTTCAAAGTTTTTATTTGTGTATCCCTCGAGATTACAGCAGGTATTAGTATAGCTCGCAGCAAATAGAACATATTTCGCACTCTTGCCCATACTGAAATCCAAAATATGCATAGGAAGACCAAAATTCGACTATATAAAATCCTCCTCCGTACTGTCATATTTTATGGAGGTGAAGCGTGGATCATGTCAGTTAAAACCGGAAAAATGTTCGAAAGAAGAATGTTGAGAAAGATATTTGGGTCAGTAAACGAAGGAGGTACATGGAGAATACGCTACAACTTCGAATTATATAAAGTCTACAAGGAACCAAAACGATCCGTCCTGAGCCAGAAAACTGAGAAGACCAAGTCTCGATTAGGGCTTTAGCGTTATCAAAAAATAAGAAAAATTTGTATATCTCAGCTAAAAATATAATAACTTACAGGATGACCGATTTATATTGACAAAAAGAAACAAAATATTTTTAATAAAAGGCATGATATTATCAATAATATATAAAAATTGACATTTATTTAATAGTAATATTATTATACAATATCTTTAGGTACATAAAATGGACATTGTAATTCTGATTATATTAAACATCGTTAATGGTTGATTGATTATTTACTTCAGAACGCGTTATCTTTGACCATGATTTACGGTACTGACGATTGGAAATTATTTATAAATTAAAAAAAAATGTATTGTAAAAAACAGTCATGTATGAATAGATGTCAATAACAGTTGTGCTCTTGAAAATATTTGTTTAAGTTATAAATATTTTCAATTATAATAATGGAAGACATATTTGTTTTAAACCCAATTTAGTATTCAGTTCGTCTTTATCGCGTTATACCATAAAAATGTAGATTTGCACAAATAAATGAACTAAACTGGCAATTTATTAACACAAAGCTTTTTAAATTCGTCATGCTTTTCAATTAAATGAATCTGAATGTTTGAAAAGAACATTAAAGTTGTGCTTTATAATGAAATATTGAATTATTAAATCATAAATATTCGTTTCAGGTAGTCTTTTTTTTCTAGAATAACTTATTAAATATAGTTTAAAATATTGTAAAAAATACGAAAATCATTTACTAATGAATTTCACAAAATTTATTTTGTGTTATGTTCATTTTTAAACTGTTATTTAGTTTAAAAATAAATTTATTTGCATGATTATGGCATATATAAATGAATTAAATTGATGTCTTGTTATACTTGACACAAAAATAACTAAGTATTATAGATTAATTAACGAAATAATGTTTTAATTTTCATAAAGTAAATTACATATTTTCAATAATTTCATACTGAATAAAGTAAATAAAAGTTTTTTTTAATAATGAACTACATTTTGTTTTTTTTTTTTTTGATTAAGTAATAAAGGTACATATATAGTAAATGTGTGTTATTATTGGATATGTTGTTTTTTACATTTCGTTCAAAAAACTTTAGAATTATAAAAAAATGTTTACTTATAAAATAAATTTGACACACACACACACATATATATATATATATATATATATATATATATATATATATATATATATGTATGAGTGTATATGTATATGCGAATGTAAGTACTCCAGTTCTCCTATTACAGTTGAGCAGTATAGTTTATGGCACATGAGTGCTAAACTATAAATGTACAGTTTGAATAAAACGTGTCCGGAAATTTGTGAAAAATATTTTCATTTCCTACCAGCATATCATAGATTTGATTGCATATCGTAAAAAGGCGAAATGTAAAATAAATATTCCCGCGAAAAGTAAAATTGCACATAAATTACACAATTTACGAACTTGTGTTCAGAATGTAAACGGCGTATTTTCTTGGCACGGTCACAACATACCCGACGCCGAGTATTCCGTGCAGTAACGATCGCACTCCACTCAAAACGCACTATGTGGAAAAATATTATCTTCAAAATCACGTGCCACGTCTTGTTGAAAGTCAAACATTAGGATGAAAAGTGTGCGTAATTCAATCTGAAAGTACATAACTCACGGATGATCTTGGATCTAATCCATATAATCTTTTCAACTTGACACAATCATACATTCGTGAAGTGCAGATATATAACTCTTCACATGTTATAACTGAGTACAACGTCAAGTACTGTGGAAATGTGTAGACTACTCTATCATGGTTAATAACCCCTTTTTTTCTCTACTATACTAAATTGTTTACTTTCACACTAACATACAATGAAATAGAACTGTATGTTTGGAATAATGAAATATGGAAAATATAAATGTAATTCCCAGTTTAAGGATTGAAAACTATATTAGGAAAAATGCAAAATATTTTAATACTAAAAATCACGCTGGCTTTCAATAAACAGACGATAATGTTGTGCACAAAATTATTATTTTTTAAAAAAAAACTGAAAAGAATTTATGAAAATAATTACAGATATTTATAATTTTTTGTAGAATGTTTTGACATCTCATATTAGTCAGCTATATCTGATATTTTTTCTTTTTTTAAAATTAAATAAATATATACACATGTAAAAATAAAATTTTATTTTAATTAAGAAAATAGAAACAATTGTATTAAATTTTGGCAATTATATTGACCTTTATGAGTCTCAAGTTAAAAAAGATTGAAAAATTGAACTGATTTTCTTTTTTCAATAGATAAAACTCATTTTTTTATCATTTTTATACAGTGTTTGTTTATACAGAGTGCTTGTATATTATTTACTGGAATAAATATTTGTACGAATTTAAAATTTTACACATTATAGCAATTTATCATAAATACACAAAATCGTCTGGAAAATTGCACCACTTGGTTAATGAAGATTAATTGAACGTTAAATGAAATCAATGTAGACATTAATATGTTACATATCTCGAAAATGTTTTAACCTTTTTGGGTTTTTTTTAATTTTAAAGATTCTTTTAATTTTGATAACAATTAATGTAAACATGTTTTACTTTCATATCGAACTTATATATTCTGTATACTATATGAAATAATAACATTTTCCGGTCGATAATGACTAAAAAATGATTAAGAAATATAAATATATATATATAACATTAATGTTTTAATTTATTTATTTAAACAATATATAAATTATTTAAAATATGCTTCATTATAAAAATAAAGAACAAAAACTGAGATAGTAAGAAAGTAATTTTAATAAAAACATAATCATTTTTAAAATGAATTAATGAACATTTAATCGTTTTTGATTTCAGATATCTACATATAAATATAAAAACTGTTTACAATACAAAATAAATTGGAACTGATCGTGATCGTGTGATTAATTATTTTTTTCTCACTTACAATATAAGTATTATATTCGATAATCGAAATAAAAAAAAATCCTATGCAATAAATAACAATTCGAACCAGTCAATGGTCACGATTTCTGTATGTCATGATCATGATTAAGTGTGTACTATAACATTTTTAGTGCGAAAAACACTTTTAACTGAAAAGTTCTCGAAATTTCGTACCGTTTGAAATGTATCCGTTTCAAGTACTGGACTGTTTTTTTATACAAAAGATGAATGTTAAATTATATGTTTATTTTAAAAATATTAATAACCGAGAACAAACATTAATCTTTCTTTAATATAAGTAATAGAAATAATGCATGTAGGTATTGAATTATTTGATATCATTTCAATAAATTTTATATAATAGACATGTAAATGATGTTGAAAATTATCAAGTTTAATCATATTTTTATAAGCAATTATTAAACATTTTTGATCAGAAAAAAACGTTTTAATTTATTGAATGAAAAAATAATTCAGGAAAGAAGATATCTATGATTCTGAAAGAAAATATCTATGATTATTTTTTTGTGTATAAACTCTTTACAATAAATAATCAAATTAAATACTCGCATGAATAAAAAATTAGATATCACTCTTCTCATGATATTACCGCCTAGTTTTCTAAATACGTTAAAATATCATTAACATTTATTCGTAGGTTTGATCAAGCTCGAACATATTTAAATTATATTTTCCGTTGTATGATTAAATTTATAAATTTTCAACAACGGATTTCTTCAGTCATTTTACCTTCTGTTACAAAGAATAGTAAAACATGATTATAACCATATCATGACTGCATTGATGATAGAGAATTTAATAATACATTTTTGTTTATTTTTTATTGCATATCGCATTTTTACCTATTAATCATGAAATTATTCATAACACATTAAGCTCTTTATCTAAAACACATTTCTATAAGTAGATATAATTCAAATAAAACTATTAATCAGTTTCAGAATTGTAAATTACTTATTTGTTTAAAAGAAATATTCAAGTATAATTGAAAAGCTCCTGTCAGTAGTTTGTAATAGAATATCTTATGACAAACAGCACAGATAAAATTATTAGTTTCATCTTTGTTTGGATACAGTTTTGTTTGCGGCCACATGGTAGTTTAATGCACGAGCTGTAATTAACAATATGTTGCGAGCAATTAACTTCTCATAACTAAACTGAAGAGAGTTGATTTATATATATATATATATATATATATATATATATATATATATATATGCGTGTGTGCATATGTGTTTAACATATCATTGATTGAAACATTTAGGAAGTTATTATTTATTTTAAGGATTTATATTTTGAAATTTATGTTAAATCATTGGTGTCGTTTCTTTATAATAACAAAAACTATAAAATAATATATAATGTTAGTAAACTGATTAACAAAAATATATCATTCAATTTATATAAACAAGATTCAAGTCGATACTCTTGTAAAATGCTAATATTAAGTTAATAAATATGTCTATAGTATAAAATAATATTATTATAATAAAATGTCATGTGATTATTTAAAAATTAATAGCAATATTAGTTTGAAAATTCAGTGCTGAGGTAATTTTATGAATAATATTCACTTTTCATTCTGTTTGTGAATTAGTATTTCGTATCCACTTTTTTCTTTTCATATCTTTTATTTTTATTTCTAATATACATCAACACATAATATATATATATATATATATATATATATATATATATATATATACAAGCATTTGTAAAAGATAAATGATAACATATTGCTACAAATGATCAGATTTTATAATCGGATCATTCTATTAAATTCGAGTCTTGTTTTATAAAATGTACGTATATGTAATCAACGGTATTATATTACTTTCAATTAATAATACATGTATTCTAGATGAGAACGAATGAGACAAATCACATTAGATAAATAATATAAGTACAAGTTTCTTGTTACACTTGTTGTAGATTTACATTTTCACATCGCAGAGTGCGACGAGCAATGTGTTGATAGCAGCAACAAGTTAAAGTTTAAGCAAGCGCGTCTTGATACCTAATTAGAACGAGTAATAGAATTATAAGTGATGTTGAGCCGTACCTCAGCGTGGGGAAACGGGGGAACGAGCATGGGGCGATGTGGTGGACAAGGAAAAGCACGATCTAGAGCGACTACACGATGCTCGCTAACAGCTAGTAGGACAGAGCTGCGTCTTCCGGTGTGGTCGCACGACAAAGGTCCCGCTTTTAGCAGCTCCCGCACACCGAGAGTGTATTAATTGGCTTGTAGAAAAGATCCTTTCGTGTGCGCTTTATGTGCTTCTATTACATTGCCTTCAACACGAAACGTCTACATTAAAAAATCAGAAAAAAAAGTGTATGGATCTAATAGAATTAAACGTCTAAAAGCATATTATATAATTATTTTGTCTTTTTTTCTTGCATTGAAAAGCAACATTTACGAAATCGTGTCGTTGGAAATGAATCCAGCAATTAGTACTTAAAAAGTCACAACATTCTCGGACCAAATATTACATTATAAATATATTTCATTCATATAGGTATAGAGTTTGTCTTTTAATTCGAATTAAATGACAAATAATGTTTAGACACAAATATTTACTATTAATGGTTTCATGTTAAATTGATTGAAAAAATATTTTTAATAAAAGAATTATATATATATATATATATATATATATGTGTGTGTGTGTGTGTACACCTATCTATTTATCCTCAATAATGAGTAACGAATGTAACTTTAAGTGCGGGCTCCTAAAGGCAATATAGAGAAGATATTGTTTCTATTGGGAATAAGAATAAAGTATTTCTATATAATTCCTGCAATTCTTTTCTACGTATATGATGTCCTGCGACAATCATCGTTTCACGATCGAACGATAGCATTTCCCAAGAGCTTTTTATCTCAATCTGTTCTGTTCCCAAGCGGATCTATCTATCGTAATATTACAATAATTTGACTATAAGCCTATTGGAGGATTATATGCTTTAAGTCAAATGAGATGATTTAATAATAAAAATATATTGAACATTGCAATCGAACCGAGATGTATTAAATTATATACACGTATATATATATATATATATATATATATATATATATATATATATATATATATATATATATATATGTATAATATTATTTAAGATTTTATATTCCTGTATACGATCAAATTTAAAAAGCAATTTTAATTAAAACAGATGAAATATTTAAAAAATTAATGAAATATGAGAAATTAAATTCAACAAGTTATTCAAATATTGATTTTAAAGGAGTACGTTCGAAATAGCAAGACATCAATTAGGAATGAACAATTAGTTTATACTCTTTAACACACCTCTTGTAATTATTTCGTCAATGATGATTACGGTAATTTAAATTTAATTATTTTATAACACAGTTCGAAACATAAATTGTATTATAATTAAACAAGATTCCATATTAAAATAAAAATATGTTTTTAATTTGTCTTCACATATCTACTTAATCATATGTGTAATATTGTAATGTTTTATTTTCTTTAATATCTAAATAATGCAGTTTTCTTTTGAGTGAAATGGTTACTAATTTATATAGGACTTAAAAGCCGGCTTGTTCATTAAAATTTTAATTATATAAAACTTTGAATTAAATGATTTTTTTTAAAGATCCTTTAGTAACAAATACACAAACGAGTTTGTTTTTTAATCTACGTTTAATAAACTTATTAGTGATTTTATACTAACAGAACGACTTTTATTCCTTTTAACATTATATATTTGATTTTTAACACATATATCGCAGTGTGTAGAAAAACAATATGTGATCCGACCTGGCTCCTCAGTGACCTTAATTATTATACACTATAATATTGATTTTTTTACATAATGAAATAATGTTTATGTATTTTTAATAATTAAGTAATCATTTTATAACATTTTGTAAAATATTTGATAATTATACAAAGTACTTGAGATATCACCGGCATAGGAAGGTTTAATGAAACGAGCATATTTAAAAAGATAAATTTCAATTACAAACAACTGAAAAAATATTCGATTAAATTTTTGAGTTAAACTTTATAACAAGTTTATTAATTTTTGTTAGTCAACATAACAGTTGGTAAATATAGTAAATTAACATTTTAGTAATGTCGTTAAAGGAATTCAATATTTTAAACAGAGCAGAAAAAAGAAGTAATTTATATATAATATTATTAAAACATGTCCTCTTTTTTTAATGATATTGCTGTGTTCTGTGTTAATATTCACTTAATATTTTTTTATTAGTGAAGGTTCATTAATTATTCGGTTAATATCTTTTTCCATTTGATTATATCTTTAATAAAATATTTTTGTCTCTAGGTATAACACTTTTATTAACCGTCGAATAAAAAATATAACAATTTTAATAATCAACCTCTCCAGAAGTTAATATTTTTTTGTATATTTGTAATTTACATACAACTAAATAGTTTCAGCATAACTTCGTTAAAAGAAATTGTATTTAATTCAATTAATAAATAGAGCAGTGCCCATATAAATAATTTAAAAGTTTTATGTATATACACTAATGGAAATTGCAAAAAGAGTGTATCATCAGATTAGAGCGAGATATAATACTTTTTATATTTTATAACTGATTAAAAATACAATGAGTTTTGAGTAGTTAATTCAAAAAGTACCAGAATATCTATTTTTCTTAATAATTAGTATTATTTAAACAGGATAAAAGTTTTAAAGAAAAATGTTTAATTAAATTTAAATTCAAATAATATGTGTATATATATATATATATATATATACATACATATATATATATATATATATATATATATACATATGTGTGTGTTTGTGTGTGCGAAGGTGCACAGTTTGTTTTATAAATGTTTATATGCATGTCAAGTGTCTATTATTTTAGAGACATATCATCTGAAATTGTCATTAATTGTGTGTTGATGACATAGTTGTTCGCGTTATACAAGTCTCTCGTTAGACAAATTTCATGCGTTCGTTTCTGCTATAAAGTTTACCGAGCAATCAATTTCTTGTTTTGAAAAAAAAATTCCATGACCTAGAAAAATACGATCTTACATAAATGTAAATGTAAACAAAGGCAGAATATGTACACAGTATAAAAACAAATGGATTTGTTGCCTTCTAAATATCTCACTGTTTGAAACACTGAATGTTTTTGTACTTTGTCATCAATATTTACTTCGAAAGGAAACACTGTTTATTACATCTTTGTTAAATTATATATCATTATTTTTATCGAAAATCGAGGCTATTTGGTTGTATATTATATATATATATATATATATATATATATATATATATATATATATAGGTAGATAAATAATCAAGTAGAACAACAATAAATTAAAAAAGATAAAAAGTGAAACACTTTCATTGGATATGAAGATTTTTTAATTAATTTTACATATACAATAGAATTGAACAACTACACTAAAACATGTTTCCAGTTTTAACGAAAATTCTCTGTTAATTTATTAGTTGCACGGGCTTTAAAAGTTATTTTATTTATATCGCAACAAAATCTCAATTTTGAAATTGAGATTTACGCGCAAACTTTTTAACAATGCTCTTCCTTTTTAAGCCATATTTGAGAACGAGTATCAACGTTGTAGAGATACACAACTTCTTGTTTTACTTCGCTTAGAATAATTTTTACCTTGTAGTGCGTCAAATAAAGGCACAGACAACTTTTAACGTCTTCGAATGTATTGTAATTATAATTCAAGTCTTGTAAACTAAACCAAATTGTAATGTTCCTCTCACCATATGAATGTATTTACACAAAATTAATATTTATGATATTAATGAGTTATTATTTTAATTAAAGCATCATAAAATGAAAATTAACAAAACTTTCAGTACTCATCAGTCAATAATTATACATTACTTATAGAAAGCAAACCGTACAACGATGTTATTTGTATTTTTTTAATTAACGAGTACTGATGATTAATATTTATAATATTTAAAAATATATTTAAAGAATTTTCGAAATTTAACCAATAACTTCATAAATAATTGACAGAACTACAGCAATAGTCATAGTAAATTAATATGACAGTAATATGAACAATAATCAAAAATAAAGAACGAACTGTAAGGGATCGGTTAAAAATATATTTAGATATAAGAATTAATGATATATAAGTATATTTAATTTTAAAAGTTAGATTTTTCTGTACTTTGGTACTCTGAGAATGACCATTACTACTCACCATAAATAATCAATAATCATTTATTGAACATTTTTGATTAGAAAAATTTCTGTGGATTATGGGGTAAAAATGAATTCATTTGTAAAGCAAGGGAAATATTTTTTAATAATTAATAATAAATTAGGAGAGAAAGGATCAAGTTAATAGAGTTTAATGATTATTATTAAATAACAAAATGGTTTAACGAACACTTTTAGTTAACAAATATGCCTCCAAATGTGTTTTTTAAAACTCATTATATTAATTAGTTAGTGAAAAGCACATGTGCTTTTCTGAGTGATTTTTTGTCAACTAAAAGTGTCTGCAAAATGTTATGTGATTGTAAATTTATATATATATATATATATTGTGTGTATGAGTGTTTTGTGTGTGTAAAATTCATGGTTACAAATTTCGTTTATTTTTCAGATAACCGCAGACGATGTCGCCGGAATGGGCGGGCGGCGGCGTGGCCGCTTGGTTGCAGCGCTGTCGCGAATCTCGTCGTTTAATACTTGCCATAGTTGCAATTGCATTGCTTCTTGACAATATGCTTCTCACTACAGTCGGTAAGATATTGACGTTTCTTTTTAATTAGTAACTGTAAACAATTGATATATCGAAAACATTTTAATCATTCTTTGTTATAAAAATACATAACATTCTTATTGCTGACAATTGAAGAAAAGTACAAGTACACAGATTTCACATTTGTGCACAGATAAATTTTACTTCTTTTAACAACAAGAAATGACATTCATTATACTTTAAAATGCTACGTGTTGTACATACTGTTTTATTGTGATTAAACAAGTAGAAAATAGTATTTTTAAATTGTTATATTTTTATTATGATTTTTAAACAATACGTACACTTCTTTTGTTAATTTTAAAAATAATAATTCGAATAAAACAAGATATTTCAAAAGTTCAGAATTAATTTGAAACATTTATAGAAACTGTAAATTTTATATAAATTTAAAAAGCACTCAGTTGTATCTAAGCGATAAAATATATTAAATCTCTTCTGTTCTATAGTGTTTCGAACATATCATATTACATATAATATTATATTTATCTCAAAAGAAGCATTTACATACACGTGACGATCTGTGACGTTGGCATGGCCAGATGTTTTTATCTGAACAGTAAGTTATTTCGCTGAAAATATAATAAAATAGTTTGGTTTTTCTATTTTATTAAAAATTGAACCATAAAAAAATGGGATTAATTTGATATAATCAATTAAACGTGGTCAAGATGTGTTATTACAAATTACTAAAAAGATGTTATAATTATAATATATATATATATATATATATATATATATGTATATATATAATGTATGTATGTAAATGTATTCGTTAATGCAATATAGTCATATTTTACAAAAAACATGATTAAATGAATCTTCCGGTACACTGTATCCTACTTTACATATTTGTTATTGAAATATGAAAGCCATGTTTTATAATATAAATATGTATTTTATAATTCGAAGCAAGAATTCCATTGTTATATAAACCATTTTATATTCCTCATTGTAATGAATCGTTAGAAAAGAAACCCCATAATGACATATAACACAAACGACGCTCAGCATTGCGTGTAACGCCGTTACAAATAAATTGATATTTTAATGCGTCTCAGAATACCGATCTACGCAATAGATACCAGAAAATGTTAATATTTTACGCTTTTCATTATGTGTAAACGTTTATTTGAAATACGTGCGACGTTATACTAATATTTATGTTCCAGTTTTTCGTAATGATATTATAAAATGGATACTGTACACTTGTGTTCTGTAATAATTGGCAAATTTAGTTTTGTCAGGAGAGCAGTTACAATTATTAATTTAATGTAACCAATAGATCTGGGATTTAGATCGATGCGTTATTTATTCTGAATTGTGTTCGAATGTTGTGATGTTGTAAATGGATACAGGGACTTACATTTTTGAATAATCCTAAAATTTAATTGTGTACATAATATTTCATTAGCGTTCAGACAGAAGTCACTATATGTAACATTTCAATTTTGGGCTTATATAGACCGCTTAATAAATGAAACGCCCCTTATAGTCTTACAGAACTAACAAGTAATGTCTACATCAATTATTGTGTTTAAAAGACAATCAAGTTTCTCTAAATCCTTTGTGTATATATCACATCACGTTTTCAGTAAAATCGTGCTGGACTTATTGAATTCTGTCAGAATGCTACTATATATATATATATATATATATATATATATATATATATATATATATATACACACATATATACATACATACATACATATATATATATATATATATATATATATATATATTTATATACAATAAAGAAAGAAATAAATAAAAAAATCTACACATATAATATTGTAGCTTCTATTTATATAAAATATTATTTTTAATAGTTTTTTTTTATATGTAAATATGATTTATTTGTAGAATTTGTTATAAATGCTAATTAGATCAGTAAAATCAACAATAAATAGTACTACTATAAAAAAGATATAAAATGTAAATAATAACAATAAATAAAAATAACAAGTTGTTTTTCATGTTTGTTGTTAACACAACAGAATACAATCACATAGACAAACATTCACACAATGTGTCTTCGACACAGTCATCATCAACAACAAAGTATGCATCAGCCAAGACAGGAGTGTGCGCTCTGTGCAATCATTGTGTAATGGTATGGAGCCTTGCTAGCAGTAAACGTGGCGATAGGGGACATGTTCTCGAGCCAGCGACCGTTGACAATAGAGCCGTACGATTATTCGTGGAATGGGGAAATCGAAACAGTCAGGGTGGTCGAGATTGCGTATCACCTGGTGCTGAACCGTACCTTACGTTCAGCCTCATTCCACTCCATTCACTATCTTCGTCATCATCGACACCCAAATATCCATCCCCGCATACGTCATAAACTTGACTGCTATTCGGATGAATACATTGGATTTATATCTTTTCATCCATTTTAAAATAATATATGGATCATCAGTACAACGATAACATTATGAGAATTTAATTGAAACTTTGATCAAAAGTACTTCTTCCAAATATTGAATCATTTTTCAATTTATACTACATTTTATTCAATTAATAAACTTATATATATATATATATATATATATATATATATATATATATATATGAGTGTGTGTGTTTGTATTTATATAAATACATATCGATTTCAGTCATTTGTAAAAAAATGTTTTATCTTAATAAGGAGAAGACTGAAATTGCCGAAGCTTTCTTTGATTTTTTTCCATAATTGCATGTAAAAATAATATGCTTATTGATATATATATATATATATATATATATATATATATATATACATATGTATATATACATATACATAAATTTATATTTTGTTAAATTTTTTGCGTGATTTAAAAAAGTTATAAAGAGTAATAAGTATCGGCATAAGTAAGTCGAATAACAGTCATTAAATTTTAGTTGTGAAATTATTATAAACGGAAAAGGCGTTAATTATTATATACGAATTTTAACTTTGAATACTTGTTTTTGATTTAAATATATATTTCATTTTTGTTAGGAGTTTCTAAATAATAATTTCGTTTACAATTCACAGAAAGAAACTAGTTAAATAATTCTTTTTTTTAATATTTGTCAATATTCGAAAATGTATTCTTATGTTCTGTTAAGAATACAAGCAATCTACTTTTGTCTGTATGTCAATATCGATTTATCTGTTTCTATTTCCTTTTCACTTTTGTTCTATTTATATCTTATCTTTGTATCCGTTTTCTAATTTAATTATTTATCTGCTTATTCAAAATAAGTAGTTCATTATATATATATATATATATATATATATATATATATATATATATATAAATAATATATATATATGTATATATATATATACAGTTAATAATGTTTTTATTTTGAAATCTAATCTCAATTAATATAATATTTTTATATAAAAAATTGTATTTTCAATTTTTTTTACGTTTATGTCAAATAAAGACAACGTGAAAGAAAGGAAATGTTTTTTTAATGATTTTTTACGATGATCTTATTAATAACAGACTTTTTATATAAAAGTAATCGTAACATAAAATGTGCAGCACAAATTAAGTGTTTGATGAGAAGAACCGTACTATGTCATTATTACTTCAATAACAGTAACATAGCTACGGATTTCAAGTTACGATCTACAGAAACTTAATGAAAGAATTCTCATTAAAACTTCAACTGAAAATCTGAAAATGTTAACTTACTTTTGTCTTTTGGTCATTACAGAGTGTATATATATATATATATATATATATATATATATATATAATCAGATTATATTTGACAAAGTTATAAAATTTGTGTAATATATAATGTTTCGAATTTCATCAATTATTTATACATTATATACTTTCAGACTTACAGTTATTTTAATCGTAGAGTAATTTAATAGAGTATTTTTTTAATAGTGGTTTTCGCATCATCAAGGATCGCTCTAAATCAAAAATTTTGTTAAGTAAATCACTGAAAACGCAACTGATTTGTTTTCGTATATTTATAAGCGATATTGATTTTTAACTTTGTTATGATGATAAAAAAATACATTTTCATATCATTAATATATTTATAACTTTTTCAACATATTTTAATTCGATAGTCTTTTAAAGTAATTTATGTCATCAGAAGTAATTAAATTTTGTATTGTTTCGAAAATTTCCCACATGCCATACAATTCTTTTGTGATTAAAATTTTTCAATAATTTGTTAAATTAATATATATATATATATATATATATATATATATATATATTAATTTTATCAATTATAAAAATATGTTTTTTGCTTTATTTATCATACCAGTCGTCTTTAAATAGTTAAAAAATTTCCTATCGAATCACTGAGTGGATTTTGGTTTAACCAGTATGCCTTTGATGGAATATTTAGCATGTTTCTCTCTGAACTTGACCTGATCCATGCATTAACAGCAGTTTGACTTTTTCTTGTTACATACAGTTTTTTGTTTCCAAATATCTAAAATTTTAAAATAATGTGATAAAAATTGCACTTATTATTAATGATAATAATAACAACGTCAGATTTTTTATGAAAACAAACATTGTAAAAGTTGTATACGAGTATATCACATTTCATATTTTTTTTTAAGTTCTTGGAATTTAAATTCTAAAAAAATAGTGTTATATTAATGGCTACCACATTTTCTCCTCCTTAATAGATTAAATGTTTTATATTGAAATAAAAATAATAGATGGTTATGTAATTAATATTATTCGTTTTTATACAAGTGTTGATTAATAGTGATCTTGATCCCTCTGATTAGCTTTATTCTTTATCTGTTCGATTTGAACAAGTTAGATAGCTTCTAAATAAACTATTTATCAAGAAACTATCAAAAAATCACTAAAGAGCCGCAACTAGTTGTGGCAGTGAATATTTTTTTCATACTATATGCGTTTTTACCGTTTAAATTTAAATTTTAAAGTTTATATTTAAATTTCACTTGTTATTGGTTCAAAATTTTAAAATTTGATTGAAAATACGGCAAATAAATTTCATGAACAAAACATTAGTAAAAAATATCTGATATTAATAAAAAATCTGTATAAAGTCTTCAAAGTATTCATTATATATATATATATATATATATATATATATATATATATATATATATATATATATATATATATATATATATATTATGTGTATGCATATAAAAAAATGAATAGTGAAAGTAATTTATATGTATTTATAATAAATTTCCATATTATAATATGAATTCGTAGTTGTAGAATTCTGATTATTCTTATTTTTCAAAAACACCAAAAATGTCATTCGTGATGTCTTTTAATTCTCACATCTGCATAAATTGGAATAATTGAAAAACGTAACGGAACGCCATTTGTGACAAGTATTGTGCCATTTGATATGAAATTTTATGACGAAATTAAAATGTTAATGGGGTGCACAAAGAAAATTATGAATATAAAGCAAAAGTGCTATTAATAGACAGTGATTTGTCGACCATCTCCTTAAATACGTTCAAAGTGCTCAGATTTTTTTTTAACTAAAAGCAAAAAGGACGAACGAATTCAAAGGGAACGGTTGAATAAAAGTACCGTTCAAGCAAAGCTAAAAGTGGCTCGACAATATAATGGATCAATTTACTTGTAGAAATATAAAGTGCTATAAAATTATGGACTGTTATGTAGGGTGTAAAATCTTTATATTGTCGCATATTGTGGTGATTTAGCGACATGTTTTTAGTTTTCACATAAAACGAAATGCGTACTTGATTGATTTCATACGTAAATAGTTGTAATTCCATAGAATACAATTTCTTAAAAATAAAATTGATAGAATAGCGAATGTTCATAAATATTTTTTATTTGTCTAAGTGTCATGTTTATACAAAAATACAATACTGTTGAATAATTGAAATCAAATTGAGAAGATTATTTAATGAACGTGTTTATAAAATAATATAAATTTAAATACTGTAACTGAAAATATCTGATTTTTCTTAAAAATCAGTTTCAGTATTACTTGAAAAATATTTTTTTCATTTCCGTAAGTAATCAGCAGCATAGAATTACATATAAACATATTTGATTTTTTCAATTCACTACTAACACCACGATAAATTCCAATCTTTTACGTACATTTCTGAACTCAATAAAGTTTATAAGATACAAAGAAATTCATACTAAAAATTTTTCATCTATTTTATTGCCGTTATGTTCTTCTTTTCACGAAAAAATGTGTACAAAAGCACTCTTTAAGACCAATAACAGATTAAAAATAACATCTTTGCTTTTTGATCGATACATATATATTATAGCGAGGGTTAACATTTATGTATGGGCATTAAGATTTTTATTCACGGACATTATCAATGAGTATATTTTTTACAACAATATCTATCAATATTAATACATAAATAATGAGAGAAGTATTTATTAAGTCTAGCAATATTATAAGAAAATTATTAATCGATATTATATCAACGATTAAAGTAAGATAATGTTAAGTATCTACCTAAGTTTATGTTATATTAATAGATTGTATAAAATAAATACATAAATAAGTTGTATAAAACAAGTTTACTGCTTTTCTTGGATTTATTATACAAAATGTCTTTAAAAACTTGCTTTTTATGGCTTTACGATAAGGCACAAAATCCAGATATGTTTTTTTTACGATTTTTGTATCCTTTTTTAATGTACAGATTTTTGTCATAAACGAACACTTTATATATATATATATATATATATATATATATATATATATATATATATATATATATATATATATATATATATATATATATACATGATAAAGAAATACATAGATGTAGAAATAAAATAATTTACGTGGTGATTTTAATTAAAATCTGGTCTTTTTGTAACATTTATTAAATTATTTCACATTCTTTAAATTCTAATTCGATAACTAATTATTAATACTTCTTGAACGTATAAATGTTATGGATTCTGTTCACATATGAATTAATGATCCTGGTGTGAAGGATCCCAGTGAAACCATCTTTTGCGGTTTCACTTATTTGAGGTCAAAGAGGCATTAAACGTTTCGAATTAGTACGTATATAATGATGTCCTTTGTCAAGACAATCACTTCATAGTCCATTCTCTACGGTCACCGACTGTGTGTCAGCCACAAGACCCTTATCTCGGAAGTAGGTAACTGCTCTCATACTCAGATGAATCATGTAATGAACACTTATACAAATGTTACTCTCTTACAATTATTAAAATATAATTCAATTCGTACTACACGTACACTAGTACACTTCAAAACATTACAGATTTTTTAAACGACGAACATGAAAACTAATTACTACTATTTATAAATTTTACTCGGTTTTATTTTTAGAATAATAGTTGGAAAGTATAAATGTAAGAAGAAAAACATCTGTACATTTTACCGATTATATGATCACAAAATAGATAGATAATATTAAGTACTTATAAATTTAATTACAGGAGATTGATAATAAACATACCAACATAATATAATTACATTAATGAATATACAGACACTAGTATTATGTAAATTAATTACCGTAATGTATGATGTAAAGCTGAACTTAATAAGTAATACAATATAATATAGAATAATTCGGTATTTTCATTATACAAAATTATTTTTTGATAACTTATACACCAATTTCGGAACCTTTCATTCATTTTATTCCTATTTCTTCTGTTGCGTTTACTCCTTGGATATTACAACTCATCGATACTATAACCATGAAATCAAACTATTACGCTTAAAGCTTCTTAGGAAATTGGTAACTGAACCCAAATAAATAAGTCATTCAAATGCGGTCAACTTTGACAGGTTAATAAATATAAATTTTTGATGCAAGTTAATGCAATTCCTAGATCAAAAAGGTAGTAGTCGTCGTAAATTAGAAGGCATAATGTCGGTTTAAAAAAATATGTATCCAATATAATTTTATATATATATATATATATATATATATATATATATATATATATATATATAATTTAAATCACGATATTAATATTTCATTTAAATATCGTGAATGAAATTGATTTATTACAAAAAATAATTAAATAAATAAGCGTTTTTCTAGTTCTTAGAATAAATATTATATTTATATTTCAAAATGATAAAATTCATTAACTAAAATGTGTCTTAATATGTTTTTCCTAATGTAACTACACTTCTAAATGCAGTTTTTTAAACTTAAAATACATAACTATAAAGACATGCATAAATATGTGTATATATATATATATATATGTATATGTATGTATGTATATATATATATATATATTAATATAAATTGATATATAAACAACTTACAGGCTGTAAAAAACGGATATTTCTTAATCTTATTTCTCCCTATCAATCAGATTAACAGCAGAGAATTTATATAAACCATGTTTGTAATAAATGTAATATATTTTTTTAAAATACAGCTTAGAACTATTGGAAATTAAATTATAATCTCAGAATAGAGTATAAGAAAATAACAAAAATACAAATTAAATATAGAAAATAAATATAATCAATATTTCTAATTTACCTACTAGTTTTAATAGCAGAATAACAATAAATGTAATGAGACATGTATAGTTAATGGTTGATTTGAATAACTATGTTATTGACAAATACAAGTGTACACAATTAACAATATATGTATTTATCAATAAACTAATATTTACTTTATATATATATATATATATATATATATATATATATATATATATATATATATATATGAACGAAAAATAATAAAGTAAATAAATTTGATTAAAAGTTGTAAATTGAGCCGAGATTGTTTTAAACTTTAAATTACATTTTGTAATCGTGAATAATAGTTAGTAATACGATTCTCGCAAAGTAAGCCATTCGACAATTATCTACCATTAGTTAAACACACATGTGTATTATCTCAAAAAGCTATATTAATCAAAATACTTCCATATACGCAACTTTCATAGGACAAAAGCAATGTGACAAGTAACTTGAACCTTTCACGAACCATGTCCTTCTTATTGTGTCGCTGCAAGTTACCATTCTCTATCCGCTAGTCAGAACACACCGCACAGTCACATCTTCCAGTCGACTGGTTTGACTTTGCAGTGCTTCTGCATTATACATGAAAAGGCTCCCAATGTTATTCATATACAATGAATATCGAAAAAGAGCGACGACTGCTCATGAGCGCAATGTGTGGATATTAAACCGTCTCTGTTTAACAGACATATGATATTCAATTATCGAGATTGAAAACGCTCTTTGGCGGCGAGTTATCTAAACGGTTGGCAAACGAAAAGCACTAGCGACGGGCACGTGCCTTCAAGCCATGCGAAGTCCTGAGATTCGCAGGATGCTGTCTTCAACGGCGTCACTTCTGTGACGTCACGACCAAAATCATGCATGAGTTAACAATTAATTTTAGTTGTTCTTCATATTTATTGAGATATATCTGACACCAGATGACTTGTTATTTATAAATTCAGGTTCATATATATGATATACATGCATACATCTGATTTATATATTAATGCACATATATATATATATATATATATATATATATATATATATGTATATATTTAGAAAAGATTTATTTATATGTTTAGTTAGTTTATATATGTTTGACAAAAAAGGAGTGTGTATGATTTGTTTATGGGTTCTAAGGATTCTAGGACTTGTATTTAAAAACGAGTAAAATTTAAGAAAAATATTTTCTTTAAATAATATTATTTAATGTATACTGTTTTTTCTGTCCTTTATAAATATATTGCATAAAAAATAACAAAAAAGTTGTAATTGTAATATAAATTATAAATGTACTTCAAAATTTGCCAGAATACGAATGGAAAAGTGTTTTTATGAATGAAATTTTTAATTTATTAATATATTATTTTAAGAAGACAGAATATTAGAATTATTTAAATATAAATATTTTATTATATTATATAATTATGATTAGAAAAAGGCAAAAGTTTAAACAATTCATTACGTTTTAATTACTTTAATAAATTTGTATATAAATGATAATACAGTGAAGTCATTTTCAAAATTAAACAGTGTATAAGACTTTAAACTATGCTAATAATCTGTATTTAAAACATACCGCATATAAAATTTAAATATGAAGAACATACTAGAATGTCTGTAAAAAAGTCATGTATTATGTGAACGTATTGAAAAATAAAATAAATTCCCCGGATTGCAACTACCATTTAACAGTTCGCCGAGGAAACCGAGAGAAAAAAATTCATACAATTGACTGTACAATGAGACCGGAAGAGTGTTCTCTTGGAATAAAATTACTCCGGTACGACCCTCGTTTAGTACACTTGTGTATGTGTGTATACATTTGTATATGCGTCCGTTTGTGTGTATGTGTGGTCTAGCTAGGCGGGCGAACGACGCTAGAGACTACTGAAAATGTATGATGTGAGCAGCGATCATGAATTCTCTCAACACCAACAAACCGAATCGGATAAGAAAAGAAGTTAGTTGTGCTAATGTATACCTCTGGCCATTGTTTCAATCAGATGCTGCGCTGCTTTCAGACGCGCTTTTTGTATGACTCTGAATATCATTATTTTTATATCAATTAATTATATTGAAATATTTGTTCGTCGGTGTTGAACTTGCGTAATAAGATATGAGGATTTCATTCGACAAGACCGGAAAATGTTAAATCATCTTTTTGAATTTCATACGCTTTTTATTTTAAATCTTAACATAGATACAATCTATTAACACATCTAACGAATTAACATCTCAGATCTGTTCCATTCTGTTAATTTTCATTCATATTAATCGTTAAGAAGATTTTGGAATCATTTTGCAATATAACAAAAATTTAAATATAACGAAATACATATAAAATATAACATTCCGATCCATTTTACACATAAGTCTTTTACGAATCTATTCTCATTTTAACAATAACCTAATTATAAATGTTAAGTAATTAAAGTTGGAGAATTAACTGTAGTTTTTAACTAAATTATTTACTCTGACTAAATAACTCCAACTAGAAAGTAGAAATACTCTAATTTAATTTATTAGTGGTAAGTTAGTTTGTCTACTTTATGAAAATTTACTTTAAAATATTTCTCATTTAAACTATATAAATGATATTTTTGCAGATAAGTAGATAAGTAAATTTAATTGATTTCAGAATTGATTGAATTCTGTAATATTTAATTAAAGTTCAATTTTTATTGAATTTTATTTTATTATAAAATTAAAATATAGGATTTCCTTGTTTATACTGTACAAAAAATACAAACACTTAATTTTAATAAAATAATATAATAGTTCCAATATTAGTCTGGAAACAAAATAATAACCCTTAATCATATATAATCTTCAGTTTTTGATGATCCTAAATAAAATCTCTTCCTAGTTCTTCTAATTTTTGAATGTATTTCTGAAACCATCGTCTGTTCACAATCTACTATTGAATAAAGATCTCTTCCAATTATTCCTTTACTATTTCTCGTTTTTTGTATTTTAATATCAATTTTAATATTAATATCTCATTGAAATATATTCTAAAATAGATTCTAGAATACTTAAAAAGTTTCTCATGTGCAACTTATGTACAAATTATTCCTAATTATTTTTTATTTTAAATTAAACACATACACATTATATATATATATATATATATATATATAGGTATATATACTATTATATATACATTTATTAAGTAAAGTACTATATAAGGCTCTTACATATCTTTACAAAAACTTAACAATATAAATCAAAATAAAGAACGTCTTAAATCAACCCAACCTAACAAAAAAACATTTATACAGGTCACCCAAGTGGTTCTCCAGACGTTTTATCTACGTCGTTCCAGAACAAATGGCTGCTACATATTCAGTGTGTATTACATTACTGAACACCATTTTCAATACATAGTAATTTTCATCAATATGGACGAAAAATTCCTTTAATTCTCTTATTTTAAGATCTGTATTCATTTTGATTACATATATATATATATATATATATATGTGTATATATATATATATATATATATACACATAAAGAAATATATTTTACAAAAAAAGATGTGTATTGGGTAAAATCAAAGTTTTTATTAACGTAGATAAAAAAGAACATGCAAATCGAAATCATGGTTTGAACTTCATTTAAAATATATCTGTAAGTAAAAATAATTATAAAATGTTTTAAATAAAGACTTCAATCTATATTTTATTTAAGTCATTTACTGGAGGATGTATACGAGTGAAGATTCATTTTATATAAAATAACTCATCGTTGTCATTATCAGTTATTTCGGTTAGTATAATATTACCAACGTAATTTACTTCAGACAGGTAATATTTTCAGAAAATATTGTCAACAGCGTAGAAATATCCGGGAAATTGCTTCATCGTATACATCAATTTAATATCAATATCAGCTAATCATCAAAATAATTTCTAGAAGTAAAATGTCATGTTATAATATTTCACATTTATGATTTTGCACTTTATATATATATATATATATATATATATATATATATATATATATATATATATATATATATATATATATATATATATTATTAAACGTAATTTATTTTTTAAATTCTACTACAAATTATAATTGGGATTGATTAATAGAAATACATATTTGTTAAGAAACGAACTTTCTTTTTAATTAGTATTCAGTAATAATTAATAAGATTTTCTTTTCAGTTACATTAACTGTTCAATAATAGTGTAATAAAAATTAAATAATATTTTTTATTTGTTCCTACTATAAACTTAATATAATTAAATATATATATAAATATTTATTTTTATATTGAAACTAAATAATTAAAAAGATTAAATAACATCTATAAATGATTACTTAATATGAATATCGATATAGATTGCGAATATTAAAAAAAAATATAGTAATTCAGTTGAGATTTTATTAAATGATCCATACGTTCATTGATTTCAATAGACGTTTCTTACTTAATCATTTTGAAAGTTTTAAAATAATTAATGTATCACTCTAAGAGGAATACTTTATTATCAAATAACATTCTCATAAGTTAGAATATATAAACCATCAATTTGTATTAATAAAATTTTCTTGTAATTTTAAAATAAGATCATATAATTAATGATAAAATAATAACATAAAAAAATTCAACACTTGAAAATTGAATAACTAAGAAATGTACATTAAATAAGAAATAAAATAGTCATTTATTTGTACTAGAAAGTGTTCCTTATTAATTTATATAACAAAATTTATTAAAAAAACTTATGCTTAAAATATTCCTATTGTACTTATATAGGACGATGTATTGATGGATAATAAATGTGTCTTTCGAATATCATTGTGTTCACTGTCGATTTAATGGCAGTATATTCCTTATCATTATTATATTGAGGGAAAAGTTAAATGTTATTTTGAACAATGTCAAGACTGAACTCATGAATCATTTTATAAACGGAACTGTGAAAACTTTAATTTCAAAATAAATCAGAAGCGAGTATAAATTTCTTATTTAGCGTGTAGTTTTTTATTTGTAGAAATGCACGAATTATTTTAATCAAAAGTTCAAAATCGTTTTTCATACAATTTTTATTAAAAAGTAAACTTTTAATTACTTACTTATATACATACACACACACACTCATACACAATATATATATATATATATATATATATGTGTATGTATTAAAGCTTTATATATTCAGTACTATTATTATTAACGATCAAAACCTGTCTTTAAACTGAATCTAAGTTAACAATTGTAGTCAAATAACAACCCTTTATGCTTCAATATCGCTTTGTTCAAGTTTTCATAACATTTATTTCAAGTATTAACCGTGTGAAACTCTTACCTTTTGTATTACTTAAGATAGCTATTACACCATTTATCCATTAACTCGTCTAATATTTTTGCAGAAGAGTACAGTTCATGTATTTTAAATCTTTTTATTATTTGGCACCTTTTTTAAAAAAATTACTAATTTTTTTATTTTCTAAAATGTATTGTAAGACAGCAATTAGTATATTATAGAGTTACACGTTTCACATGCCTGTCTTCTTTTGCATTTGCCTTTAATAAACGAATGAATAAGGAAATGTATGAGAGTTGATAAAAGAGAACTTCTGCCGCCGATTGTGATTTATCGTAAGCAATTTATTAATATCTTATATATGAAAAAAAATTTTCTTCCGAATTTTCAATGATTAATAATTATTTATTTTTATATTCATTTATGAAATTAATTGAGATTACTAACATGCCAAACTGTAGTGATAATAAAAGTATATACGGAACTGCACTAACGATTTTATATATTCGATTCATATTTGAAATCATTAAAATCTAAATAAAAAGCCAGATTTCATTTCAATTTATTTTTAAAAAAATAACAATAAATGTAACATATTAATCACAAATTAACTTACATATAATTTAATAAAATGGAAGTACAAACATGGAAATAGAGTCAACATTCAAACAAGTTTGTTAAGTGGAATTCGGAACAAAGTTAGTGTATCCCTGTTAATTAAGCTGGTTTATAGGTTTGTAACATCTGAAAATAAAACACGGATTTAATTCAGTTTGTTGCATACGATCGTGATTTAAAATAGAGTTTAATCATATTTGAACATACTTTGAAAACATTAATTGGTAATATTATTTCAAATAAATAGACTATATATTAATGTTTCTATAAAATTCGAAAACAGTTTCTGTTGAACGAACACTATATTTAATTATGTATATTGGAAAATTAGTTAAATTCAAAATTAGATTAAAATCAATACAATATTAGATTTAGATACTTCCTTTTCAGTACATAGTTTACATTTTGATATTTTAAAATTTTGAAACGACTTATATTTTTGTATCAAATAATCGAACAGATGAGAGTAGATAATGCAACAAGTAGATTTTTGTTATAAAAAATATAGATATGTTTTCATATTATAAAAGAATAAAAAATCGAGACAAATATTAAAAAAATATTTCGAAAAATTGGTATATTCGCTGACAGCTGATACTTTTTTATTGGACATCATTTTATACAAGTATAAAAGTAAATTCAGAACGTTTTTTTTTCATATATTTTTTCTACAAGTTGTATATTGTAAAATTTATATATTTTATACGAGAAAAATCTGATAACATGAAAACTTTATTCAATTTACTTGGCGACATCGCACGATATCAATGTTGAAATATCCGTTTTAAATTTATAACAAAGAAACATTTTTCTTTAAAAGTATATTTTATTTAAATGTTTGATTAAGAAGAGAATTTTTTCTTACAATTTTAGTTAGACAAATATTTTAGAAATGAAATTATCAAGTCAATGGTAAGACGTTCAATATAAATTATATTATTAGAATTGAAACTAATTTTAACAGGATTTCGAAACGTCCTTCTTTCAAAAGGACGATACTTATTGTAATTATCAGAACGCATTTTACATCCTTCTTAATACTGTGAATAAGATGTTTTACTCGATTTATTTTTTTTTCTGATTTGAATTAAAAATGTATTTAAAATTATTTCATATATATCAACAATTTACCAACAAAAATCTTCAAATACTATTACAGGTGAAATATATTTATATTTTGTTTTATTTCTTCTAGTACCCATCATACCAAAATTTATTTATGACATGGAACATCCAAACGCGAAATTAGATGTAGCACCTGCCACGTCCATCGAACCACCGACAACGTTCGCAACATCAACTCCAGTATGGCCACTTGTTACTCAAGGAAGTCCATATATGTTCAATACTTCAAACTTAGAATATTTACAAAAGGGCATAACTACCATCACACCGGATACCTATATGACAGGTTAATTTTTTCAAATATCAGTCGTTTTATAAGTGTACTGTTCAATTCTAATTATCATTTTATATTCATACAAATACATGCATGTTTTGTATTAAATTCAGTATTAATTGTATTTTATAATTATCTTCTTAAAAAAATATTTTTAGTTTTTATCAACATTGAATAAATTTCAGTATATGTTAAATCAAATGAATAATTTTTAATTGATATGGTAAACAAGAATAGAATTTCAATTAAAATCAATTCATTTAAAAATAAATATATTTTATAATTTATTGGATCTGAGGCAGAGAGAAAATTGAAAATTTTTATTGATGAATATTTTATTGTAAAAAAATATTCACTATTACATATATGCTATATTGTTCTTATAGATTTAAATCTTTTACGGACTGAAAATGTGTATCGTTACATATTTACACTCTTTATCTGAATAAAAAGAATCAATTTTGCTCATTTTTTTCTTATTTTCTAATTAATTTACTATATCATTTACTTTTCTTTTCCGAGTACTGGAAATTTATTTAAATTTGTCTAGAACTCACCGAAATGTTTACTTCTTTTTTTCATTTAATTTATCTCAAATATTCATTCAGTGTTATTTAACCCTCATTTCTTTATTTACAAATTTTAATTATCTATATTACATTCTCTTATTTGTTTTTATGTTTTTACGCCGTGCATATATTTATATAATATTATAGATAATTATTCGACAACATTAAGTCCAAAGGAAGCAGAGAAGAGTCAAAGACACAAAGATCTTCTCGAAGAAAACGTTGTAGTTGGAGTATTGTTTGCGGCCAAAGCGATTGTACAACTTTTAGTCAACCCTATCGTTGGGCCGTTAACATACAAGTAAATATCTTCCTAATATTTTTCATATGATTGTGAATATATATTTTTGTTCTTATTATTTCTTCGATTTTTACAAATCATCTTTTAAAACTTTGAAATTTAGACATAATTTAAATGTTTATAAAATACTGAGTATGATTAATGGACACTGCAAGAAAATTCTTCATTGAAAATAATAAAAATGTAAAATTAAGGAATATGTTTAAATATATAAAAAAATTTAGAAATATTTACAAATAATATACTAAATGAACAACTTAATGCAGATATTAATTCAATATTTTATTTATTAAAATATGAATCCCTTCTTCTGTGCTTTATAGATAGAAAAACAGAAATAACCCTTAATAGAATACTTTGAGAGTGATCTAATACTCTATAACCGAAAAGAACTATTTTATATTTTTATTATTAGAAAATATCAACTTAGTAGTAGAAACACAAATAAATATTAGTAAATAAGAAAAATACAAAAAATTAATAAATAACTAAAAACTTAATAAGTAATTTAATTGAATAATATTGGATAATTGTAAGCATAATACTTACTTTTAAAATATTAAAAAAGGGATACGTGTCTATAGAAAGACGGTTGCTATATAGACCGTACTACCTTCATCACCAGAAACATATTTTCGCCATGCATAATGCATATTATCTTTAAAAAAATCATAATTCGTACGGCACAGACACTTGGTATTGCATAATATAATAAATATGTATAAGAAAGTTTCAATTTAGCAAGTATTATACGTGCTATTTTTTATTTGGTTTATTCGTTTAATTATAAGCTGAACGATTTTGTAATACTATTTTTTAATCAAAGGTATGAAAAAATCTTATTTAGATAAAATATGTGCTTTTCTTCAAAAATATTTTTATTCGGATAACCTCAATGCGGTTTTTTATTGAATTGCTGTTTCAGTTTTTACTGCATTTTTAGTATATGATGCAAGGAGTTAATCATATAAAAAACATTTCATCGAAACAAAATATAAACAAAACTATATGTCAAGAATGATAAATAAAATAACTTTCAATTATTCAATTGAAAAATATGTCAAAATCATTAAGAAATTTGTATTTTTCCAAATTATTTTTTTTAATAATATATAAGTTTGTCCATACGCTTACTAGATGGTTAATGAAACATTTCTGCTAAAACTATTTGATTTAATCATAATCTTAATAGCATTAACATTTAAGTCATTTTGTATTTTAAATATGTAAATTAGACACTGTTTTACAACAAAAGACATCACAGAGAAAACACACTGTTTACTTCAAATAATTAGTACTTTAAATAAGTATTTTGTTATATCATAGCATGTGATTTTCGTTTTATCTTGTAAAGATCAAATATACATTGTTTAATCGCAAATGTATTACTATTCAGTTTATCATCTAAGAATAAAATGTATTGTTGTTTCTTAATTTAAATTTAAGCGTTTTCCAATTGTTTACTCCACCCAATAAGAAGTTATAGTACATTTTGGTTATATTGAATGATTGTTAGTATATTTTATGTGTGTAGAATTTTTGGTATTATTATTGGTAGTGATTGTAGGTCATATTGCTTTATATAACGATAAAAATATAGTTGTAAATTTCAAAGATCTGTATATCATAAATATATCTTTCTAATCTTAGAGGATAAACTGATAGCATGGCTAAAAAAAGAAAACGTCTTGCATAAAAACAGATGCGAAATGTAACGGAAAAAAGTGGTAAAGAAAGTAACATAGAGAATTTGAATACAGATGAAAATGATGTTTTTAATATTGAGGGTATAAATAAGACATATTAGATACAATGTTTTCGAAATGGACGAATATCTCATCATTGAAAGGAATGAAAGGGTGACGAAAACATTGAAACTTCATTTTACATATTTGTCGGAAAAGATGGCACCAATACAAATCTGAGCCATATAAAGGATTCATACTGATAATATTATCTAAATAAACATCTCAAAAATAATATTATCTCCTGGTAAACACATACATTCTCGTGGAGATGCATTTTCATTATTTCTCAGCGATCACTTTTTAAACAGGATTGTGAAATATACAAATTGTCAAACCACTTAGAGCCTTGAATGCTCCTGTCATTTTAACAATTTTTTTTCCTTCTGATATTATTCTCTATCACGCAAATGTTTTTCAATCAAAATAAAAAAATCGTCAAATGTATCTCAAGATCACATAGTGGTAGTACAATAAACAAACTTGAAGAATCAAAGTAAATAAGAACTTTTAGAAATTATTAATTAAACTTGAATAAAAAATCATATCTATATATCTATATATATATATATATATATATATATATATATATATATATATATATGTATGTAAATAATTTAATTTTGTCATACAATATAATCTTCTATTTTTCAGGATTGGATACAGTATACCAATGTTCACAGGATTCGTCATCTTGTTTTTTTCAACATTGAGTAAGTCAGTATTAAATATTTACTTTCATTATATACACACGTTGTATGTATATATATATATATATATATATATATATATATATAAAATTTTCATATCTGAGAACAAATTCCAACACAGGCATTCACCCTTAACGCTATCCACTGTTTACTTTTCGTATTACGAAATGCTATTGTTCTATAATTCTCAATGAAAATAAACACGCCTGTTAATTCTAGTGCTATCTCTTAATACACACTTTTAATGTTTTTTACTGGTCAATTTTAATTTAATGCAACGAACGACAATTGAAAAATCTATTCGACTTGAGAGATATGTTATTTTTGACTGGAAAAAATTAATGGCGTGGTTACTTATATTGACTAACTGTTGATTGTAATGAATAAAATTTGCTCTTAGGAATCGCTTCGAATATTTTCTTAATTAATTTTTTTTGGAAAATGACCAGAAATAACAAATATTTTATAAATAATAGGCATTATTTCGATGAGAAAACATAAATAGAATTTAAAAATATTTTTGTTATGTGGAGTTTTGTAACCTCATGTAAATATAATTATTGTTCTTTATTAATTTATCTTTTTGTTTATCAGTTTTAAAATATTAAAAAATAATATATATATATATATATATATTGAATATAATCACCATATTGAATGTATTATTTTCATTTATGCTAAGTGTATATAATTTATATTCAGTTTCTTTTATACAGTGTTATAAACATTTATTGTTGTTAAATATCGTCAATTAGAACATTGTTAATGTGTTTATTTTATCGGCACCGTATACTCGAACCACAAGGTGCGTTCAGCAAATGTATTCTTAGCGAAATATCCGATTGTTATGCTTTACGAGTGGTTTTTCCTACCACAACTGATTGATTTCCATTCGATCATGTTTTCGCTAAAAATATTTCAGTATCAAATTACCTCTCATAAAACAAAAATACTTTATTACACCAATACATTTCTTGCTTGATTTAATGTGCATTCTAAGCAATATTTGACAGGTATTATTTTCGTTGTCGAAGAACATTCTACTAGTAATATTAATAAATTTATACTTACTAAATACTAATTACTATGAAATTTTTATAATAAAGTATATAATTATAATTTATTTTTGAATAAAAATAATCCCATTCGGTGAACATCACCGAATATAAATATTATTCAAATTGTTTAGACCTGATGTTTTTTTTAAAAAAAAAAACTAGAATGTGTTTTTAATATTTTTATGTAGATTTCAAGATATATATATATATATATATATATATATATATATAATGTATGTATATATGTATGTGTGTGTAAGAGAAGAGAGAGAAAGAATTGCGAATCAGTCAAAAAATACGCTGTCAAAATAAAAGAAAGTAACTTTTCACTGCTTGCACAAAAAAAAACTCAACCATACCTTAGCCTTCGATTCGGCTTCGTAACATAGTCATGGTATTATGAATATGAGAAATGCATTGCATAATGAACCTAATTGTATACATTTCTGTATATATAGAAAGTTATTGAGACAAATTTGCATTTATGGACCATTGTCAATATACAAATACATTTTTCCAATGACAAATACTTCTCGTTACAAATTTCGAGATAGTGAATTTACACCGTGCAATATCATTGAACTTTCACATAACTAGAACAAGAACAAATTTTAAGCTTTTTATATAATTGACTTGAATACAAATTCAAACAGATTTTATTTAATTTTTCATGTTTTTGTAATAAAAATTAGCATGAACTTCGTAGTCAAATATAAGAGTATCCAGTACTTATAAAAAAATAATTCGAGAATAAGTAAAATTTACTTTTTCTATTTGTATTATATATTAATTTTAATCTCTCAAAATGTTCTGTATTTAAAAAATAATTATAAACTTGTTTAAAATGAACATCCCCATAAAAATGATTACTTTAGTGGTTGGTCATGAATTTATTTTGTAGACCAAGTGAATACATAGACATTTTCAGAATCATTTTAAAATCCATATTTTCTATTTCACTAATATATATATATATATATAAAACTTAATAAGAAGGAAAATCACTTTTATTTTCTTTTAATTAGATTTAATTATTGAAAGTGTGAAGGCCGTTAATATAAAATATTTCCGCTCTAATACTCAAATAACCATTACGTTTATTATACAGTAACATTATATATATATATATATATATATATATATATATATATATATATATATATAGATAGATAGATAGATAGATAGCATAGTAATTAATTTAAATTGAGATAGAAATTGAATTAAAACGTGCTAATAATCTATTCAGGTAATACATAACTATATGTTGAATGAATATATTTCAAAACTGGACACTACTTAGTGGTTAAACAATTTATTTGAAATATTAAATGCATATGAATAATGAATAAAGTTATATATGTTGACAATACCTTCAAAATAATTTTTAATCATCCCAAAGTATTAATAACTGACTGTATATTTGTTTTTTTCTTCATTTTTTTTACATTTTAAAGTAAATACCAAGTAATGTACAAATCTGAAACATAATCAACCCAATTTACAAATAAAACATATTCGATTATACAGTTATGAATAAATATTAAGGGAAACAATGCTTTAATTAATAAAATAAAGTGAAATATGAAAGTCCGTAATATTTTAGATATCAAAAATTATAAGAAATATACGCATTTCTTATGTATTTGGATTCTAATTAGTTATATATTTATTTTTTAATTTTTGGTCAAAAATGTTACTCGTATGTCTTTATTAGTAAATTAATTAAAAATTAATTTTAAAAAATGCAAGGTTAAGAGAAGAGTGATAAGAAGTGATCTCTTCTCTATGTACCTTATTTAGATTTTTTACATTGGCACATATTATTTAGAAATAGATATTTTTACAATTTACAACATACTTTTTTTCAATAATCTACAAAAATAACCATAACTGTATTATATATATATATATATATATATATGTATATATATATATATATATCATGACCCACATTCTTTAGAAATTTTATTAAAGCAGTACTGTACCAAAAAAAGAACACACAAACCTGTATTACAAATCACTACAGATTTCTTAAACTACTTCAAAAATTTTTACATACACAATAGTATTATTATTTAGATCATGCATATTCACGAATATTTTTAAAACGAAACTAAATCTTCCCCTCAATTTAGAAGTTATTCATGCAAGAATGAAAGTCAATTCCCACAAATATTGTAACACACATGAAAGTAATATATGTTTTCTAAACAGTAATTAACATTTACTTCCGTATAATTAATTTATGTCTTAATTTACATATCTATTATTCTTATTTAAATTAGTTCAGCTATAAAATTTTAACGGTTCTTTTTCATATATTTTAGCCAATCGATTTCAGCATTTTTTTAAAGTTTTATCGCGTTATATAAATATATATATATATGCTATGTATATATATACATACACACAAATATATATATATATATATATATATATATATGCTATGTATATATATACATACACACAAATATATATATATATAGGAGAAATCACAGCTATCATAAAAATAATTGGAACATGTAACACTAATTATCCATTAGTGACAAAATTTTGTAATCTGTTATTGACAAAAACAAAAAAAATCTTATCATATTTAATACGTTATATATATATATATATATATATATATATATATATATATATATATATAGCTATTAAATATGTATTTGTGATTGTTGAATTTAACAAAATTTTCAATTAGTCTTAAAATGTCCATATTTATTTTTATTTGATCGAAAGTTCGCATAAGACTAAAGTAAAGGACATACAATGGGTAATAGTTTCGTTTCGAAAAGAGATTCTATCACCAAACAAATTTATTCTAATTTTAAATTATGTTCTTCAATATGATAAGAGCTAAAGTATGCGATTCTGTGATACAGTGATACTGATTGTCTTAAAATAATCTCGATTATCAGATGCTTTCGATGCATTTGAATTGTAATTTCATCCAGGGAATAAACCACTCCTTCTTTTTTTAAATTTTCTATTTATTATCTATTTTTTACACTTTTTGTATCTTATTTTTTATTTATTTTTTACTACTTCAAAAGCGAATATACATCATGATATAAGTACGCTTTCAAAAAAGGAATATGTCTCTTTTAGTCTGATGGAGTAAGTTCGATTTGAATTTTTATTTTCACCCAATCGGGATTTATTTGATTAGAAAAGTGTTGTGGATTTCGTTCATATGATGGATTATAAGCTAGTTATTAATAAAAATATTCTTATTAGTCAGTTAAAAATATCTTTGAATAATAACAAGAAATTAGAACAATAACAATTTTTTGCACTTAGGGAAAATAACTTAAATAAATATATATTTTTATATGATAAATATATATAATGTATATATATATATATATATATATATGTATTTAGTAAACTTATATCTTTTCTTAAAATTCACTCCTTTACAAAACACAAAAGTATTTTCAGATTTTTTTAATTAAAACCATTATAAATTAATGAATCATTGAATTCAATAGTTTAATAAATAATGAAGTGTTACTCAACTTCTAAGTACCCTTCTATAATATACTCAAATCACATATTATTTGCAAATCAAGTACTTCCAATCGAGTATATACTCAATTTGAATTTTCAATCAGTCAGTGGGTCAATTGAGAAACTCAAGCGAATTGAAGAGCACACCGTTGACATAAATTACCGCTTAAATGAATTCGGTGTTTCTTCCTTATATTATCAATTATAATTTGACATATTTTCAAATTTCCTTTTAGTTTATCAATCCAATAAAAACAGATCTTTTTTAATAAACTCTTAATTAACGTTTGTGATAATAGCTTCGTTGCCCGTAATTCTATAGTTATAAACTAAATCGCTTCGAATAGAAATAAAATTAATTATAATTCAATTTTATAATTAAATATGGTTTATTCCGGAATTCTAAATAAAATATTTATTCGATTTTTTCATACTTAAAGTGTTGTATTTTAATATATTTACAAAAAATATTAAAAATATTAAAGTAATATTCATTTATATACATAGGATAAAATTAACAATGATGAATATACGAATATAAAAGTATCTTTTAGAAATATTAATGTCATAGATCGTGTTATTTGGTAATAATAAAATAATTTTTTGACTGATAGCTTTTTCTCCTTTTTAATATTTTATTTTAACTCTTCTATTCTTTTCATACAAAGGACATGACACAATACAATCGATCAATAAAACAAAACCAGTTGAAAACGAAGAGACCACTCCGTTGCAGGAATTTAATCTCAAATTTGTGTGTATTCTATTCTTGTCTTCAAAAAGTAATTGAAAATTTCCCATTCAACGCCGAGCAATAAAAAATCTTTTTCATCTATTTACTTATTAAGCAACTGAAAAGATGAAATTAAATTATAACTGGCAATACATAACTCAAACAATATTATTTTATATTAATACAGAGATGAAAACGACTGGCAGGTACGAATAAACCATCTTGTATTTGTAACTATGAACGCAAACATTAAAATATTTCTTAACGAAATTTCTTGCAAAATCATTTTTGTAAAACTACCATTCGAATCGAAAATATATTGGATTGATTTTTAAATTGATTCAGTGTCGATATTTCAACAAACCCAAACGTTAAAAATATCTTTACTGCAATAATGCAATAACCACAATAATAAAACTGAAAATAATAAAAAGTGCAGTATGTATGTCAACGATATTTTTTATTCGTGTAATTCGTTTACTACACACTTCGATATTTTTAGAAAAATAAAGAAAAGTTTCAAAACTATTTAATATGTAATAAAAAAAATGTTGGACACAAAAATTAAATTATTTTGTATAAAACCTTTTAAAATATACATTTATTTATTTAAAGACAATTCTTAAAATTCATAAGTTTGTTGTCATACAAAAAATGTTTCTTCTTAGTATTATATTATTTCTTCTAACTTTCTAGTACTTATTAGTTCTCCTGAATATTTTGTAACTAATTTCCATGTGTTTCAGCTTTTTTTAAAAACAGATATATTAAATATCATGTCTAATTAACAACGTTTATTCATTTGAAATATATCCGTATAAAAGTTACATGTAATAAAAATTAAATTATTTTTTGTCAAAAATAAATTATATATTTGTATATTATTATTTTAAAAAAATCAGTCGAACCTATCACTGTAAACTGAGATTACTCAACTATGTCTCTACACACATTACTTCAAAATTTGTTCAATCGCTGAATATTTGATTTTTCTGTCACATCATAAAATATTTTTACTATCAAAGAAAATACTCAGTGTGGACATATTCTTTTATATCTTACCTTTTATAACACTTCTCTTTATTAAACACTTATTATATATAGAAAAAAGATAATATTTATATATATATATATATATATATTATTGATAATAAAGTTTCAGTAATAAATCGATAACAAAAATTATTTGAAATTTTATAAAAAATATTAATGTTCATCGTAAAAACCGATCTCTCTAAACTTTATAAACGGTTAGTAGCATTTCTTTCAAACTTCATAAATTTTCTAGTAATCAATTTCTGCAAATTCTTTTATTTTTATCTTCATTTCCATCTTACAAATGTCTGCGTTTCTTTTTTATGAATATTTGAATAATCTAATGAAAGTAAAAGTAATTTAGATCAGATTAGACAAATGAGGTTAGATGAATTTGAGTATGTTCTATTTTATTTTTATTTATTTAATAAAAAGTTCTGTATGAATTGTATACTTGTCTTGATAATTACTATTTAATATAATGTTTGCTGAATGTGATTGATAAATCTTATTTATATTAAATTTAAAAGAAATCCTACGAAAAAAAATATTTTTAATGATTTAGCTATACACTTCAATAATTGTTTAATTCTATTATAAATTATATTGTTCAACTACATATTATACAATAATCAAACTACAATAGTATATTATTCTTTATAGTATTATATATGACTACAATAGTATATTATTTTCCTTTTGCAAATTTTATTGTGTATACATTTTATGTGTTATTGTGTGCCATTGATAATAGTAAAAAGTTTCTTGTACAGATTTTCAAAACCTTTGTTGTAAATGCAATTAATTCACTTAAAGTAAAAAATCTTATTAGATAATAAAATATCTCTATTGTAATTAAAATTTAGTGTAAATTAGTACAAAAAATAGACTACAATAATACCATTTAAATTTTATTAAATCCATTACAAACCTTTTTAATTTTTTTTCTAACATATTATTCTATCTGTTTAAATAATCACAGCATTATAATATAAATTAACAAATTACAGCGTTAAAAATGCTGTAAATTAATAAAATACCTCGGAGCATTGTCATTTCATAGTAATAAATAACTATGAAAATATCCAAATTTTAATATTATATAATTAATTAGTTTCACATACAATTATTTTTCATAACATGTAGAATTAATTGTATTTTACTACAATGTGTACACTGTTTTGATAAAGTAATGCCAATGCTTTTATGTGTGTGTACACTTGAACAGTATTGTCTATGAAGCATAATTGTATTTATAAACTGAAATATTTCATTCCTCTTACTATGTATCTTTATAAATGTATACTGTATTTTTTGCATTTAAAAATTTAGAATTTTATATTTTTCACTCATCTTGACAGGTAGGATTGACAGGTTTATTGTCAAGTGTAAACAGAAACTCTTAAAATTAAACATAACAATCTAACTTTTTATAGAAAAGTTGAATACTGTAAAAAAATGAACGCTTTATATATATATATATATATATATATATATATATATATATATATAGATATATAAAATCAATTTTCCAAACATAATAAACGATCACGTCGTTCACATTATGAAAAACTAAAAAAACTTGATTTTGAAGTTATTGGAATTGTGGTTCTTTTTTAAAGAGGTTTTCACATGCGATGAGGAAAGATCAAGCAGTAGTCTTATCAGTATGACGGCATCTCTCCTTTGATGTCTTATAGTTTTTTTTTATTATTTTTGCTGGTAGATTTAATAAATTTAGTTATCATTTGATGCATCTCCTTGATTTTATATTTATTTTTCACATATTTGTAAAATATTTAATAAATCTAACCGTGATAACTGTTTTAGAAATAATGTTAAATTGTTTATGATATTTTTTTTCCATTTCATCTATGTTCTCATTTCCTTCATTTTATTTTTGTTCATTGGTATTTAATTTCATATTATTTTGAGGATATAATTATTGAATTAATTGTAGAAAGTTTCATACTGGCTTGTTCTTAATTTCCAAGCTTTAGTTTCGTTATTGTTCATTTTTCATACCTTTCTCTTAACTTTTTCAATTAAAGATCCATCGTTGTTACATTTAGGTATATACATATATATATATATATATATATATATATATATATATATATATAAGTACAATTAATTTCAATTAATATTTTTTATATAGTAATACTAAACTATGTTATAATATTAAAAAAAAACATTTTTCTATTACAGTATTCGCTTTTGGACGTAGTTACAAGGTATTATTCTTAGCACGCGCTCTACAAGGCATAGGTTCGTCGTGTTCAAGTGTATCCGGAATGGGAATGCTAGCTGAACGTTATCCAGACGACAAAGAACGTGGAAACGCAATGGGCATCGCTCTCGGTGGATTAGCACTCGGTGTACTTATAGGACCACCATTCGGGGGATTCATGTTTACTTTTTTCGGAAAGTCAGCACCCTTCCTTGTTTTGTCAGCACTGGCCCTCGGAGATGGCTGTAAGTAATGCCACGCCGTAATACAAATCATAACATTTGCATATTTTAATATAAATGTTCCCTGTTTTGCTATTCTCATAGTGAGTTAATTAAAAAAAGAAAAAACTTTCAACTGCAAATGTACGCATTTACATGAAACGAATCTAGTAATGTCTTCAATAGTTATTTTATGTGTGCGTATGTTTTAATTTTGTATAAATGAAAGATTAAAAAAGAACTCGTGGATTGTAGAGTACGTAACATTTTTATACTTTCATATTTTTCAGTGCTTCAATTACTCGTACTGCAACCATCTATAGTTCGATTAGAATCAGATCCACCGTCACTTAAATCGCTCATCACCGATCCCTACATTCTCGTTGCAGCTGGTAAGAGAACATTTTCTTCTACTCAAAGATATTGAATATAAAAGTCGATTTCAGAATATACATCTATATATTATGCTAAAAATGAAACCCCTTAACACTGAAATAAAAATAGTTTTAACGAAAGTATTTGAAAAGTAGGTAGGAAATTCAATACATTATTTATATGTTTATATAAATTAAAACATAAAACCTCAAATATTTTTTTAAATATAATATCTGTCCATTAGGAATTCAAATCACCATACAATACACGAATAAAACCATTACGACAGAACAAATGTAAATATGTATGAAATAGTTTCGTTTTTATAAAACAAACTTTCTGTCAATTAATAAACATTCTGTATCTGTCTAATATACTTTTTTTTCGGTTCTTTACAATAACATAGTTTATCCATAAAATATCACTGATTTATATAAAATAATTACAAATAATAAAAGCATTCTTGTTTAACAATCGAAATATTTTATGTGTCGTACAAGTGAACTGACTTTCACACTTTATTTCTTATTTACATTTTTCGCAAATAACATGACGATGTTTCAACACCGTGTATGAAATTGTTTCGGAGCATTTTTACATTAAAACATTTGATAATACATTGAATAACAATTGTATAATTTTTTTTTCAGCATCGTAATATTTTTTTTCTAATTAAATGCATAAAGATACTGGATCCATTTTAATATTTAGACCGTGATCTGTATAAATATTAATGAAATGTTTACATTGTTTATGAAATCACTTCATTTTATTTTGTTAAATATATATATATATATGTATGTGTGTGTGTGTGTGTATATACCAGATTTGTAATCATAATCTTCGAATCCATTATCCCTTTTGTACAGTACCGCGTTAATTTCAAAAATTAAAGTTTTAATCATTAATTTTTGTTCCTTTTTGTAACAGTTCTCGTGTTTTGGTCATCTTTATTAAAAACATAATCGAGAACATGTAGTTCATTTTCAATTCAAACTAAATATGGTTTTTTTTCTATTTTGTTGAAACTAAATCTATATATTGAATGTTCAAGACGATTTTATTCTCAGGTGCTATTACTTTCGCAAACTCTGGAATCGCGATGCTCGAACCTTCATTGCCACTATGGATGATCGATAAAATGAATGCAGCTAGTTGGAAACAGGGAATTACATTTTTACCAGCTAGTATATCATACCTCATAGGTACCAATTTATTTGGACCACTAGGACATCGAATAGGCCGTTGGCTTGCTGCATTAATCGGTCTTATCATCATTGGCATTTCTCTTATGTGTGTAAGTACATTTTGTTAGTAAAAAGTATATAATATGTTTCGTAAATATTAATGTTTATACTTATACTATTCAATATATTTAAAAATCTAAAAGTATGAAATTTAAGAAAGAAAATTTCTAAAAAATGGTATTTTTGTATAAAATTTAAACGAAACTCTTGATGTTAATGGATGAAAAAAAATTGCAATATCTTAAAATATAAAATAACATTTATATTAGTGTAAGTGCTCGTTAACCTTGACATCTAAGTTACTATGTCAACTAATACATATCATCGATGTTAACGACCTTTCTTTCATTCAGTCATTGCTCCTTGAACAATATGTTAATTTTTTACTGAGCATTCATATCACCACGGATATTACTTTCTCTTGGTGGAATCACTTATTGAAAAGATCTTTAACCTTCAATTTTTTCTTGCCTAACTCATTCAATTTAACATTTATTGGTGCATATCTTATTATAAGACTTAATTTAATAATATATAATTTTGAAATTATATATATATATATATATATATATATATATATATATATAAGTCGTTTGTAGTTAAGAGTAGCCTTACAACATGGAATTAGTATCGGCGGGATAAAACGATTAAATCTTTCAGTCAAAAAATTTAAATATTCTGTATTTTCTTCTCTGTAACATAACATGTACATTATTTCAGTCTCATCATTTATTTTACTATTCCACATTCATATACCTAGTCTGATTTTCACTATTCTTCTATTTCTTAGTTTTATATATTTTTGATCCATTCTCTCTGTGTATGAACACTCGTACTTTAGCACATAGTTATTTTTTACATTTTGTTTTCATGACAGATACCACTAGCAAACCAAATGAGTCAGTTAATAATACCAAACGCTGGTTTGGGCTTTGCCATCGGTATGGTGGATAGTTCAATGATGCCTGAACTTGGATACCTAGTGGATATTCGCCATTCAGCAGTTTACGGAAGTGTGTATGCCATTGGTGATGTTGCGTTTTGTTTAGGATTTGCAATCGGTAAGAAAAATAAAGTATATAAAAATATTGATAATATGTTATTAAAAGTTAATCATTTTTATGGATGATTCAAAAAAATACTTACAATTTAGTCGACAGTATCTTAATTAATACATTCCATTTTTTTATAAATACTTTTAAAACTTACATTTTCTGAAGGAAGTCTTTAGAATATTTAAAATTGTGTGTATTTTCTGTATACAAATTTAATAATTTCTACTCTAACTGAAGATAATTCAGCAATGTAGAAAAACCCGAATGTGTGTGTAGACGTGCAAAAATATTTTTTAAACGATTTCAGAATCTATTAAAATATGGAAATATTGTCAATTATAATTGAAATTCTCTTTATAAATATATATGTTACGTTATAAAAGATCCGAAATGAGTAACATTTCGTGTAATTTGCAAACTCCTGCGGTTTTAAATTTAACTTAACAAAAATATCATTTTCAACAGGTCCTGCTTTAAGCGGTACTTTGGTTAAAACCATCGGTTTCGAATGGATGCTGTTTGGTATTGCTATTCTAAACTTTTTATATGCTCCTCTACTGATAATATTACGAAATCCATCAACGAAAGAAGAAAAGGAGGTAATCTCAATAATTAAAATATATTTTTATATAATTTTCATTCGGATATATGGTTTTAATAAAATGCAAAAGTGTACAATTTTTCTAAATAATTTGGTTCTAAAATTGTGTTTTAAATTTAAACTTAATAAGTATAAAAAAATGATGATAATTTTATTTCATGTATTAAAATATGATTTCACTTTTATTTTAAAATAATTCTTTAACAAAGATAAATCAAACTATTATTTAAATTCGAAAATGCACCCTATTTAACACCGTTTATTCAAATAAAAAAGATTATACAGTCAATTTTTATAACGTTTGAAATATGTTACAATAATATTGCAAAACTGTAACACAACTGAAAACGTTTTTTTATGATCTTAAGCAAAAAGGTGATTATTTTTACCACTAGTGCAAAAAATCACTATTCGTCTGCATAATATAACGTTCTGTGCTCCTCATGCTCTACTTATTGTACACTAAAAAATGTTTGCATATTTTTTTTAATTTATTTATTATCAAGTAGTACAATTCAGTTACACAATATCTATTTTTAAATTTATGAATAAAAATATGCAGCACGAATATTAAGATGTCAGTATTCATATTAACAAAATCATATTCTATTAACATTTTATGCATTTTTATCAGAACTTACAAATCTTGTTCACTTTGTTTTATTATCTCGAAATAATAATTTTCTGGTATATAAGTACGATATTGGAAATATTTAAATTCGATACATATTTGAAAAATATGTTTCTGCATTGATTATAAAATAATCAATAAGTAATCTAGAAATATTTTATAAAATAAAAATATTTCAATTATTTCAATTTAGATATTGTACTATCATTATCATTATACTTCGGAGGCTTAAAAACATAAATAATTGTCTATACACACTTTTCGATTTTGAGATAATATCGAATTTATATATAAAAATAATATTTCCGGTAATCCAACAACGATTTTTTTTATCATTTATAAATTCATAGTTTCTACAAAAATATTTTATAATTATAAAGAATTCGAAATAGTTCGTGAAATAAAAATTAACTACCTTTTTATCTCTTTTGAAAAAATTGTAAAATGTTATACACTTTTGTGTTTTTAAACCTTTAGTAATGATAAATTAATTTTAATTAGTATATATATATATATATATATATATATATATATATATATATATATATATATATATGTATATAATTCAATGTAAAAGAAAGTAATAATGTTTTTACAAAATAATTGTTTTACTAAAGATTAATCTAAAATGTAGTTTTTATCGTTGGATTCAACTGATTGGCTTCAGTTTGATTGCTTATCGGTTCCATTAAGAAAGAAGATCTTATCTTTGAAACCTCATGTTGTTTTAAGTTGGTTATTGGGGTTTCGATAACTAATGTGATTAGCGCCCGATCCTGCCATTTAAATAGTTTCAAAATCTAGGTATTCGTAGCCGTTTTAAAAAAATTCAGTGACTAGAACAGGAATTAGTGTTGACTCAAACTCGGAAAATTATTGAAAATGAAGTATTTGTGGTTTTGTGCAAAATATGAATTGGCGTTGTCGCAACAAAAATCAATTATTTTCCATTGACAAAAACTGGACAATTTATCTATATGTCTACCAATTCCGGCCACTACTGATCGTTTCATTAATTGTAACAGTTCAATAAACCACTCGTCTGTGGTTCCATCAACACAGCGTACACTTCTTTTGGTGAACGCCTGCTTTTCATTTCCTGTAATAATGACTCTCTATTTTAATAAGCGATATTCGAAAAACATATTGCAATTCGATCCATTAAGATTTTTTCACTGAGTTAGTGCTCGTCTCGCTCTCCTTTTTTTCTAAATTTGGAAACAAAACCAGAACATTTAATATGTTATAATATAATCGTTTAATGAATTTGAAATTCAAAGGCTACATCTATTAAAATTAGGAAGGGATTTATTGAAATTATCAATAGTTGAACGTCATCGATAAATGTGGGCTTTCCTGATCTTCGATCATCTTGTTTACTGAAATAATCGGAATAGAATTTTACTAATTACATTAGATATGATCAATTTGAAATTTTTTTCTCATTAAACACTACAAGAATTTTTCAATATTCACCTATTAAAATATATCCTAGAACTAATTTCTAAACTCAAAATTAAATTCTTATTGTGAACTACTGCAACACAGACCAATTATAGAAAACCGTCGTTACTTTCTTTTATAGCAAACGTATATACGAGTGTATTTGTTATTATTTTTAAACATATATATTTGTTTTTTTCATGCTTTCTCTTTGGATTGAATTTTAACAGTCGCTTATAATTGGCGAAAAATCTTCTGTACGGTACGTTACCTATCAAAACGAAGACGAAGAAGAATAAACAAACAATGATCTACTCATTTCAACAATTCTGCATAACTTATAATAATGCACATGGTGTTACATTTCTTTGTGAAATTTATTTTATGTAAATGTTACAACCATATACGAAAAAAATATATGTGCCGATATAGGTGTACGTGTAAAGTACCCCCAAAAAAAATGTATGTCTATCTTATCGAAATGCTATATCAAACGAGTATTACTAATTAGATGCATAACTCAGCATTATATTCAAACGATGTACAATTTTACATTGTGCATAAAAGAAAAACGCTACAGGTGATTTATATCATTGAATCTATACATAGTTGATATGTCAACCCACCGGCCTATATTGCCCAAAGGTCGTGGCAATTTAACGAACAGTAATACGTTAAGTTGAAACAAAAATGAACTACGCTGAAGAAACACCAAAAACTTACAAATCAAGTTCCAATGTGTTTTTATTTTACTATAGTTTAAAGTTTTTTTTCCTCGCACATTTACAAAGCGTGAATTTTAATCATTACAACGAAAGTAACAATTAATCTTTTCGATATATGTTCGAATCAGTACACATGTTATTTTCATAAAATGTCAAGTACATACGAGAAGAAATTATTTGCTGAACTAGTTATGCACGCTCAGTGTATGTTTGTTATTTTTGTGTGTCTTAAGAGCTCGAACTCATCAAAGTTAGAATTATAATCTGATAATCATGTTTTTCATAGGCTGCACGTTTATAATAAATGCACATTATAAACTTATTTAAACGTTTTAACTTATTATGTGTTTTATTATAATATTTGTTTGGAAACAAAACATTAAAACACGAATTAGACATTTTATAGGAGTGCATAAATAAAAATCAAAATTCAAAATTATAAATTTAGCTCAGGGTCCTCGTCAAAGGTTTCTTCGAATGGCTGCGCAGAATCCGTCCCCATATTATCGAGGTTGTTCAAAAAGATGCCCTGATCTTTCGACTGATTCGATTGGCTTGAAGAGTTATTTTGTAAAGTATAGGCTCTCCTATATGATCACAACCGAAATGTGACGAGTGCTTGAACGCACTGCATTTAAAAGAAATACGTAAAGCAAAAAAATATTACCTTACCACAATGCTTTAAGTGTCAACTTACTTATATTAAGCATAGCATACATGTACGAAATCAGCATATACAGTTAATCATTAAACTAATATGTTTTGTGTTATATCTATTAAACATATCTATATTATGTAGAGAGAGAAAACGCGTATTGAAATACTATTTATAAATCTATTGTGTAAATGTAAAGTTTTAAAATATACAGAAAATATATATTCACCCGACACGTGATCAATGTCTACATATACATATGATTTAATAATATAAATTTTGACCGTAAACTTAATATGATATAAAATTTTAAGAGAGAATTGCTAAACCAATCAACACTCGTTGGCGGTGGCTAAGTTCCCATATAGCAAGAATTGAATGTGAGCAGTGTTGAAAACTGGCAGCATTTGTTTGTAGTACTATACTAAAATAAATTTTATCGTGGAGTAAAGGGGATCATTCGTGTTAGCGCTTAGTTGACAGCAATATAATAATCATAATTAAACGAGTAAAATTTTTCATTTGAGCAGTTGCAATTTGTGAACTCGTCGCCGAGCATGCACAATGCGAGCGGCTGATATGTTATTCGCAGTAATAATAAATTCATATTAATAATATCGATATGGTACTCTTTCTGATTTCTCTAATGTTTGTTGTGTATATCTGTGTATTGATTTGCACGCTGGACCAGTCGCGTATATTAGATATTTATATCGTGTATCCCTTCCTTGCTCCATGTTCTGTATATGCTAATGTGTGTCTCATCAATGTGTTCTGCCAATCTACAGGTAGAGTGTGAGCTCTCCGACAGGTTATTGTGAATAGACAATAATCATCTTAAAAAAAATCAAGATAAAAAGAACCAACATTTTTTGCTAAAATAAACATTGCTAAATCTTTGTTGTGATGAGTATCAATTGTTATAGATGAAGCTGGTAAGGGTCCGAACAAACGACGAATTCGCGGCACTTTCTGTAGACTGAGCGCCTATTCTGTGTCATGGCGTTAAAGTCTGCACATTCATAAGGAGCTCGCGCTCATCTTTATATATTATATAATAGATGTATTTAAATTATAAGTATATAAAACCCCTTATTAGTGATATTATTATACATAAATGAATATATGAACAAATAGCTATATACATATTTATATATACATATAGTAAGTTATTGCATGAATAATATGAGACGAGATATCTATATTGATAAGCAATTGATGTTATTTAATATAAATTTAGAACAAATATTATTCTATAAGATTTAAATTCTCTCGAAAAGAGAAAAATAACTTTTGTGTATATTTATGTATTGTCTATTTATTAAATGGGTAATTAAACAATCATATTTTATGAAAATGCATCCAAACATGTTACAAATGTAACGGATATATAATTGCAAACAGAATTAATAAAATATTTATTTTACAAAATCTACAGTTTTTCTCAATCCTCGTGTCCTCAACTGTCCTATACAATCGATTGATGATCGACTACCCTATACAGCTTCTTTTAGATTCTTCAATTTTGTCTAATTCAATGAACGGCGTTCTTCACACGGATGCATGTATACAATAGTAACAAAGTATAAATTTAAGTTCGGATACAACAAAAAATATGTTTCAAATATATCACGAACGCGCAAAAAGTAAATCATCGATGTGTAAATTATTTTTTGTATACAATTAATTCAATTATATTACATAACGTTGTCATTAAGTTGTCGAGCAAGGTGAAATAAATTACATTACAATATGCAACTAGTAGCTGGTTTTCAAGTCAATCGACAGACAGTAAACTCGCTTACTGAATGTGTTCCAATTTCTTCTTTAATATATATATATATATATATATATATATATATATATATATATATATATATATATATATATATATACATTCAAAGTACAGCAGTGACTGAGTCTAGAAAAAAATACGAATTCACTGAATGCCCATTACTTTTTCGTCTGTTAAATATATACAACTTTACAGTTTAAGGTTTTGTCGCAAAAATCATATATAATTTCATTTATGTTTCTGTATATGGTTACATATTTTTAAAATTTTAATTTTATGCTTACATATATATATATATATATATATATATATATATATATATATATGTAATATAATATTCATTCAGGGATGATTCGAGACTGTTCCCCATGCATTTTGCATTACACTGTTTACATTTGTTTTACCTAATTTGATACAACAATTATTAATAATACAAAACGATCTTACTTTTAGGCTGTTGTACAAAAAATTAAGTGTATTTATTGCTTTAAAGTTATTTTCAACAGTAAGTAGGTTGCTCATAAGTTCTATGTTCATATTTTTTTTCTGTGTAGTGTATATGGTTAAATTTTCTATACGATCCATATTTTTCTGATATCATTGTATTATATGTTGTACTGTTTCTTCTTCGTTCAGGTTGTACACAGTACAAATTTCCTAAATATTTATTAAGTAGATATATCCATTTATTTTTAAATATAGTTTATTTTTACTATGTACACTCAACTGAACTACGGTTTTAATAATTTTAATTAATAATTTAAATAACAACTACCGTTCTGTACTAACTTAGTTCTTTATTATTTTATAGGCAGAGTTATATATGGATTGTTCTTTTTTTACATCGTCTTTATCTAATGCCAATTCTTAAAAACTGCTCATAATAGTTCCATTATTCGTTTTGAAGGCTGTTCTGTCTATCGTTTTAAATAGGATCGTCTTTGCTTATTTACTGGAAAAGACTGTTTACTTGACATGTCCAGTTTTATTTTTTATTGAGTTTTCTTTTCATCTCTATTCATTTCAGTTCTTCAAAAACAACATGAAGATAAAATGATTTATAAAACCTCTATGTTAAATTTTATAAACGAATCGTTACTTCATAAAAATCACACAATAAAATTGTCTGATCAATAGTTGATTATTTATCGTTCTTTAGCAGTAATTAGTATGATTAGTAATTAATAAAGGAACATTTTATAATTATATACTCAATACAATTAGTTAAAGAATCAAGAACGGACCATATGTGTATTGTATTATATTATTCATAAAAATCAATAATTATCTGCCGTTATTTAAAAAGTTTAAATGTTAAATACAATTATTCCCATATATATATATATATATATATATATATATATATATATATATATATATATGTCACGAATGAATTTAAGTATCAAATTATAATTAAATTGTATTTGATGTATATAATCATTAAATCGTATCACTTTTTGTCTTATTAGCCAATTATACTTTACAATTCATGCGTAATAATTTAATACAATACATTTACTGTTTGAGCCGAAGACCGAAGAAAATACAAAACAGTAGGGGGAAACACCCGTTCCAACCGCCCACTCTACAATAGGAGGATCTAGTATAAAAGTGATTATCAGCCAGGTTAATACTATCATTTTTAAATTGTGTTTGTTTAGTGTTCCTTCAAATATAAAATGGATTTATTTGTAAGTTCACATTATTATTAATTTATCTTTTTGTGGATACATAATTTTATATGTATATACAACAATAAAGGTGAAAAAAAGCAAGATTTTGAAAATGTTTCTTCCGGTTTGTATATATACATATATATATATATAATTATAATTATATATATATTTATAAATATGTATATATATATATATATATGTATATATATATATATATACATAATACAAATAGAAACTTTTATTAGTTAATAATATTTTATTTAATATCTATTTACAATTTGCACTAATTTGTCAGCTCTAATACACATTACATAAAAAAGATTATAAGAAAGTACTACAAGTTTTTTTTTCTTTTAGGTATGTATATATACATATATATATATATATATATATATATATATATATATATATATATATATATACATACATACATACATATGGTCGTTTATAGTGAAAGTGTTATTTTTATTTTTTTTGGAACTATATTCTTATAAACATTGATATAATTTCCGTATGTTACTATACGTGCATGCACTAATTCAAATTCACGTATATATATTTAGATATAACATTATAAATTTTATACAAAAAAAAATATGATTGTGTACATTACTGCAGTTATGAACGCTACTCTTGATTGTAACATTTATGAATCATGTAATTGCTGCAAATAGTGTAAAAATAAACATTTAAAGCGTCTAATTAAAATTTCTAAAAAAAAATAAATTGTAACCTAAGTATTATCAAAAATTAGAAATGTGTATGCAATTCATTTTTTAAATAACGACGGTTCGTTATATCGATTTTTCTAAAAGTTAAAATAAAATTCTACATTTGTGAACATGTCTTACCTTTTTTCAAAAAAAAGAATAATTGGAATTTAACATCTCCAATAATAGAATTAATAATATATACATATAAAGTTTAAATTGTCGGTTTTTGTACGATTGATATTTTTTTTGATGGTCTTGCTCCTTATAATTATCTTAATTAGTTATCTGTTTTCTAAAAAAAAAACGCACAGTCTAGTTACTAATTACATTTTATATATTTTATTCGTATAAGACAACTGCACACGACTTATTTTTAATTCTGAAACTAGAAAGTATTTACGGCATGTTATAATACATGTAGGTGAAATTATTTCAAACTGCAAATCTATTATTTTTTCATAAAAAACCAAAGCAGTCATAATAACATGTTGACATTATTTACAGTTCATTGGTTGTGAAATTATATATATATATATATATATATATATATATATATATATATATGTATATGTATATATATATATATATGTATAGTCGTATATGTATTTATGCATGTATATAAGCTATTCGTTATAAGTAAGTTGAATTCCTCTATAGACTATTTTACATTATTGCTAATAAATTCAGTCGTGCGTTAATTTTTTCATGGTATTATATTATATCCCATTACAGTAATTATTTGAAAACGCATTTTTCTTTACATAACGTACTGTTTCACAATATTTCGTTTATTTTTTTCTTCATTTTTATATAACTGAAATTAAATGTTCTATTTAAATGAATAACTGTTTTTTGTCGACACAGTTTAAATTACAACAAACGAATACATTTTTACCATGAAAATTATCGTAGTGATAACGTTTTAAAACAATAGTATTTTAAAACAATAATAACAAATGATATTAAGTACGAGTAAATCATCATATATACTAAAAGAATCAAATTTAAAATTGAACAACTATTAATTCGTTAATATTTTATTAATAATGACATTATAGTTAATATTTCAATAACATACCGACCTCTGCTTATTTTTAAATCATTTCAATATGTTATAAATTCAATAAGGGTAAAAGAATACTTTTCAGTCTAGTTGAATAGAAATTATTTAATATCTTAACATTTATGATACTTTATTAACTAATGGAAATAAAATATCTGTAAAACATATATATATATATATATTATATTTTTAACATGAATTTACTCGTGACTGCCTTAAAAAAATACACGTTCAAGTACATTTTTATTTCTGATAATCTTATTTAATCTTAGATGGTAAAAAAATTCTTTATTAATACAAAAAAGACGTCAAAATAACAAGACAGACAATTAATATTCTAAATTGTAATTTTTGAAGCGTTTTTTTATAAAAAAAAAACATTTACAATTTTTTTTGTGTTTGATATTTCTAATTTATATAGGCACCAACAACCTTGGCTGTCGACGCACCACTTAATCCTAAATATCATGATCATCTAATTTATAATCATTACTTATTGTTTATACAATTATTTTTGAAAAAATACAAACATAATTAATTTAGTCATTTCATAATATTATTTATAATTAGTGATTTTTAAAATATATTCTTTAATTTCTTCAATGATTTTTTATATCATTGATTAATACATAAATAAACCAGTCTAACATATATATATATATATATATATATATATATATATATATATATATATATATATATATATACACTAAACTTTTTCTGTTGTTCTTTAAAAAGGATTTAATATTTTTTTATTTTAAATTCAAAAGATCATATTTATAGTAATATTTTAAAGATTTGAGAATCATTCATTAATTGATTTTTTTTTCAATTAAAGGTGTCCACAACACTAGTACTTTGCGCTTTTTCGACTGTATTAGCGCAACAATACAATGATTATCAACCACAGCAACATCAATATGAACCTCAACAAGATTTTCGTCAACCACCATCAGCAATTTTAATGCATAAACAGGCATTAACTCATGATGGTGGTTTCAACTATGCGTTTGCAGCAGATAATGGTCTCAAACAGGGTGAATCGATTGCTCCTGATGGTACAAGAACTGGTGCTTATCAGTATGTAGATCCTAATGGTAAAACGATATCAGTAAAATACACAGCTGGAAAAGACGGATTTAAAATCCTCGAAGGGGATCATGTACCTAAGCCACCACCTCATGCAGCACCCCAACCTGGTTACGTACCACAACAACAGTACCAATCGCCACCAGCACCACAATATTCTCAATATAGACCAAGTGCTTCTCAAGACGATGGACAATATCGGGAAGAGCAATATTCACCTTCACCGGCTGCTGCTTATCGGCCGAGCCCGACAACATATAGTGGAAAATTGTATCATGCAGGACCACAAACATTTAATCCTTCTACACACGGTGGTTATACAGCACCGCGACCTTCTCAAACCAGAGAAAATGATGACTTCAGCGTTGAACCAGGGAAACCTCACACTTTCGGAAATGGATACTCATTTGAATTCGCTGGTTAAATACCAAATATTCTTTTAGATATGAAATTTATATTGTGATGTATTATGTTATTATAATTTCTTTTATTTCTTTAAAATAAATATTTTTATTTTGTTAAACTATCTAACTGTTTGTACTTTGAAATAAACAATGCATGTTGTTTAACCACCCATAAATTTACATAACGTTTTCATGCATTTTATTATAGTAGTACATTTTTAACCCTTTCTTTACGGAGTATGTGTCCGCGGCTATGCTTCCTCCGTACAGAGATTCCATCCGCGAGTGCCCACTTTATAGATAGAGTGAAATATGTGTAGTCTTATACAATAATTTTCTAAGTGTTAATTAAAAATCGAACTCAAATAAAAACAGTTGTTTTTCTAATTATATTTCATTATTTTAAATTATACCTTTATTAATACGAATAAAAATACAGATCCAAAAGCCGACTATAGATGGCGCTAGTATCCATGATTCGTTATGTGGATGCCGACTTATAAGCAGTCGTATCCACAGATCCCTGTATGAATGCCGACTAAAGTCGGCATAAGGAATGAAAGGGTTAAGTAATCCTATGTATACATAGTAAAAAAGGAGATATATTAAATAGTATTTTGTCTATGTATTAAATAGATAATCCATTTCTTAGTTATGTATATTGATAAATACTATCTGTAAACAATCTACCCCACTTTTTTAGAATAAAAAAATATTAGGTTACTAGGAAAATAATTGTGAAAATAAATAACTTTGATTATAAATGTATTTGATATATTTATAAACAATGATTGTGAATCAATTTTAGTCAAAAAGAAGATAAACGTACAAAATACAATTCATGCAGTGGATGTGTATCTAGATATACCTCTAAAAATATATATTATTGAGGATAGCTAAACATTGTATTATATTTATATATTCATTTCTAATACGATTTTTAGCAGACATAATATTTTTTATTACTTTTTAATTAAAATACATTACTGATCACTAAAGGATGTTACTTCTAGAAGTTTTAATATCCTTATGTTTTTAATAACTTTTTTCAAAACTTTATATTGGTAGCATATTATAATTGTCAACGCTTAACTCAAATTATATATAAATTTTATACCATAAATGCAGATATATTGAAAAAGTTGATGATTTAATTTCAGTTGATTGTATAATTTAGAATTATTTTCACATATCATGTGTAAATCCAAGTTTACAGAATTTGAATGAAATCTATACATTTTGTATTCATAACCTAGTTACAAATCAATATATTTAATACAATTGACAATGTCTCAGTTATCTCACCATGAAATTGATGATTTAAAACCATCAATCGATAGAGTCGTTTATAAAGTGTTAGGAACGAGCGACTCATCTTTAGTAAACACAGCAGTGAAATGCCTTATATCTGGATATGACAAACATAAAACTATTAAAAAGCTTGCAAGTTTAGTAGAAACAAGAAAAGCGGAAAAAGTAGCTGATAAAGTTTTTAATTTAGTCGATGATGTTATTGTTTCTCAGAAATCGAAGAAAAGGTCTCATGAATCAGAAGCCAAAGATAGTAGTGATGCTAAAAGATCAAAGGTTAGTTCAAAAAGTACTGAATCTGAAAAATCTGATGATAAAAAATCAAGTATAAAAAATTATCTTGATAAAACAGGAGACAGGGGTAGTAATGTTAAAAAAAGTTCTGATAAAAGTCATAAAAATGACTCTCAAAACAAAGAGGAGAAACTATCCGCCACCAAAATTAAAGAAATGATGGCCAATGCACAAAGAGAAATCGAAGAAAGAAAGCGTCAGCTTGAAGTTTTAAGGGGTGATACTCCTAAACCTGCACCGGTATCATCGTACGGTGTAACACCGATGTTGTTAAATCGTGGGGATGCAGACAAAGCACGTAAAATTGCTCAGTTGCAAGCGCAAATTAAAAATAAATTATCTTCTGGTATATTAGGGGCTAATATTCTTGCAAGTATTCCAGTTGCAGATAAACCAACACCTTTAATCTTAGATGATCAAGGAAGAACTATAGATACTTCAGGAAAAGCTATTCAGTTAACACACGTTGTACCAACCTTAAAAGCTAACATTAGGGCAAAAAAACGGGAAGAATTTAAAGCACAATTAAATGATAAAGTTGTAGAAGACTTAACTGAAACCCATTTCTTCGATGATCGAATAGGTGTAAAACCTGCTGTAAGAACTAAAAGAGCATTAAGGTTTCATGAACCAGGAAAATTTCAACAAATTGCAGATAGAATTCGAATGAAGGTAATTATTATATATTTATTTATATAATATATATATATATATATATAATGTGTAATTAGTCTCAATATGGATTTTTAGACACAATTAGAGAAACTTCAAAATGAAATTTCACAAATAGCAAAGAAAACTGGTATATCATCTGCTACAAAATTAGCATTAATTGCGAAACCAGAAAGTACTACAGATGAAATTCCTCAAATGGAATGGTGGGATTCAGTTATTTTACTTGAGGATCTTAAAGAAAAGGAAGATGGAAAAATAGCTATTAAAGAATCAGCAATTAGTAATTTAGTTGAACATCCAACTCAAATACGACCTCCTAGTAAGTTTTACTCATATTAATACATGTACATACACAAACTTATATTTCATGAAATTCTATTTTTATAGCCGAACCACATAAACCAATTTATATGCCAGTATTTCTCACAAAAAAAGAAAGGAAAAAATTACGTCGTCAGAATAGACGTGAAATGTGGAAAGAAGAACAAGAAAAAATACGATTAGGCTTAGAAGCTCCTCCAGAACCAAAACTTCGAATATCAAACTTAATGAGAGTATTAGGTACAGAAGCTGTTCAAGATCCAACAAAAATAGAAGCACATGTACGTGAACAAATGGCTAAAAGACAAAAAGCACATGAAGAAGCAAATGCTGCTCGAGCTCTCACAAGTGAACAGAAACGTGAAAAGAAAATCAGAAAACTAAAAGAAGACATAACATTAGGAGTTCATGTGTCTGTGTATAGAATCACAGATTTACATGAGATAGCCTCAAAAAAATTTAAAATAGAAACTAATGCTAAGCAATTATATATGACAGGCTGTGTAATGTTGTTTAAAGATTGCTGTGTTGTAGTAGTTGAAGGTGGCTCAAAACAACAAAAAAAATATAAAAGGTAAATATATAGTATTTATTTAAAGTAACATAAAATAATAATCAATGTGATTGAAAATTAAATTCAATTATTTTATATATGCAGGTTAATGTTACATAGAATTAAATGGGAAGAAGATATTGTGAAAGATGCAGATGGAAATGAAGTGCCAAATAAATGTGTTCTTGTATGGGAAGGTACTGCAAAACAGAGAAATTTTGGGGATATAAAGTTTAAAGTTTGCCCGACAGAAAAAATGGCTCGAGAACATTTCAAAAAACACAAAGTTGAACATTATTGGGATTTGGCTTACAGTGGTGCAGTTTTGGAACAAGCAGATGAATAACATTAATATTAATAGATTCAAAAACTATGTACATGTATTCAATAAACACTAAATTTTTATATTATCCTATTTTTAACCCTATTTACCAATGTAAAAAATGACCACTTATAATGAATTTATATTACTAATTGTATTTATCTATAGTATAACCTGACTTAAATTATTTATGAACTTTAAAATAGCATGTATGCAAAATAATAATTTTGCTTCTTTTTCAAATATTACATATTAATATGAGTTTTGAAAGTTGTCTCGATATTATTTAAGAAGAATATTACTGGTGTGCTTAATTAATACTTGCAATATTAAAGTATAATTATTTTATTTTACATAAAAACACATCAAATATGTGTATATATATATATATATACATATAAAAAATATAGCCAACTAACTGGAATACATTAATAAAAAAAAATCATTTTCAAAATTAAAACCATATTTATTTATCATTCTTTCTTAACATACATAAATGTTGCAAATTAATATATGTGCATATTTTTATAACATAAAATCAGGAGCCCACAGTTTAAAAGTTCTATCATAAGATGCTGTTGCAATGTACTGCGAATCTGGTGATATATCCACACACATCACTTTTCCATCATGACCTGATAATGTTTTCAAAGGTTGCCATGTTTTATTTGTCCATACTTTAGCAGTATTATCATATGAAGATGTAACTAAATAATGTCCACCATCTTTCTGAAATTTAACATCAGATAATAGATTTGTGTGAGCAGGAATAGTATACAGTACAGATCTTTTTCGGAGATCCCAAATTTTACAAGTGTTATCTTCACTAGCAGTGGCTATATGATAACCATTTGGTGAAAAGTCAATTCCAAAAATTGATTTTAAATGGCCTTCCATGAACATTATACACCGTCCTGTTCTTAAATCCCATACACGGCCAAATGAGTCTAATCCACTGAAAGTTAACATTTATACATTAAACAAGCAACATTTATATTTATATATGTATGTATATGTATGTATGTATGTATGTATGTATGTATGTATGTATGTATGTATATATATATATATATAAGCAGAAAGAAAGAAATACAAACCCCGTTGCACAAACAGATCCATCTATTTGAAAACTAATACAATAAACAGGTTTACAATGTCCTTCTTGGTGAAGAACTTCTGTACATTGTTCTAGATCCCAAAGCCGCCATGAAGAATCAAAGCAACAAGTGCCAAGAAATCTTCCAGAAGGATGAAACTGTAAACGAGAGACTCTATGTGGTTCATGGCCTTCAATATTTGCAATTGGTTCTTCACTAAAAAAGTGACTAGTTAGTATAGCATATAAAATAATATATAATTAACAAAAAATGACATACCGTTTAAAATTCCATAATTTTACAGAACCGTCCGACGAACATGAAGCTAAAGTACAAATAGTGTTTTCAGATGTAGAACACTTTGGATGAAAAACAATAGCACCAACATTACAAGTATGACCTCTTAATGTTTGTAGTAACTCACAATTTGGTATTGACCATACTTTGCATACACCAGTCCTAAAATATAACAAATATTTTTTAAATATTATAGTTTATATATATATATATATATATATATATATATATATATATATATATATATATATATATATATACACATTTAAAAGTTATTACACTATTATGATTTCAGAACTTACCAAGATGCTGTAGCTAATTTTTTTGAATCTGGACTGAAATGGCAATATGATATGGGTCTTATATCACCAATTTGACTGCTGTATATACTCATAGCTTGAAGTTTTTTTTGAATATCTTGTGTTCTTGCTGTTCTTGTAGCAGCAGGTAATTCAAGCTGTCTACGTGCTTCTTCTAATCTTTCACGTGCTCTTATCAATGAATAATCAGCAACCCATAAACGAGCAATCCTTAATGCTTCTGGACCCTCATGATACCAAGTTGATTCTTGATCTTTTTCTTGTTGTAAACGTTCTTCTTCTGCTTCGATTCTCTTTTTAATTGCATCTTCTCCAAGACTGTGATACCAAGATAAAGTCTTTATTATTTTTATAAATAAAGATATTTAAATAACATACCATGAAAGTATATCCCTTAATCTTTGACGCCTTTCTGCAGGTCCTTCACTAAAAAGACAAATAGGTTCCCCTAATTGCCTCAAATTTCTTTTTACTTCTGCATCATCTGTAGAAACATTAATTTGTCTTGCTTTTTTGCGTCTTTCAAATTCTTCTAACAAAGCTTGTTTATCTTTTGAAATGTGATCTTCAAGTTCCATATATTCTGTTCAAAATAAAAAAAATGTTGGCTACGATATTAAAACATCTATTTTTTATTTACCATTTGAAATATTAATTTGCGGAGCTTCCTCAGATGGGGTGTTACATGTTTCTTCTTCGTCATCGCTTTTAACTGGTGAGTTTGTAACTGTAGACAATTTAGCTCTTTCTTGAACTTCCAAAGATCCATAATGAATTGTTTTTTGTTTTTTTATGTAAAGTATATCTTCATCATCAGACATGCTATCTAAACAAATGTTATTTTCTACATGTGCATACATATATATATATTATATATATATATATATATATATATAAGCATTCATTCATATTCATTTAAATAACTTATTTTTACCTTTAATTAAAATTTTAACTTTTTATAATAAAATTGTTTGTAAGTTTTCCAGTGTTTTATATTTTAATTTGGTTAAGTTGATTAATTCTGTACCATATTTACCGACAATAAAAATGTCAGAGTTGATGTTGGTTGAAGTTAATAAGTATTGAAATTCTGAATTTTGCCGTAAAAAAACTTATTGTATATATTTACTTATAACGTGTTTAAAGAATAAAAGAAGGCATTTTTTCTGAAATTAGTGTAAATAATTATCGGATATTTGTAATCATTCAATTTAGTATTTTTCTTGTAGAATTCGTTCATTAGTTGTCGCATAAACAGTAGCGTACATATTTTTTTTGCTAAAGATAGACGTTTGCGTGCAAAATATTTACTGTTTTTTAAGTTTTCGTAATTAAGTTGAACGATAATATATAGTATAGTGGAAAAATCAATATTAAATCAATGGAAGAAGATAAACCCCACGAGCAACTAGAACCAACAGAAGATTTGGAGGACAATGGTGTTGATGGTGAATCTGAAGGACATTCAGATTACGACGATGACGGCGGGTATGATAATTTTGAGGAGGATGATGACTTTCGGCTACAATCCCGGGGAAGAGGAGGGTTTAGGTAAATACCTATATGCCGGCTGTTATCATCCTTCATTTTTAATATTTTTATTTTAAATTGGTTAGTTAAGTATATATTTAATAAAAATATAGTTAATAATTTTACTCATTTTATGTAATTATAAATTTTACTAAAGTAAGAAAGGAAAAAAATTACATAATTCAGTACATTTTTATTTATTTTTTCAGAAATATAATATTTGCATTTTCTAATGAAAATAAATTGTTACAAATAGTCACTATAGAATTTATATTGTAAAATTGGAAAATAAGTAGTATATAAGTACTATTTTTTATTTTTTCCTTTCTATAAATATAAACAATAGAAATATTGTTTTTTAAACATAAAATTGAGTAATATAAGTATTACGTATTCCTGCAATCAAATGTTATATTTGTAATTTATGTAGTATTTATAACAAATAATAATTCTTATCAAAAGAATTTTTATCAGTTCTAAAGTTTTCTTTATTTTATATTGTAAGAAAATGACAGTTATAAAAATTGAGTAGATGATGTGTTTGTTTATAAAATATTCATTCCACAGTATGTTGATCATTTTTAAAAATGTTTTATTAGATATGCATATATTCAGTTCTTACACTGGAATATGCATACAAACGTATGAATTTATTTATGAACAAAACTTCATAAATATTGAAACAAAATGAACTGTTAATGTGTTTAATTTATGAATGTGAATGTTAAAAAGTATTGATTAACATATTCAAAAAAACAGTCTAGTTTACAGTATATTGGGTTTTATAATAATTAAGTTTCCAGTTTATTATAAACACTAAATTCTTGTGCGTTAAGTTCATGTTTTAAAATATTAGTAAATCGATATTGTTTAAATTATGTAGTTTTGTATTTTTATTGTAAATATTAAGTACCTATACTATGATATAAATATTTAAATGTATATGTTTTGTCATTTATTAATATTTTTCTTTTATTACTTAAACATTAATAAAAACTAATTATGGCCACTTATAAATAAATGTATTTATAAAAATAAATATTGTATTATTAATATGTTCTTATAATAATAATAATATAAAAATTAATTTGAATTTTTTAAATACGAGATGTTATAATATTAGTACTATTTATTTTCTCTTTTTTTAGAGCGAGAGGTGGTAATGGACCCCCACGAAATTGGAATGGACCACGGGATGCACCACCTAGATTCAGAGGCAGGGGTTATGGACCAGGAGGCCCTCCTTTTAGAGGAAGAGGTGGTCCTCCACCTCTTTTTGGGCGTGGGGGACGAGGAGGTCCTGGTTTTGGAGGGCCAAATTTTGGTGGTCCAAATTGGGGTCCAGGACCAATGGGACCACCTGGAATGATGGGTCCAGGAGGTCCAAATGGTCCTCCATTTGGACCACCTGGTATGATGGGACCACCTGGTATGGGTCCTCCAGGAATGGGACCACCTCCACCGCATATGATGGGTCCAGGAGGTCCACCCGGAATGGGGCCTACAGGACCCAACTTTGGCGGTCCAGGGAATATGGGACCAGGACCAAATGGACCACCAGGCACAGGACCGCCAAATATGGTATGTAATGGGAAATATAATTTGTTTTATGTATTATTTGTTAGTTAAATTGTAATAAATTGCTACATTTTGACTAATATCAGTCATAACTTGTTTTATATTAATATTTGTAGTGTAATCAGTTAGTGATTATGATATATTTGTATATATTAATAGGCTCTACAAGGAATTGATATGAATAGTGAAATTTGGGTTGAAACAAAAACTAGTGAAGGCAAATCATATTACTACAATGCTCGAACCAGAGAAACAACATGGACGAAACCAGAGGGACCAAATGTTAAAGTAATTTCTCAGGATCAAGTTGAAGCAATGGCTCATGCAGCAGGGGTGAATCAAGGAGGTCCAGGCTCAGGTCCACAAACAGCTGCACAAGCTGCTCAAGCACATGCATCTAATTCTAATAAAGCAGATGGTCTGTATAAATTACATATATTAAATAGTATACTAAAAGTATAAATAATTATTAAAATATAGATCAATTTAAAAACTAGTAATTATTTTGTAATAATATATAAGAATGTTTGTGTGCCAATTATATATTTATTTATATATATTTTCTAATACATTTATTTTTTATTTTTAATATGTGTGTAAAACACTAACATGTTAAATTACTTTTTAATAAAGTTTACAAGTAATTATGGTTAGAATTATAATTTAAAAAAGTATTTTTAATGTGTTTAACTAATTTTATTTATTAATTTGTATTATAGCTTCACCTTCTGATGGTACTACAGCCCCAGGAACCGGTCCAGGTCCTGCTACACCTACATCTGTTCCTCCAGGGTCAGCTCCTACTTCTGTCCCAATGGGTGTTCCAATGGGAAATCAAATGTCTGGCGGTCCTCCTCCAATGGGCGGAGCTCCTCCTAATACAATGCAACCTCCTCCAGGAATGATGCAGGGTCCACCACCAGGTGGCATGCCACCATTTGGAGGACCAGGTTGTCCTCCCTTTGGTATGCCACCACCTGGTTTTCAAGGTAATTGGGGACCTGGTAGCTGGCCAGGTATGCCACCATGGGGTATGCAACCAGGACCGATGGGAGGGATGCCACCTGGCCCTATGCAGTCAATGCAGCAAGGTCAACTACAAATTGATGAAGCTACTTTACTAGCCCAAATTGATCCAGACATTGTAGCAAAAGCCAATGAATGGTCAGAACATAAAGCACCTGATGGAAGATTTTATTATTATAATGCAAAGAAATGTGAATCGGTTTGGGAAAAACCACAACCATTAAAAGATTTAGAAAGTAAGTATTGAAAATTATAATTTAACTTATAGAATTTATGTTTTATATGTGTGAATGAAAGTAAAGGTAAATGATTGTTATATTTCAGGTAGGAGTGATTTTATATTTTAAAATAACAAAAACACATGATGAATTTTAACATTTTTATTTTATATTTAATTGTGTATTTTATTATATTTTTAAATTATTTATTCAGTCAGCGTTCATTTTCTTTTTTAGCGGCAAAATTAGCTGCAGCCCAAGGTATATCCATGCGTCCTAGTCAAACTCCAGTAACTACTAGTGAGACACCTGCACCTAAACCAGTAGTACAATGCAACACAGATTTAACTCCAGCAGCTAATGGTGATATGGCTGACGATGGAGAAAGTGAGGATGATGTTGAGCAGAGACAGCAACTGGAGGCAGCTGAAGCCAAGAAAAAAAAAGAAGAAGAAGAAAAAGCCAAAGAACAACAGAAAAATCAAGATAAATCTCGGCCAATATCAAGTACTCCAGTTCCTGGTACTCCTTGGTATGTTAATTATCTGTTTTAATAGTTACTTATTTTAATATAAAGTTAAGCATATAAAATTTAACAACTATATACAATATAAGAACTATATTAGTTTTTAAATTCATCTTAGTTGTAATGTTGTCATAGTGAACGTAAATATTAGTATTTGTTTTTTGTTATAATTGTTAAAATTGACATTCTTTTTATTCTAATATTTATTGAATAAAAATCTATTGTTTTTGTAATAATGGATTTTGTTTTACAAAAACATGGAGCCAAACATGTTTATGTAGTACCTGAAGGATTACGTGAATTAATGTTAGATATGTCAAGAGAAGTATTAAGAAGTCAACCAAAACATGTTTTCTGTTTCATTGCTGATTATTTAAATGCTATGTTAATAACACGAGAAAATGCCCGGATAGCTTCTCATGTAGTTCAAAAACTAACTAAAGACTCTGAAATAACTTCAGAAATTTTAATCCAAACCAATATAACAGAAGAGGAAGCACATGCAAATGCAAAAGTTATTCAGAAAAATTTTAGAGGGTACTTGGCAAGGAAACGTCCTTCTTTTATAAGGTGCAAATATGTTTGTAATCTTGAAAGCATATTAAATAAAAATGGAATAAGTGTAGAGCAAGCAGAACAATCAGCTCGAATTATTCAAAATGCATACCGAAAACACAAGTCTAATTTAGATAAACAATTGGAACCAAATTGGAGAGAAGCAATGAATTTCAGTATGAATGTTTATAACAAGTTTGGTGTAAGTAAGGATGAATTGAATCGTTCAGCGCAAGTTATTCAGGCAGCTTATAGAGATTACTACACACGGAAAAAATGTAAAGAATCAGGAAAGGCTGGTAAAATAATTGGAACTCCATCATTTGAAAGAATTACACAATTGTCTCAAACAACTATTCTTCATAACATAGCAATATTAATACAGAAAACATTTAGAAAGTATCAAGCTATGAAAGTACTTGAAAAACTGACATATTTAAATGAATAATATGTAAATATGTATTAAAATTTTTTATTTAAATATTTTTGTTTCTATAGATACACTTTTTTTTGTGTGTACCACTGATTTTGAAAAATTGTTACATACTAAAATAAAAAAATTATAATGTAAAATGTTTGTTTTGTAAATATTAAAAGAAATAAATTATATAGGTGATATTGATTTTATTTCAGGTGTGTAGTTTGGACAGGAGATGGCAGGGTTTTCTTTTATAATCCATCATCACGCACATCTGTGTGGGAACGTCCTGATGATTTATTAAGTAGAACAGATGTTGATAAATTATTAGCATCACCACCTGAAGCTCTTTTAGCAGAAGCTAATGCTACTACTATACAAGCAAAGAAAAATAAACGTGATTCAGATTCTAGTGATAGTGATGGTGGAAATTCTCCCAAAAAAATAAAAACAGAATCAGGTAAAATATTATTAAATCATATATTTAATACTGTATTATTTTATGTTGAATTGTTATACCACATAGACATGTAAATACAATATCTTTATTATCTAACAAGATTCCAATTTTTCAATAGATAATATTATATTAATAATATTTATCTCTCATTTAACAATGTATACATTGCAGTTACTGCTAATGGTGTCAAACAAGAAAAGAAAACTATCGATATTGGAAAAGAAGCTGCTATTGAAGCTGAAGTTCGAGCTGCTAAAGAAAGAGCAATTGTGCCTCTTGAAGTACGAATTAAGTCATTTCGCCAAATGTTGGCTGAAAAAGATGTATCGGCTTTTAGTACTTGGGAAAAAGAACTTCATAAAATAGTATTTGATCCAAGATATTTGTTGCTTACATCAAAAGAACGAAAACAGGTGTTTGAAAAATATGTTAAAGAAAGAGCTGAAGATGAACGAAGAGAAAAAAGAAATAAACTTCGTGAACGCAAGGATGCTTTTCGGAAATTAATGCAAGAAGCACACTTGCATGGAAAGTATGTATCTTAAATTATGTTATTTTTACAAAATATCATGTCTAGTTATTTGTCGTAATTATATTATGTGTGCTTACATTGAGAAAATCAATCATGTAATTAATTGTTGCACGTGTTGCTAGTATCTTTCAGTCATAAATATTATATATCTATTACAGGTCTTCATTTAGCGACTTTGCTCAAAAATTCGCTAAGGATGAGAGGTTCAAGAACATAGAAAAAATGCGGGAACGTGAAGGACTTTTTAATGAATATCTTATAGAAGTTCGCAAAAAAGAAAAAGAAGAAAAATCACAGCGCAGAGAACAGGTAATACAATTATGAATAAATTATTTTCAAGTGTAAGGATGAATACAAATACTTTTTTAAAAGTTAAAAAATATACATATAAAAGTAATTTTAAATATAATATGCTATAATAATGTGATTTTTAGTTTTGAATATTTTAATGTTAATTGCATATATTTTTCAGTAACTGGTATGTTGTTTTATATTTATTGATTTTCTTCATAAGATTCTTAAAAATTATTAAATTAACTAGTAAACATATAAAAAAAATAGTTTAAGGAACTTCTTGTGTTGAACTTTTCGATTTTAGTACTAGTAAAATAGAAAAATAACTTTGCATTAAAAAATACATATTACAATGTGTTATTGCTAAAAATGTATACATGTTATCAGTATTTGGTAAATGTTATAAATTAAGTATATAGATCAGAAATGTTATATTGTATTTTCATGTATTAATTTTTTTTAATATTCTGATACCTGGTTCAATCAAATATTTTTTATTTTAAAAGATACTTAATTATCCAAAAGTTCAAGTTGTGTAAAATTTTTGATTGATGTGTTACAGAATAATATAGTAATTTTTGAGACTCATAAAGTAATTATATAAAATTATTAAAAATGTGTCTTGTCTCTTTCACTTTTTTATATATTTTAAATTTAATAATGTATTTTTCTTTGCATTGCTATTGAGTTGTTTAAGGTTAATTATGTTTCCTTCTAATACTTCTGAATTGTTTTTCATATTTTGTAATTTACAAAGTCTATAAAAAAAATAATGGTGCACACATATTAATAAATTACCTTTTGTAGCATATAGTAGCAAAATTTATTTTTACTATAATAAATTAGTTGATAATTGGTAACTAAAAATAATATGATATTATTTTTATTGTGTATGAAATTTTAATTACATTATATTGAGCTTTTAAATAATGTAACAAATATTCCCTTCTATATACATTTTAAATAAATTGCATACATTAATTTACTCGCATCTGTTAAAATTTTATTACATTAGTAATGTTAACTGTTTTAATTTTGTATTTGTTTTGTTTTGAAATTTTTATTTGTAAAAAAAATGTTAATCCTATATGTATGTATAATTTACTTAACTAAATAATCTTTTCGGATCATTTTATAGTAATACCTTATACTCCTTAAAATTGATAATTTTTGATACCAAACACAAGTGACTTTTAAATTGTAAAATATGTTTTATGTATTGTAAGTAAATAAACTTATTATATGCATTACACAGCAATGTAAGAAGTGCAAATAAGTTCATTTTCAAATTTGGTTCTTTGATAAAGTTTGATGGAATCAGGTGTAAAAGAACAAATATTTAATAAAATCGGTCTCAAATAATAGATCAAAACCTAAATAATTTATGAAAGTATTATAAAACTAAAGAAAAATTTATCATATATGCTTAGATGATGATTCAAGAAATTATAGTAAAAATGAAATATATGAGATAAATTAAATATTTCTTTAGGAATTATACGTATAATTTAATATTATAGTATAAAAAGGGTTATGATCTAAATTTCATAATTATTGACATAATATGTTAAAATATTTTACTTCATGAATCAATATGAATGTTTGTAATAAATAACTTTTTTACTATAATAATTTATATTTTATTATTTAAATCAAAGTAGTAATATTATTTCAGTATCTTTTATTACAAGCAATCATTTCCTGTATTATTCAGCGTGACAATTATAAATTATGCATGTTATAATTCTGAGCAAAATGGTTTTGCGCATAATCTCATCCAGCTGTGAATTATTCCCTTTTCAAGACATCAGCAAGTGGGCACACTGATGTGCCACGTACGAAGCTTCGCCTATCGTGGGTTCGTGTGAGGACTAAGCCGTGTCGACTGGTTGGGTCAAACGTGTTCCAATCCTTATCTACCTTCATACCGCTCAGCTGGTACTAGTTTTGTTCTAACACGGTATATGTACCAAATAAATTAGATTTATTTTCATTAGATTTGTTTTTCTGATTAAAAAAAAAATGTTAAACATGAATTATTAAATTTAACATTCAATTGAAAAAATAACAAGCTGACTTTTTTGACCATATAAAAAATTTTGATATGTGTGAATATTTTAAATATAATTTAATGAAATACTTAGTTATCATTTTCTTGTTTCAATTTTTCAATATAAGAAAGTAACATGAAAAATGATAGCTACTTTATTATCTTACTTAATATTTTCAGGTCATCAAATAAACATCATCATTTACTATGTATAGATATATATATATATAATTATATAAGTTAATAATAAATATATTAATATTATAAACAATAATAATTGAAAATTAGTATGTCCAAAGTAGATGTATATATATATTTTTATATATGCATAAGGCATAAGATAATCATTTTTTTTCCAGCAGTTAATATTTTTTTTATTTCAGCATTAATTTTTTTCCTTACAGGAATTGTGGCAGCAGTATCTTACGATTTTTTTCAGCTCAGTATTTGTTTTGGTTTATTATAGTATAGCATTAATTTTGATAATATCTAATTGAAATCAGTAGTCAGAAATCCAAAACAAATATCTTCTTCATATGAATTAATTTTTTATTATCAGAATCCTAGTACTTATATAAGTAGTAATATTTTTGTGTGTGATATTTGCAGATTAAGAAAGACTTCCATATCATGCTACGTGAACATTCTGAGATTGATCGACATTCTAGATGGACGGATGTTAAAAAGAAATTAGATTATGATCCTCGTTATAAAGCTGTCGATTCTAGTACAACACGAGAAGATTGGTTTCGTGAATATTGCAAGATTTTAAAAGATGAGAAGAGACGAGCTAAAGAAAAGGATAAAGAACATCGTAGAGACAAAGAGAAACATTCAAAAGATAAAAAGGATAAAAATAAAGAGGTTGTAGATGAAAAACATAAAGAAGCAAAAAAAGAAAAAGAAATTCATGATACAGATAAATCTGTTGCTATTGAGGATAATGCTGTAGATAATACCACAAAAGAAGTAAGTTGTTTATTTACTTTCAGTTTGGTTTTAAATTATCAAACTACTAATTACATTTTTTTTTTGCAAATAATGTCAGTTAAATTCTTTTTTATTCTTTTAAATAATTAGGAGGAAGAAGCAACAAGTAATTCTGAAGATGAACGTGAAAAAAAAGAAAAGGAAAAGGAAAAACAAGCGCGTGCAGAAGCCAGTTTAAGAGAACGAGAAAAAGAAGTTCAACGAACATTGGCAACACATCTACGAGACCGAGACAAGGAACGAGAGCAACATAAAAGAGATGAAGCTGTTCAACATTTTAATGCATTATTAGCAGATCTTGTTCGAAATGCAGAACTCACATGGAGAGAAGCTAAACGTCAACTACGTAAAGATCATCGTTGGGAATTAGCAGAACTGTTATCACGTGAAGATAAAGAAAAATTATTTAACGAACATACTGATCAGTTATCAAAGAAAAAAAGAGACAAATTTAGAGAAATGCTTGATGAAATGCCTGAAGTAAGTTTGACAAGTACTTGGAAAGATATAAAAAAATTAATAAAAGAAGATTCTAGATATACCAAATTTTCATCTAGTTCAGAAAAGGTATTAGTGTGTTTGTATTACAAAGTAACATATATATCAATTATATTTATTTTTAGTGTGAAAGAGAATTCAGAGATTATATCAAAGATAAATTAATTACTGCCAAAGCAGAATTTAGAGAACTTTTACAGGTAATAATTTTAATTATCTTACATGTAAAATAGTATTATAAATATCTTATTTTTTATTTAATAGGAAACTAAACTCATTACTCACAAATCTCTTTCAATTTTACGAGAAAATGAACAACATATGAATGATATAGAAGAAATTTTAAAAAATGATAAAAGGTATCTAGTTCTTGATTGTGTTCCTCAAGAAAGAACACAACTGATAATATCATATCTTGAAGAATTGGATAAACGAGGCCCACCACCTCCACCAACTGCTAGTGATCCTGTCCGTAGATCATCTAAGTAATTTTGTTCTTTAATTTAGTTGTCATTTGAATTTAAATTGTATATTGTGGAGTAATTTTTTAAAATTATATCAATATAAACATTTTTGAATATCATAAAATTTAATCATTTAATAAATTTTCATATTGGTTCTTAAATGTTTTATTTAAATTATTAGTTTTTATCTAAATTGTATACTGATTTTAACGTGTTTTTATATTTTTCTGCTTTATTTTATAAATATTTAAATATTATTACATTTGTATTTTAATATAATTATTTTCACCTATTTAAAATTCATGCATGCATAGTTAATCAGATTTTTAATGAAGATTTTAATCATATTTTTTTACATTATTAGTAATGTAAGTATTGTAGTCATTCTCTTTAGTAATAAATTTTATATTTGAATAAAAGGAACATTCGTTAAATTTCCATTTACAAATTATGATGTTTTAAATTATATACATTTATCAATATATCTAAAAATTAAAAAAAAAATGCAATTTTGTGTCAAATATAATTATTCAAAGCAAATCCTTATATGTTTTAAAAATTGATCTGTTTTAATAATTATAAGAATGTGGTGTAAAGTATTGAAAAAAGGTAAGTAATTTTTCTTATCAAATAATTACTAAAGTAATGAAAATCATGTCTTCAAGCATTTATAAACTCTACAATGAAATTTAAGAGAAAGTAATGATTAAATGATCGTCTTTTTGCACGAAAATACTTTCAGTATTTTTTAATAAAACTGATATGATTACTAAAAATCCAAATATTCCATTCATAATCTTAATTTCTAATAACATGACGTGTTTTATGTTATGTATTATACAAGATATATATAATTAGAAATGTTTATTCGAAAATCAGGTTATAAATATAAAAATATGGAAAAATAAAATAAAATATGTTCTGTCTTAAGTTGCGATAAACATGGCAGACTTTTTTATGATTATTAAAATATACACTAATATCGCAGTATGTATCTTTATAAACTACAAAATAGTTTTTTTCTCTAAAAATTACGACAAAAAAAATTCATTCCAATTACGTACATCTACGTAAACATCGATTGCATTTGTCAAGCATATTAGCGCATGGCTTTTTTAAAGATGGTCGAAAAGGTTTCATAAAAAAAATACCTTTTCTCTCATAAATTTAAATTATTGCTATCAAAATTAAGGGGAGGAAAGTAACAAGGGGGCGAGAATGAGATTATTACAAGCCCACAGTCAAGTATTGATTCGTCTTGCTCTAAAGGCTGGGCCCATCGCCTAATGTTGGTGACTATACGATGTTTTATAGGGGTCTTACGTGAGCTGCTATTGGCTCACTGACTCATAAAAAACTAATAGGAACACATTTTTTGTTGGAATTTTCCAAATGACTGAACTCGCACAGTACACCGTTTCAAAATTTCGAAAAGAAGCCGTGGCATCTTATTTTGATAACTGTCATGTTAAATTGTATCATAATATATATTTCTGATAATCAGTTACGTTGGTTTTAAAGTAAATACATTAAAAAATGTTTTTGTAAGTTTTTGGTGTTGATATCGATTATTTTGAATTATGTTTAAGTTTTAGAACGTCGAGGTGACTCATTTTAAGTAGCCCATCAAGATACATTAACTTTAATTTTTAATGAGATATACTTGTTTACATTCGTTTAACGAAATTAATATCGAATTCAATTTAGAGAAGAACGTGTCAAATATTTTTTTTTGTTTTATTTGAGCATATTTTATTAGCGTTTTAAATATTTTTATACGTCAAAATGTTACCTCAACAATATTGTCTCCGTTGGAAATACCATCATTCTAACCTCCAAACTATGTTTTCTCAATTATTGGAAAGACAAGCTTTTTGTGATGTTACATTAGCTTGTGAAGGTCAGACAATCAAAGCACATAAAGTTGTTTTGTCAGCATGTAGTACATATTTTGATACTATACTTTCACAATATGAAGAAAAAGATCCTATACTTATAATGAAAGATGTCAAGTTCATTGACATTAAGTGTTTAGTAGAGTTCATGTATAAAGGTGAAATAAATGTAGAACATGTAAGTGTAAATTCATTATGATTGATTTATCATATACTTAATAATTTTAACTTTTCACTTATTTTCAATCAAGTGCCATTTGGCAAGTTTACTAAAAACTGCAGAAGAACTTCGCATCAAGGGATTAGCTGAAGTTTCATGGCGTGATGATGATGTTTGTAATGAATCCTCGAGTGGTCTTAATGGTATTCAATCGGTGCTTCCACAAGTATCTACTGTAATGGACACAAGTCCTGATCAAGACCCACCTAATAAAAGAAAACGGGGGAGACCACCCATTGATGATTTTGATCAACCTCAGAATTATTCTTCACCAAAAGTTTCAGCAATGTCCAGAGCTTCATTAAAAAGAGAATCACATACACCAGAAGTGGTAATACCGGATGATGATGATGATGATGAAATAAGTGAATGGGAAGAAGAACCACACAATCTTTCTGAATCAATGAGAGATGAGTCCAAAATGAATTCAAATCCAGAAAATGTAAATTTTGTTTATTAAAAAATTTAAAAATATATTCTAATTAAAATTAATTATGTATATATTCATTATATTTACAGGAACCATATTGTAAATCAGATAATGGTTCTGATCTCATTAGTGTTTCTGAATCTGATCACCAAACTTCGCAACAACATAGTTCAAGCATGATGTCAACAGCTACGACCTCAACGATTTCAGCACATAATACAAATACGAGCACTTTAGATGCACAGTGGCCGGATGTTATAAAAATGAATGATTATTTGAATACGGGTAGACGTCAACAGTTTTGGGAAGAACCTTTTACTAGAAGAGTAATGGAAGCTATTAAAAGTAAAGAATTAGAGATGAAAAGTGCTGCAGAATTGCTTGGTGTGTCATATGGTACTCTTTATGGTCGATACAGAGATGCTTATGGTTGTTTGAAACATCCATACAGGTAAAAATTCGGAAGTATTTATATTTTTCAAATCTTGTAAACTTTTTTTTGTTCATACATAAAAATATTCATACACATCACTCTAATACTGAATTAATATAATGTTTAATTTTGTTTATTTAATTAGTGATTTTTTAATTTTATTTATAAATTATAAATGATAAATTTTAATTATATATGTATTTATTAAATATTATTGGAATTCATCAGAGTAAGAGACTTTTGGACAGAGCAAGGACCGGCTGATGTATTAGCAAAATTGCAGCGAAAAGAAATAACTTTATTCCGTGCAGCAGAACAGTTGAATGTTACACCGCAGACTTTATCAAACTACCTCATATCACTGAGTGAATTGGACACCTCGACGAGTCATGTTAAAATAGAAGACGACTTATCTGACAGCGACAGCAATCATATACTTCCTGACTCACCATCCATGCCATCGATAGTGAGTATAAAAACTGTAGACAATATCACTAAAACTGTTTTACCTAACCATCCAGACATTACCATCATTAAAAAAGAAAAATTAGTCCGAATGGAACCTATTACTTTAAGAGTTAACAACCATTCTGACAATTCTGATCAATCAGATATAGAACAACATTAAGATTGATGTTGTTTCTTTTATTATGTATTTTGACTTTTTTATAGTACTGAAATTTAAAGAATATATATATATATTTATATTAAAATATTGTACGTATATATATCAATATTTCATACTTTAATAAATTTTCATTTTGTAAAATAATCTACGTATACATAAACACAGCAGCGACTTTTACAGAAGGAAGACTTATTTTATTCTTAGATAATAACATTTTTTGGTATTTCCATTTTATAAATGATGTTATTTATGTGTACACATTTGACCATGTATGTACAAGATAAGAATGGTTGTTATTGTGTAGATGTTGTTTGACTATGTTTGTATATATGCTTACAAATGAATGTATGAGTATAGAAATATATTAAAAAAACACAGTTCCAAATGATGTATTGTTATCATTGTTTTATAATAGTTTTATTTTTTAAACAAAATGTACCAAATAAGCTGTATTTTTTTATTTTATTTATTGTTTTTTTTTTTAAAAAAAAGATGATTATTTAAACTTTTCAGTTAGTAAATATTCAAAGTTTAAAAACTTCTTGTAACTTCAATACATCTCAATACAATGTTTAAAAAGAATGTTACTACTGATTTCCAATAATTTGACATATAGTATTATAACAAATAATTTATTTTTAAAATACTGATATACCTTACATAGTATGAAATTGTCACATTTTTATTAGAGAAATTTTTCAACTTAAAAATTATATTTTTTTATTCCAACGAAAGTACTTAATTGAAAACTGTGTGTATGTATATATATATATATATATATATATATATATATATATATATATATATATATATATATATATATATGCATTGCTACTAATGCATAATTGGATTGTTTTCTCATATTGTTTAATTTAAATCTTTATGATATCCAATTTACATAATTATTTTTTGTCTAATCATTCATGTTTAATAACCCAAGAAATGACAATTTAACACTATTATATTCACCACCTAATTACATAATAAACATGTTTATTTTCTATTTAAGAAAAATAACCTGTTCGCCAGCCAATGTATTAGAACATTGATAAAAAAAAACCATTTGTACCTGATCTGTGTAATCTCTGAAATAGTAGTGTACCTGACCCACCCTTACTCAATTTAATACAGATATTAATCTGTGTACATTTAAAGGTTTCTTGAGTAAATTATATGAAAAGACCTTATAAATTTTTATGACATGCATTAACTTAATATATATTTCACATAAATGAACTACTGCAAAATTTTCTAAGTAAATTAGTCTTTGATTTATTGTTCATTTTATATAAAATGATTTACTTATTTTTCAGTGTAAACAATTTTTAAAAAAAATTCATTGTTCATATGCACAATCATAAGTGTGTATATATATATATATATATATATATATATATATATATATATATATATATATATAAATAAATTAATTAAACTATTTTTTTCCAATTGCTTTTATTTATCTAATGTCTTATAATTTTGTAAAAATAATAATTACATTGACATTCTATTATCAAATCCCTTTATATATTTTATTATCTGTATTAAGATAAAGTAATTATTGATATATACATACATACACACACACATTATATATATATATATATGTATATATATATGGATATATGTATGTATGTATCTTGTGTTTATTAATTTTAAACAATGCTATTCTTTGGAATGTAATATTCTGGCCAATAAACTAGTATATTAATTAACCATAATTTAAATAACATCGTTCCAAAATATATTATCGTTTTTACAAATTGTAACTTCTATTTAATTGTATAAATTTTGATTAAATTGTAATTACCATTCTTAATTTATTAATTAATACACCTTTATGGGATGATAGACATAATTGCATGGGATCTACTAGAAACAACACTTTCTGTTTCTCTAGCTTGAAATTGTAATTTTACTACATGGTTTTATAAAAATTATTCAAATTTGACTTATTAGATAGATAATTGTTTTCTATAGTTGTGATTTGGCATTAAATTGTTGATGTATTTTTAAAATTAGTTCAGATGTATTTCACATGTTAAAAAATTATATTAATCTTTAAATATGGATATAATAATAAGTGTATCTGTAAATTTTCATTTCAATTTAAAAACTTATTCAGTGTATGTTTATATTTTTCTTTTTGAAATATTAATATTTTAGAAATATACTTATAAATAAACATGAAATAAATGCATATATTTAAAAAAAATATATTGTATAACCAGTATTAATTGCATAAGTACTTATTTTATTATTTTTGAACATTTTGTTAAATCAAATAAAAGTGCAAGTTCAGGTAATTGATTAACAATAATATTAACACTACATTAGAATTTTATTTAAAAAATTATGAATAGTATTACAACAGAAGTTTTTCATAAAGAAAATAGTATTTAAATTTATAGTAGGTTATATTTCTTTAATAGAAAAGATATGTATTAAACAGCAAACAGTAATATTTTAATTATCTTACTTGAATTGTGTTGAATGATTTATTTAAAATTTTGAAACATTGTTATTTATTTAAAAAAAAAAAAACGGAAAAATACTGAGTCAAGTGTATTGATATTTAAAATTAAAATAAGTTATTCATTAAAATAAACATTTGTTTTCACTGCTAATTAAAAAAAGTTAACTGTCCATCATTTAAGCACACAATATACACATGGAGTCTCACACATAAACATAATTTAATAAATGAGTGTTTCAGAGTTTTGTAGTATTATTGAGAGAAAATTTTATTGATAGTTTTATTGTCCAATAATATAGACATAATTTAACAGTTTACTTCATCATAAGACTAACAGACAATAAAACAATGAGTATTTTTGTTTCATGCTACAAAAAAAGAAAGGCTTTCAAACTAGTACTTTATTAAACCTAATGCTCAAATGCATTCAATTTTGTGTGTGGGTATGTGTATTTGTATGTATTTGTGGAAATATCACTGTTAATATACCATTTATAATTTTCATTCATGCTTAAAAATAAACCAATATTATTATTTATTACCATTAGAGTCGCTGCTGTTCCCATTACGTAATCAAACTGGGTATTAATTTATGTAAATATTTTTTTATAACGTTTTAATAGTAGTATTCTATTCTATAAATAATATTAGAACTTAGTTACTTTGTGCAATCTTGTTCCTTTTCAATTTGTATTACTATTTAAAATCAATCTGTACTATATTTATATAAGTAGATGCCTTGATGTGAAAAATCAAACATTTAAATTTTTATGAATTAATTTATGGTAAACAGAAATGAATATATACTTGCAAATAGTCTAAATATTCATCAACATGTTATGAATTGTTTAATATGTTATTTTTAAATATTTAATAACCTCAGTATCATACATATGTATTCAATTGTCTTATAAAGTAAAAATCATCTTAAAATCTGGCTTCATTTTTTTTTACAAAAAATAATGATAATTGCTTTGTAAATTATTTTTGATAAAATATTTTATAATATATACAAAAGTTTAATTTTTTAAGCGGAAATGAAATTGCATCTAATTAAAAAAAATCGCATGAAATGAAAAAATTGTATTATCTTCATATAAGATTATTTGAATACGTATTACGACTGTTTATTGATTAAAAAAGTTGAAAGTACAAAAAAATTCTATACAGTTATAATACCATCATAATGACCATACATTTTTTAATATCATCATAAATTTCATTTAGGAAAAAAAATATTAATTAGTAAAATAATAAATGATATATTTTTATAGTAAGTCAATAATTCTGTTGTTACCAAATTTTCAATATTTTATAAAAGCATAAGTAACTCAACCAAATACTAGATATACCCACACTTCACAAATATGAAATATGATTTAATTACATATTTTTAGTATACATATGTGCATATCTACTCATTTTTCATGTGTATGTGTTTTTCACTTCGTGACAGTTTGTAATTGTAACATAGCTCTCACTTATAGCATTTAATACATAATTATATTATCCTAATTTTATCAGTATTGTAAATCCTGCTTGAATGTTTCCAAATATGAGTGATAGTTGGCATTCCTTTTTTATTTATTGTAGTACAAATTGATAAGGAATCTATTTGAATTAATTGAAAAAATCATATATTTTACTTACATATAGTATAAAAAAACCAAAATCAGGATTGTTATGCAATATCCATTTACTGTTTACATGTTTTCTTTTGTTCAGATTTAATTATATAATTATTTTTGATTAGTATTATATTGGTACAGTATATTAAGAAGGTTATAATAACACCAAAAATCATTATTAAATTTTTCTTATTGTATATACATTTTATATGAATATAATATCGTAATTTATTACTACATTTTAAATAATAGCATGTATGGTATATTTCATATGCATTTTTTATGTTAATGATTTTCAATATAACAGTAATTTCAGTAATCTCATCATTATTTACAAATATGAGTCTATTTATGAATTTAAAATTGCATATAGAATGGCTCCTTTTTAAGTTTTAATGTGAAAATATTCATAATTTGAAAAGATTGATGTCACACGGATTACAAATACTTTGTACTGAATATTAAAATGATTTAAATTCTTGTTTAAATCTGAATATGAAATTTGCATTATCAGATACGAACAAAAAAAATGAAGTTGTGACACTCTTACATATATGTGTATTATAATATTTAGAATTCTAGTAAAGGAAAATATTTTGTTTTAATTTTATGATTATTGGATTATTTCATATAAAAAATATATTTAGCTAGTATGGCATTTAAATTAATTTTTAGTCTACATTAAGAACTACTTCTATATTTTTCAGTAATTACACTGAAATTTGATTCATTTAAATGAAAATACAGCAGTTTAATAAATTACTTTGAGTAATAAAATTGAAATTGACATGGACTGCTGAATGAATCTGTAGAACTTGTTCTAAATGTAGTTTTTATATTACTATGTAATTTAATTTTATACTTTCATATAGTTTATGATGAGTGACAGCTTCTCAACCATAATATTATTTGATTCTTGAGAAATGTTCTTCTTTGACTAGTAGATGGTCATACATATTATTTGTACTCTTTTGTCCGTATTATAAATTAGCTAAGAAATACTGAAGTCAATAAATTATTTATATTTTATAATATTGTTCTAGTAAGTGCAAGTACATCTACAACAAACTACTCTCATGGTATTATATAATAGATATATTGGTTAAAAAATACAAATAAAAAATAATTCTTGTATAGAAATAAAATTGCAATCAGCAATATGTAATTCCAGTATTCTCTTTAATACAATTTTTAATTATGTTGTGAAAATATTGCAGAATAAAAACTGAAATTATTCTATTGGTTATGAGTTGTCTTATGATGACTTATAATCATATGAAAAAAAAAACACAATCATAAGTGTTTTTAGAGGTTGAGGAGCAATTTCAGATGTTGTGAGTATTTCCATAGTTTTATTTGTATTAAATTTATTATTTGTTTCACCAACAATGACAGTGATAAATAAATACCAAATTGCATTGCTGAAGGTATTAAGTTGACAAACTTTTGCTTCCTAGAATAATTAGATACTAGAGCACATATCACTAATATTGAAACTTGTTTGTCAGCCTTTTATTACAGACATAATATGTACATGTAAATTATTGTATCTTATTAGGTATAAGTATGCGTATGTGTTATAGTGTTGGTAGAAAAATCCCAGTATTTCATTATTTTTATTGAGATCTATCTTTGATAAGAAAAAATACCTTGAATGGCAGAAATATTTCATATCATAATCACATTGTACTCTATTAAATTATCTATTTTAATGTCTAATTTTAAGAAAATTTTCTTAAGTAGTTATAAAAAATATTTTTATTATACTTTTTCTATTTCTCTGGAAATTGTATTATTTATCTTCTGTTTATGCAAGATAGAATTGAAGTATAGTTTTTGTTAATAAATTGTTCATGCATTATATTTAAATATATTTAAAAAAAACACACTGTTTTCGTTTATATTCATATTTTAATCTTGTGAAAACAAAACTAGTGTTGTTTAAAATTCAATTCATCGTATTTAAAATATCAGTCGATTGAATGACATATATATATATATAAAATCCATTTTAAGTGTTCGATTTATTGAACTATTTCAGACTACCAACATTGACATATGGGGTGCCTTTTCACATTAAACATACTGTTAGTGTAGGCATTCTTAGTTATTTCATTGTGTATATACACTTATTTATCCACCAAATATTAAAGTAATCTTAATTACTTCATTTATTGTATTGATGACACTTGTTCATTGAATGAAATTTGACTGATTCAACAATGTTTTATTGTTTATTTGATAATAAAACATAATCCATTAATCTGTACTAACGTTTACTATTTAGTACAATCTTTGAAATCAAAGTTGCTGTGCCTTTTTTCTTTATTTTTATTTTAATTATATATTATAGAACAATATAGAATATGGTATAAATTTAGGAAATGTGGCAAATAAGCTAATATAGGTTATTCCATTGTGCACATTGTGTAATATTTTCTTTTTGCACAATAGAATATTTAGAAAAAAGGTTGTCAAACAAGATTTTCTATATCCCACTGAATATTCCCACACCAAATTTATAGTGCTTTTAAATTTTAATTAATAAATAGTTGAGTTTAAATTCAGTATTTGTCCATAAATAAGCTATAGATTCATTTTATTATGTAAGAGAATAATTGTACTGTAATAAGTAAATACATAAATCACTATAAATTATCTGCACTATTATAATAGTCTAGTCTTAAGTATAGATTTTGTCATATATTTATAATATACATTATATTCTAAAAAGATAAGGGTTTCTGTATCCTACTTTATTTAGTGTAATTATATTATTACAGATATATTTGTTGAGTGCCTCATTTTAAAAGATTTGTGTAAAATAAATGTTTGACAAGGAACTTAGAACAAAATATTTATTTCTAAGAATTCTGTACAAAATTCAAACATACAAAAAGTCACAAACATAACACTTCTAAAAGTTGTTCATTTCTTAAACTACAATAAGTTTTTTAACAAACATTTAATATTGACAGAGTACTTTAATATTTATTCATTACATTTTCAAATAATCACCATGGGCTTTATAGTATTTTATTACTTTACCAAGTGAATAAGTTATTATGAAAAATTAATGTTTTATTTTATAATTAAATTGGAGCCTTACTATTTAATTCAAAAATATTTACTACTGTTGAAAAGTTCACTATTACTAATACAAAACTATTTTTGACAATAATGTAGACTTTTTCATTTCTTGTTTTAATTAATAGAACTGCTTAAATATTAAAATTGTAGACAACAATGGTTTAAAATAACTTGCAGCATTAATACACTTGAAATTCATTTAGATGAAAATTTGAAAAATAATTAGCAAGTAAATAATTTTATAAAATAGAATCTGTGCTGACTATTTATTGCTGTATAATGAATATTAAAGTACATTAAAATATACATTACTCATTGAACATTCTAAAATTTAAAGTAAAAATGTTATTTTCAACTACAATAAATATTTATATTACGTATTTCTACATGTTTACCAACAATTTAAAAAAAATATCAAATACTGAAATAATTATATTTATATATATATATATATATATATATAAATCAATATTATATGTGGGAAGCAAAATTTTCATTAATAAAAAATGATTTCATTGTAAATTAAGTGAAAAAAAGTATAAACAAAATTCTTAACATGATGAAAATAACTATTTGTTATAGATTATAGTAAGGAACTAACTTTCATAACTAATAATATGCAAAATAAATGATTTAATGGCTGCAAAATTAACATGAAGATTTAGATAATTTAAGTAAATCATCAAAATGTAAACTTTAGCAATGAGTTACATCTTAAAATAAAATTGAGGTACTTGTAAAAATAAGTAAATAATTGATTTATATTTACTTACTATTTCTTATATTTCGTGAGGAGATATATTTTTTTAAGAATTTCCAAGCTGTAAATATATTTTTCCATTATTTAGTTACAATCCTAAAGAATTTTATTATTTTCAATCAGTAAATATTCTCACTGCAATTACATTTCGGAAAAAAATTAAAATTACTTTAACCCGATGATGTAATATTTCTCATTTGTCGAACTGCAGCAACAAGTCTTGCTGAACATCCTGCACTCTCTTTCTTGTAATTTTCTGGTGATAATCTCAATAAAAGAGAAATTTGTTGAAGATTTTCAGACAATTGTAAGCCCAAGTCATCTAGTACATTTCCAAGGTATTCTAAATAAAAATACTCAATATTTTTTTAAATACTAAATACATTATATCAACCAAACATACCAATATCTGCTGCCAATTGCTTATTTGCACTTCCTTTTAATTCACATATTCCTAATATTTTATCATAATATGTTTGGCATGTTCCACGAGCTATAATTTCTAACAATATATCTGCAATTCCTCCATCTTCGTTTGTAGTTCCTGAATTTAAGTAGACAGAATCAGAAGATCTGAGTGCTAAAGTTAAAGATGGATTGTCTTGTAAAAGAAATGGTTCAAGATGTTGCGGTAATGTCATTAGATATTGCCCAATCTAATAAAGAAAACAATTACTTTTTTATAGTGAAACGTTTTATATTACACTACATTAAATTTGTTAAAATTTAGCAATTTTTAAATCTAGATTATTTTATTTTTTTTTGTAAATAAAATTTATTTCTTTCATAAATCTATCAAAAAGATCATACTTTTGAATGTGACAGAATTAGTGTTAGTTAATTTAAAAAACAATTGCAATTTTGAAACTATATATAAACAATATTAATGTTTATTTGTAAATGTTTTTAGGTTCATACTCACTTGTGTAATGTATTCTTGTGGAGTAAAACTATAATCTGGTAGGTCTGGCTGTAAAAATACAATTTTTTCATTTGGTGACCAAGCAGGAGCTTGCTGAACTGATTCTAAATGTATAGAGATTGGAGTAAAAATGACTTGATATGTCATATTATGAATATCGCTGCATAATTTTTCAAAATTAACTTTTATTAATTCTAGAAGAGGTTTATTTTGCATTAATTTTTTTATTAATTTGTCATATTCTTGTTGTCCATTTTCATCAAGTAATAAAATTTTATAATTTGTGAACATATTACTGGTTGACTTAGAAGCATCTTGAATACTAGTTACTAATTCATATTCGAAGTTCTGTAATTGACTTAGAACGTTTCCAGTAGTTTGTAAAAGGGTAAGACATATTTGAAACATATTCCAGTCTTCATGAGAACTCTTTGATCTATCTATTTTTCTTAAAATGGTTTTAAAAATATCTAGATATGCAGCAAAAAATGTTTTTAATGCAATTATTAATCCATTGTAACAACAGTTCTCTGTTAATAGTTGGCATCGTTTGTTTGATTCAGAAACTATATCAAATACTCTTGATACAGACATATTGAGATTTTGTAGTGTATCTGACAAATCTTCTGTTATACAATTTAATTCATTTAATTTCTGTAATAATTGTACTTCTTCATACGATTCATATTTTTTGAAATAAATTATGTATGGAAAATAAATAGCTTGACTTAAAGATAACAGCAGTTCAGAATTACAACTTTTAGCTGAAACAAATATTGTTTTACATTATATCAATGACTATCAATTAACAATAAAATATTTAAATACCTTGGCCAGATGATTCAATTAAAGAATAGATATTTGTAGCAAACTGTTTGGTAATTTTTTTCAATTCAAACAAAAAATTTAATTTATCACTTTGTTGTTTCAATGCAGCATCAATACAATCATTGAAGCTAGGATCAACATTCATTAAAAGGTCAGCATAAATTTCAATCAAAGTGGGCAACACATTATTGGTAGGAAAAACCTGATTACACCATTTTAATTGTCCATGCCAGTTTGATAAAAGAAAGTCATAAAAGTTATGCATGGAATGTACAAGTGAATCATCCTGTTCCAATTCAAGTATATTTCGCCAATGTTGTACAAGTATTCCTTTTTGACATTTATGATAATATTTTAGTAATTGTGGTAAACGATCAATTGCTTTAAATGTTTTCACATAATAACTTGAATTTTCTAGAATATATTTAATGTTATTTTTTTATATTTTTCATTCATATATAAACTTTAATATTGCTCAAATATAGGCATATATGTAATATAAATTATGTCTGAACAATAATAAGCTTTACATGTGTTAAAGTGTATTATTTACCAATATTTCCTGATGTGAATGCTTGAACTAGCAGAGGGCTTGCCATGGCTTCTAATCTATTTTTCAGCCCATCAAGGCTTAGTTTTCTATCTTCAAAATCTGGTGCATTTTCTAAAATTTTCAAGGATTGCTGCATGCTAAATATCTTTTTTGATATACTCTCAATATCAGCAGTTTCAAATATATCTTCTAATTCATTTGCTAAAATTAATTATTATTAGACAAAATAAACAAATATTTAAAATATATACTATACCCAAAACAGTCCAGTTATCTGCTTCATGTAACCCTTGTTTGGCCAGTTCTAATTTCATTTTCATTTGATCTAAATATTCTATATCCAATATTGACTGACCGGTATCTGATTCAACTTTTGCTATTTTATCTTTTATACTAGACATTTTCTTTTGTATTATCTCTGCTTCACTTTGAAGTAATTTGGTGTCATGAATTATACGTGGTAACGATTGAAGTACTTGATTACTAGTTTCTTCCAAATTTACACTAATTTGATGCATATTTGACTGTAATTTCGATATAAGTGAGTGAGTAAATGCATTTTTATTTTCATTTGGATCTAGATTTTTAAAAACTTTATTTATCCAGCTTTTTGCATTAAAATTTTCGTCTAGGAATGTATTTGTATCCTATAAAATGGTATAATAAAAAATAATTAATCATAAACATTTATAATAAATCGTTTACCATTATTGTAAATAGGTAATAATTTTCTTTTATTTAAAATTGATATTCTCCAATATAATTTTAAAATCAAAACATCATTATTATAGTTTGACAGATGATTACACGCTGTTTATTTTTGCCACTTGTCATGCCTGTCATTGGCGGCTTCTCTCTATATTTAAAAAATACCGCCTTAATACTATATATAATTTTCTGATATACATGATTAATACGATTAAAACGTTTAAAAAAATGAATTTATTACAGAAAGGAAGTTTCAAAATAATTTTTACAATTTAAGGAATTATTTCATACATTGAAATTTTATTTTAAAATACATTAAAATAAAATTTTACAAAATGTTTTTGATAACACTCTTTAAATTTAGTAATTATTTGTACGTATATTCTCTGATATATATATATATATATATATATATAATTTTTAATCAATTACTATTTTATACTGAGTAATATTATAATTATTCGGAAATAAACTGATTGATAACAACAATAAATACACATTTATAAACTTGAAGTGTTCTGTTGAGATTGAATTATAAAAATTGAGTATTTTTAATACATATACTGTTATAAAAATCATCAAAATAAAAAGTATACTTCGATATTATATTTTTTGACAGTATTTTATTTAAATCAGTTACATAATTCATATTTGAAATATCAAAAAAAAACTTGAAATATTTAACGGAATATTCGATCGACCTAAAACAATTTGTCTTTGTAATTTATAAACTAGTAATATTATTTTTTTAAAAAAAACGTGTACTAATGAATATAATGATAATTTATCTTCAATATATGAATCATAATATGAAACTTTAAAATCAGAAGTGGTTAGAATTTATAAAATACGTTTCCTGCTATTTTTACTTATTCAGCCTCTGTCTAACTTGTTTTGAACTCAAGTATTTATTATTTATTATAATTTTTAGTAAAGTACTAGTACATTCAATACGTTTCGCGCAGGTAGATCTTTCAGATTATTTGAAACGTCGCCAATACAGAAACATTTACTTTTAATTAGACCATTAATTTTAATATCGTCATTTAGATTTTTTTAATATCTATTCATTATCACATTAAAATTAAATTTATAACAATGCTAAAGGCTTATGTGCTTATTCTCTTTGTATTAAGTAGTTTTTACGAAATTTATACACAATCACTTGAAGATTTTGATAAAAGTCTGCAGGACGAAATTGTCAAATTATTTCAGAATTATACAGAAATATCGAAAAATAAGGAATGTGTTTGTGTACCTTATTATTTATGTGACGATCAACAAGAAGTTATTGTTGATGGTAAAACATTACTTGATGTGAGGTAAGTTTTTCTCGCAATTTATAATCAGTTATATATTTGTTTATAGAATAAAATTATTAATATATTTAAAATATTTTCTATTGTAATAAAATAAATAAATTTTCTTAGATGTAAAATTCACTTTTAATTTGCGAATGCATTAGTATTTTTTTATTTAATATTTTTAATTGTAACATAAGCTGGCATAAGTTGATAAATTTAAACTTGAATTCTACTTATACATTTTTTTTAAATTTGATTGCAAGAGTGCACAATTATATATATGTACTTACTAATTAATTCAATTTATTTCTATATGATTAACAATCTTATAGTGATTTACGTTAATATAACCATAGACTTAATGTACATAAATTCATTGTAAATATATATATAGGTTTTTTTCCGAATAAAAGATCGAATAAAAGTAAATTGTATTTAAGATTTTGTCTATTCCATTTAGAATGTAAATTATGGTCTTCTTCTCTCTTCTTACATATATATATATATATATATATATATATATATATATATATATATATATATATATATATATACACATATATGTGCATGTATAAATTTTGAAGGTAGTTTAATAATCTTTCATAATTAAATACAAATTCCTTTTTTTAATGTACTATCTACATAAATATCTTTATTATCAAAAAATTGCATAAATACAACTTTGCAAAAATAATTTATTTACATAAGACAGAAACCGAGAGATTACTTCAAAAAAATGTTAAATCTCTTCGTTTATCAACAAAAAAATCTTTTTGGTACCGTTATATTTCGACACATACTCTACACATTAAAAGATATTTATTTTGTTCTTATCTATTTTATACGTACCAACTAACATTTTTTCTTCCACAAATCAATTTTGGAATAGCTAAAAAATGTCATGTTTTGAGTTACAAACGATATTTGATAAAATTCGCTCTTTTAAAACCATTCTGATACATTTTAAAAAACAATTACATAGTATTGTTCATCTCCTGTATCGTACATTAAACAGATTATTTTTACATTCATTTGAAGGTCTAGTATACATTTCTTCTGGAATTATAATTTTTTAATCGTGTCAGTATGGTTCTAGGTGTGCAGCATACATATATTTTATTAACATCCTTTTATATGAGATTGCATCTGTAAAATAATTTGTACAAGGTTGTTTTTTTTTGTCATAAATTGAGAACTTCTGTTCAAATGTAAAAAAATGTATATTAAAATAAATGTATCTGATTTAAAATTATAATGTTTATTATTATTGTAACTCAGAGTGCAGTTCAAGTGAAAATTGCTGTTTATTTATTTATTTTTAAAGTGGCCATACGTGCTCATATTTAGTTTCACCCATACGGTTTTAAAGCACACTATTATAATCGAATCGTTTTTTTTTCTCTTACATGTGCATTGATCTACCAAATCTTCATTTATAATTATTATTTATTGAAAAGTATTTTATTCTCTCCATTATGATAAAATATAATGTTTATGTTTTAAAAACATCAGTATTAGTGAAAATCCCAATCACATTCAGTTTGACTATAGTTCCAAGAAGCATGACGGTTAGAACAGAAAAAAAATCACTCAAACATACATTATTTATTCCAGTTTCTTTTTGTGATTACTCCACATATGCTTTTGTTTGCCCTTGATTAAAACTATATGAGTAAAACAATTGCTCAACACGAGCGTGTACAGGCCAGTTAATAAATGTTGTTAAATTTGTATTTTCTCCTCTTAGCCTACGAACAATTTAAATATCATAGTAAATTTATAGTAAACGTTAACTCATACACTTATATAATCCACATTTTTATTATTATTCATTTAATTCACGTTTAAATAATTTTGTTTCGTGATGTATTGAAAAATATATCCAAACGATAAAACATGTAGAAATTATTAGGGAAATTAACAGATGTAATGTTAATTTATATTAATATTTTTCATGCATGATTGATTATATGTCATTTATAGCATTACACTTTAAAATAAGATGCGATTTTATCCTATAAAATACATTCCGCAATATTTCAACTTAATCAGCCCCTGTATGAAGAATTTAAATATTGCGAAATGCGTGTGTTCCTTTGTCGATTTGTGAGATCTTCAATAATGTTATTTTTTACTTTTTGGCAAAGTATTAGTATATTCAGTGTGTTAGAGCTCGAAAGTACTTGAAAATTATTTAAAACGTCGTCAATACAAAACCACGTCCATTTAATTAATAAAATTTACATATTTTAAAAAATTACTTTTCTTAGATACTAAAAAAATCATAAATAACAATGTTAAAAGAATACTTAATTATTTTTTTTACACTGAGTAGTTTTTGTGGAATTTATTCACAAAAAATAGACATTTTTGACAAAAATGTTCAGTCTGAAATTTTTAAAATATTTGAGAATTTTACTGAATCACCGCCGATAGGCAAAGAGTGCGTTTGTGTAGCTCATTATTTATGTGATGATGAGGATCAAGTTATTATTGATGGTAAATCATTACTCGATGTGAGGTAACATATTTTTTTATAATTTATTTATCGCCATTTATGTATCAGATGATATGATCAATAAATGCTTTTCAAATATTTTTTATTATAATAATATAAATATATTTTCTTGGATGAAATTTATTTCTATTTTTGAGAATTATACGATATTATTTTTTAATGCTTAATGTTACATGTTTTAATATTAAATAATTAAGAGATTAATTTTTTATGAATTCTTTTTGATTTTAAAAATGCTTACATACAAATATTTAATATTCTGATATATTGTTTAACATTCCTATGAAATGTAAGGCTTTTTCATTAATAGAAGTAGGTTTTGATTTTTATATCCACCCCCTTTTTGCAGTCTATTAGTCACGCCGGTCACGCCTTTATATTGTGTAGTTTTTAAATGATTTTCATATATTTTATTGTAACCGTATTTATTGTATTAAACTGAAATTTAGACATGACTGAAAACCTGTTATTATTTTTGCGGCTAATAATGGGTTCGTTGATTACAAATTACATATTTTAAATCAGTTATATTAATTATGGTTCCTAAAATAAAAAATATACAAATTATGTCTTGAATTTTACAACAATGGTTCATAAATCAAACACCAGTTAACGCTTTTGTTTGTTTTTTGTGATTGTATTGTTTTCGGTTTCGTTTAGTAGGTTAAAATGTTTTAATTGTTACTTTTAATTGCAAACGTTTTTTATTTTGAAGCAATTCAGTTTTGGTATACCACGATTAAATACCGATCATTTAATCAACATTTATATAAAATTATAATTTATTCTGCTTTTGTGGAAAAGTCAGATGTGAATGTTAATGATAAAACAGTGGATTGAAGTGCATAAGAATATAGTGAAACGTAAATGTTACAGTTTTTACTGATTGTTTATAGATTAAAATAATGTTATTCAAATATATATGTATATATATATATATATTATAGCACATTGCTATTGAAATATAGACTATAATCATACTATAAGTTAATGAAAAAAACGTTTTTATGTTACATAAAAATGATATATCACCAAAATGTATCAGGTATGTTGAAAAAATTGTTCCTTATTCTCTATATACGGCTCTTCTATTGATCTGTCATAAAATATAAGATGGACATTTGTAAATGCCAAATTGTATTTCACTAGTTAGTTAATAAAGTATTTCAAAAGCATGTGCACGTTTATAAAAAAAAATAAAAAAAACGATGTATTGACACTTTCGAAATAAAGTAAGTTGTATTTATTATCCATAAAAATGATTGATACATAATTACTTCGGTTTTAATTAGTTTTTTTTTTAAAAAAATATGTTTGAAAATAATACATATATATATATATATATATATATATATATATATATATACATATGTGTGTGTGTGTTTACGTGTATGTTAATTTCAAAATTATCTGTTGCCTTTAATAAATTCATTTTGTACGTTTTAAAATATTAAATTTTAAGGTAAATACTATTGATCAGTAATTGTCGTTATAAAAATTTGTACGATTATTTTCGTCTTAAAAATGATTTAATAACGATCATATTTATAATTGCTCAAACTGTCCCTTTATATTAAAAAAATAAAATACCACAACATATTAATGAGGAATTAATATTTTTAAAAAAAGTATGATATCAATTGAAGTCTGTTAAAACCATTACAATAACGTTTAATTCATGAATTGTTATAAATATAAACTTTGCTGATGTATTGAAATCATTAAACTATGGAAAACATTGTAGTTATGTGTTTGTTTCCTATAAAAAATCTCTAATTATTCGTTTTATTTTTTTATCGTCTATCTATCGAATTTATTTATGTATATTGTTTATATACTATATATCATAGATGTCAATGTTAAAACCATCAAAATATTGTATGCACTAAGTAAATATTTAAAAGTTGTTTCAACTGTGACAAAAAATAATGAAAAATTGATGTAATAACAAAAGAAACTCAAGGTGAACAACCATATCTATTATATTTATAAATATTTCTATGAATCTTTCTTTAAACATACATAATTTCATTAATTTTAAAAGAATTTTTTTTCAAGTTATTGTTTCTTATGTATAATATATATATATATATATATATATATATATATATATATATATATATATATATATATATACACATTCTTCAATATTAATAATAAAACAATATTCGTAGTAATTATTTTAAAATTGAAAAACTATGATCAAAATATATGCAGCATAATTAAAAATTAAACAAATACAAAATTTTGCATTTTATGTATATATATATATATATATAGAGAGAGAGAGAGAGAGAGAGAACACAAACGAATAGGAAAACAAACAATAAAGACGTAATAAAACTAAAAAAAAATAAAAAAATGAATTAAATTGAAAGAAATTAAACGAGGACTTTTCTAGCAGTGGATTATTAAAGGCTTAAAAGTTATATATATATATATATATATATATATATATATATATATATATATATATATATATATATATATATGTGTGTGTGTGTGTGTGTATGTATATATGTATGTATATATGGTTCAGATATCAATCATCATGAATTAGTGTTTGATAAAATTCTCTTTCTGCCGTAAATATTGTGTACTTTCACATTAGTAAAAAGCGGAAGATAATGGTTAATAAAATTTCCAATATAAAAAACCCATAGCTGGTTACTAAAATCTCCGATATTCTAATTTTAATGAACAATGTTAATTGACTTTCGAATCATGTATATATTATTGTGTATTATTTACGTGTGCAAAGTTATAAGTAGAAAGAAAGTTCAAGATAAATGTCTTCCGAGTTCAAGGAAAAGTTCAGGATTTAAAACAAACATATTTTATTTCATTGATCTATCAATAATTCATTTTTGGCAATAATTTATACTCTCCTCCAATTTTTGACAAAAAATCTAGTACCCATGTATCGAATTTATACAAATTTCTTAATTTTCTATAAATAAAAAAAAAGTTTTATAATAATAGATGATTTTTATCAAACTACGTTTGTGTTTAATTTTTTATCATTGTATTGTGCTTATCGTGATGTTCCAAGTTTATCCTCAGGTCACTATTCTATTTATGTTGTATTGACATAAATCAGTCAGTCATACTTCTGTAATGTATCAGCTATGATTATACTTAATAACAATTAATTTGTACTGATTTTTTGTACATTCTTTTATAAATAATTATTTTTAATTTTTACCTAAAACATTTCTTTCATGTAATTGTAAATCATATCTTAATCACACTCTATTCGAATTTAAATTCGTTTTTCTTAAAGAAATTATCTATTGATATAGAACGTTTTTTGTTTACATAAACTAATAAGAACCCGAATAAAAAAATATTCATTATCGCTGTTTGTAAAACATCAATGCATAAGAAATCTTAGTTATTTCGAAGCAATCATCATGATGAAACAGAATATATTCGTTTTTATTGTATTACTTCATTTTTACTCTGTGTTAACACAGTCGTTAACTAGTGAAGAAATATTCAATCAGGAAGTTTTTAAAATATTTAATAACGCAGAAAATGAATGCGTTTGTGTGCCGTATTATTTATGTGAAAATGATACGGTAATAAAAGACGGTAGGGATTTACTTGATGTAAGGTAAGAAATGTGCCAGTGTTGAATTTATTAATTAATAAATTATCAACTATACATATGTTTATATTTTTTTAATAAATGTTATTAACGGATATTAATAGTATTTTTAAACATATTTAGAAATTAATGCAAAATATATTCATACATGCATAAATATATATATATATATTGTAATTCCAATTATTTAAGATCATATAAATAATATAGTATTCTAATCATATTAATAATAATCAACTTTAAAATATATTTTCAATTTAATTTATACAAAGATAGTGATTGTTAAATTTTTATTACTCAACTGTAAAAAGGTAAAATAGTAAAGAGATTAATCTTTTTAATTTATATTTTATTAGATACAATTCCAATTATTTATTGTTATTATTGACTGATATTATATTTTTATTTTTTAATTGTTAAAAATACGTTTTAATATAAGACAAATGAAACACACGCACAAAGAAGTGTAAAATTCTTTTTTTTTTAAAAAAAAGAAACAATCTGAAAACACAAAGGATAACTTAAACTGGTTTTATTACAAACGGGTGCATAATAAAAAATTACATTGAAGCATAAATGCTGACATTCCGCAATCAATGTAGCACATGAATATTGCGAAATAAAACTTCGATATTAAATGCAACGATCCTACACAAATTACAAATAGAAGTTTACATTTACATTATTAATTTTTGTTTTAATGTTAATTTTGATCTGCATTTGCATTCACAAAAAATATATTCAGGATATTTCGTTTAATGGTTTCTTATTCTTGTTGGTTTCTCTGAATCAATATCCAATAAATATATACTGCAGTGACGCTTCCATGTATGTTGCTCTGTTATTCATTGTTGATAGTAAATGATATTAATTTCATTAATAATCTTCTATGAATAATTAATATTACAATTAATTAAAATAAATACTTTGTATTCAGTTCAACAAACACTTATAATCAGTTAATAATTATGTACTGTCCCTTAATATTTTTTTAAGACAATGTAATGTATGTTTATATTGTAGGCATAAACATTTTAAAAAATAGCTGACCATTCGAAATGCTTTTAGATCCGTGATATTGTTTAGAGACATATTATATCGCTTGATAGATGTACATTTCTTATATTGTTTTCATTGCTTGTCACTTCACCATATTTCTTTTAACAAATAAATTCATTATTTTTCTTAAATAGAAGGGATTTAATTTAGTTTTGTTAAAATTTATCTGTACTTTCGTCGGGCCGCGAAAGAAAAAAAATACTATTTTTTTTTTTTGTTAAAATAAATGTATTAAATTTCAACTGTGAATATTTTTTCTACTTCCAATACCTTTTGGCGGTATTTTACGTATCAAAAAAGATTAACAACCGTTTATGTGCTACTTTAGTATATTAGAAATCTAGTCACTTTAATAAAGATCAACATTTCCAGAAAAATGATTTTAATTATTTCAAGTTTATTATGTACCAGACAAACTGGAGAAGAGAAATTTAGCTAAATATGAAATAAAAGAGATTTGTTTTAAATCCTAAACTCTTCCTCGAACTCGCAAGACATTTATCTTGAATTTTCTTTCTACTTATAAATTTGCACACATAAATAATACACAATAATATATAGATGGTTCAAAAATCAATTAGCATTGTGCATTAAAATTAGAATTTCGAAGGTTTTAGTACCCAATATGAATATTTCCATGTTGTGTGTTTTCTATATTGAAAAATTTATTAGCCAATTTCTTTTTATTTTTTTTACATATGTAAAAGTATATTTTAAAATATTTACAGAAAAGAAAGAGAATTTGATCAAACACTAATTTATGATGATTGATATCTGGACCAAATATATACACACATATAATTTTTAAACCTGTAATACGCTGCTAGAAAAAGTCCTCCACCAAATTGTGACAAATATTTGAATTCGTCCATTTATTTTTTTAAAAGAGAAATACTTGAAAAACAATTAATTCTAACCGCAGTGCTTTTGAATAAAGTTTTCATCTTATTTTTAACCGCAGTGCTCTTGAATAAAGTTCTCGTCTTATTAGTTGGTCTAAGCGGAATTATATCCACGAACTGTTATTTTTGATGTTCTTTAAATTTTCAACTTTGTTATGGAATTCGCAGTTTAGTTTTTCCAAGAAACTAACCGATCGATAATCACTACATGTATATATCATTAAATGGACAAAATACTTGAATTATTCTTGAGACAATTATTATTTTATTGTTTGCTAAAACCGATTCTGTATAAAAGAATTATTGTTTATCTAAAGATGACAAATTGTGACAAACGTATACCGCTAGAATTACGTCTTTTTTTGAAGAATAAACACGACCGGATGAGGTTTTCCGTAAAATCTCCAAATGAAAATGTATATGAATAGATAACATGAAACATATCTGTATATCATTTAAAATTACTTTTTATATTTGTCATAGTTACAGCATATAAATCTAACATTAGATAATTATTTTATAGGAGCAATTTATTAACACGCAGACAAATATTTTTATTTAAAGAAATTTTGCTTGATTTATGTTATAATTTTAATTTATAAATTTTATATAGATATGTGTATATGTATTATGAAACGTTTGCATATTGTGATCAACGAAAATGTAGAAATGATCTTCATTATATGATGAATATTTTTTGTTATTTTTAAATTAGAAACTATGCATTATTATAATCGTATTCTCGAATACGATTTAAATAGGTTAGAACAGGTACAAGAATTTAAAAATATATATTTTTCTTATAACAGCATAGAATGTACTTTTAGGTAAAAAATATTTTTGTGAACAAAAAGATTCTTTTATATGATATATATATATATATATATATACATGTGTACACACTGTCTAATCATGTCAACATATTTGTATAAATGCAACCCATTAATTTGTTTCATATCTGAATGTTATCAAGTTCACCAACAACATTGTGACTGCTGATGTCTCAGCATATTTTTTATAAAACATAATCGTACTGTTCCGAAAACCTAATCGAGTGGGTAGAAATATGAAAGAAAATATATTATTCGTCTTACCAAACAAAATAATAAATCAATATTTTATATTTATTCAAATATACTTAATAAACGTTTATAATTAAACGTACGTTTGGTACTTTTGCAATAGTTTAAAGACATTTATCTAAACAGAAGATAAAAAAAAAACACTTCATTCGAGTATCTTACTATTAAAAATAATTTTCGTTAAGATATTAGTCTTGTCCGGTAAAACAATCAATGCATACACACGATGGATAATAGTATAATCTTTCTTTCTATATTTGTAAAAGTAATTTTAATCGAAATGCATCAATAAATAAAAAGAGTTTAATAATATTCTATTTTCAATATAATAATAATTCAGAACATATAATTAAATACACCATTTGCTTTGTAACTTCAATCCAATCATCTGATCTTAACCTCTTGGAAATAAATTAGAAAGCAGGTTTCGGAAATGTACTACAAAAACTAAATCAAAATATTAGTAGGGGCCTTAAACATTTCAGTAAAATTCATTAAAAATGTCATATGGTTTATAGTTCGTAGAATTGTTGTCGTTATCGCATCGAATGAATCCCCTACAGGTGTAATTAATTGAATAATTATGAATCTTTATGTAATTTACATAATTATACGAATATCTACACAACGTGTTTCCTGTCTTATTTAATTTCATTGGTAATTATATTAAAATATTTAAAAATGCAATCACTTAAACTGTTCAGTTTATTTGAATAAATACATAAATTTGAAATAATTGATCATTTAATTTACAAAATTTTTATTTTTTTTAAGTTTCTAACCCATATGGATACATTTGCGTGACATTGCACGTACTTTATACTTTGTATTCCACTATAAAACATTTATTTGGTAATTTAATATTTTTCTATTAATAGCGTATTTTTTATTTATTTTAATTGGAACGACTAATCACAACAAAATTCAATTATATTTATTAATTACTATTACAACAAAAAATCAACTGGCCAATTTCAATTTTAGTATATATTTTACTTGTGTAACTAATAAAATATATGAAAATTATTAAAAAAAAAACAGAATATTTATATTTTTGTTTCGAAAAACAATTGAATACTGATTTTTATTTCGAATTTTGATTATTAAATTTTATTAGTGTCAATAAAAATCTAAAGTGTATGCAAATTCTGTCATATATTAAAACATATCTCTAGACATGTAAATAACAGTATATTTTGTTTATTAGCGCTGTCAAAATAAACAATTAAAATAAAAAACGACTTGACCCACAGTATTTACGTTATGGCATAAAATGTTTGTCAGCACGTCACTATCACTCATACTTTATCAAGTTGGAAAACCCAATACATATATACACAATACCGAAAAATAATATAATTTCTTTACAATTTACATCAATGTATGGAATTATTGGGAATTTAAATAAAAGTAAAAAAATAATAACGTCAGTATCAATTTATTTTGGAATATAAAAAAGTATTACAACAATATATTGATTCATGATTATTTTTTGTAATTAATTATAAACAAAACATGTTTTTAAAGAAGTCAACAATTATAAAATTTTCAACATTTATGAGTAAATATAAATATATGTGTGTTTTGCATGTACGTGTGCGCGCGTGTGTGTGTGTGTGTGTATATATATATATATATATATATATATATATATATATATATATATATATATATATATATATATATATATAATTCGGGTATATATATATATATATATATATATATATATATATATATATATATATATATATATATATACCCGAAAACATAATAGATAAATACAAATAGTATAAAAATGGTTACTTTAATTTTACGATTGAATCTTTTATAATTAAAAAAATATTAACAGTATCACAATTACTTTTTAAAAATAAGAGTTGAAGGAAAGACCAAAACTTAAAAAAATATAATGACAAGTTTACTTGCCGAACAGATTTCCAAACTTCGATTATAAAATGAAGCATACATATAAATATAATTTTCTCTTGAAAAATTAAAAACAGTTCAAACATAACGTACCAAAATAAAGAAGTAAACATTTATTTTAGAATGGATACACATTACAATTGTAATTTCTTTTTCCAAAAGTTAATTTTTGTATTGTGTTTGCTGAAAATGTTTATATATAAAAAGTGTAAAAGTACATTTTATTCTCTTAAAAAACATTGTTATCGCTTATATTAAAAAACGAAAATCTATATAAAAAAAGTGTAAATGTACGTTTTCACGTTTAAGAAATTAAACACATTGATCATGGTTATTGAAAATAAATTTTGATTACATAATATGAATAAAAAAAGTTAATGATGTTGTTAATATTAAGATGGATTTAAAATCTATACGTTTGGGGAAATATATACAATCAATAAACATATATCAAAAAAATTAAATAGTAAAAAATATTACAATATTGGAGATTCGCAACAAAGTGTTTTTGTTGCAAATTTATAACATTTGTATATCATCTCAACACTCAAAAATAATATAAAAATAGTAATACGATATAGGAACTGATTCAAAGATAAATTCAAATACTGAATTGGATCAAAATCTAAAATCTACAATTTGATGTCAATAATTATGTATAATTTGATAAACTGAAAAAAAAATTGACACCTAGCATTTATTGTCCTGTCCAGGAACCTTCCTTTAATGGACAATATTTCACAGTGTGGGCATAATCTTTGGATGCGCCGCATATAGGGCATGTATATTTTCGTAAGATAGGACAAGCCGTATTCCCATTGTCGTCTTTTAATACATGACTAGCGTATACCGCTTCTGTTTCTTCATTATTCTTACAGAAGACACAGTATTTTTTAACTTCTTTATTATTTTTCTTCTTGTATCTGTAGGCAAGACAAGAATATGACGAGGCCATTTCATTATAGGATCTTCCTAGAACTGGTACTGGTGGTGCAGGTGCACGTTGCGGCACAAGATAGTTTTCATTATTGACGCACTTAGTACTTTCACAAACATTATTACCTAAAAGATTTTATTTGTTGAAAAAAATTCAATTATTTCATAAATAGAAAACATTTTTTCTTGATTGCTGCTTATGTATATTTTTTTAAATTTGTTTTCATGTCGTTATAATAACAAGAATTTATTGCTCTTATACCGAATATTTACATTAAATAAGGATTACACATAACCAGAATAAAATATAAATCTTAGGTGTAAAAATTAATTCGTTGCCTTCAAACTGATTCAATTATAACTATGTTTTAAATTGAAATATTTTCTCATTATTTTACGATTTTAAAGTGCCAACTTTAACATTTAAAAGCACTATATTATCTTGGCTAAATTGTTAGTATAACCTCACGAAAGGGTAGTAAATACGATGGAGTCTGAAAAGTTACATACGCATTGCATACTTTTCGCATTCCAGTTGAAAAAAATACTACCGAAGCAGTGGGAATGTTTTTTTTGGCTTTAGGGGAAGGTATTATGACGTATAAAACATGCAAAAAATGCTCAAACAGTAGAAAATGTCCGAAAACGCATTACTTATCGACTCAAATTCGCTATACTTTTTCGACAACAGACTCGCCAGCTACCCGACAATAGACGGAGCAAAATTATAGAAAATAAAATGTATTATATTTTTCGTAAACATTCATTTTCTATTAAAAAGGGCGCACTGAACTAATTTGTACACCTAAAAATAAAATTTTCTCATATGACCACAGTTTGATTCATTAGAACAGTATACCGAAAAAGTAAAACTGTTTTGGCGGTTTTGGTGAATATCTTCTGTTCAGTATCTGCCATGAATCTCCATTCTTGACTCACCCCAGACCACATCATAAATTTTATTTGTTCTATATATACGAATATATATTTATATTTATTTATTTACTTATTTATCTATATCTATCTATCTATATATATATATATATATATATATATATATATATATATATATATATATATATATATATATATATATATATATATATATATATATATATATATATATATATATATATATATATATATATATATATATACTAAAATGTTTTCCGATTTCATTTTTTGTAACTAGATAATTAATTAAACAAAGTAATTAAAGAAACTGTTTCTTCTATCTTTAATTTGTTATTAATTGAAATATATAAATACATTCTTATAGACCTGAGAAATACATATATATATATATATATATATATATATATATATATATATATATATATATATATATATATATATATATGTATAGATACATAGATACAGTACATATGTATACATCACATTACTGCCAATAAAATCAGTTATTACAGCTACTAAAATTGATTAATTGGTAAGCTATTTGAACTTTGATTAAAATATTAACTAATCATGGCATACAAATATAATAAACAGGACGAATTCTATTATTTACATTTTATTTGATAAATTGTTTAATAAATTTATATATTTTACCTGTTTGCTTATTGTCTTTAACTAAGTCCGGATAAAATATCCTATTCAACTCGTCTTCAAATTCCTGTGTTGAAAGATATAATATTTTGGAGTAATCCATTTTTGCACACTGCCACAAAAACTTATTACACTCGACTACTCTAAATGTTGTCCAATGTCGTTTCTTACAATCTTTCTACTGTTTTTTAATTTGAAACCCAACTACTAAATAATTATCCAACTGTCTACCGTGTATGATTGAAACGAATGTAAGTATTTTAGAAATATTTTTCTACGATTGGCCGAAAGTATTCTTAATATAAACATATGCATAAGTGATGCGATATTTGTTATTGTTTCAACCTAAAGAGAAATATTTAATCTTGTTGTACAGGTCTCATAAGTATCCATTCTTTTTTGTCACGAACAATAATCGAATTTGTTAAGATTTTGATAACTGAGCACTGTACAGTTCGATTATACTTTTTAAGCGACACAGCAAGTCAGCATTTTTAGGTGCAAGGCAATAATGATGGGCACATGCGTTATACTTAGAGTAATATTAAAAAAGAACTATGGGATGTTTATTTTATAAAATATGACCTCGGTAATAAATAAAATTTGACAGAGGGTTTTTGTGTATAACATACGATTTGTTAATTTATTTTAATTTTTTCTTTTAATTATCTATGATGGTTACATACTTCTTCATTTTAATGTAACTATTGAAATCGCAATTAAAATGATATATTTGAAATTAAAAAAGTTTTGTGTTCTATATTGTTTTATAATAATAGAATTTATTTTACTAACTGCAAATTGAACTCGTAGAGAGCATTTATTTTGATTTGATAATAAGTAAAATTAATGAAATAAAAATTGGATAACAAATATTTAAATAATTTTTGATATCTAATCTTTTATTGAAAATAGACAAAAAAATTAAAATCGTTAATTTTGAAATCATATTTTTTTACTTTTAATATTAAAGTAAGAATTAGTCGATTTATTATCAATTCATAATACATGCAACTGATAAAAATAACTGGATAAAATTTACTTTAATAATAACGTTAAAATAATTTACTTGTAAATAAAAATTTGGTTTAAAATTACATTTTTATTATCATAAAAATAATTAGAAAAAATTGTTAATTTTTATATCCGTGCGATTGTATATACATATGTATTTTTTTAATTGTTTTGTGTAAGTAAATAAAATATCGAATGAAAAATCAAATTTTCTTTTGTATGTTTGGTTTCTTAAAAAAAACTTAAAAGTAGTATAAAAATGTATAATTAGTTCATTTGTATATCTAATTTATTTAAAAAAAAGATTGCTCAATTAGCTTTTTTAAATAAATCCTAATTTACATTGCTTTTATTCTTATTGTTAAATTTACTAACATAGCTTATTTATTAGTGACATTCATATTATAATTTAAAATAATATCGCGCTTACATTACGTTTCATAATTATAGTATATTGTATTAGTTACAATTGCGAATATTATGAAAATCACATTATTTTTTAAAAAATTTTATAAAAAACTGTATAAAGAGAAACTTCAATCAACTCATTATCTTTCTTTTGTCCACTCATCTTCACATTCCAATATATTTTAACTCTTTATTGATCTTTATATCGCTTGGGATACATATAGTACTAAGTTTAATATTGTCGATAGAGAGTGAATAATTTGTCTTCACATATTATTATAAGTTATATTTATTGTTTCACAAACAATTATTACTCTTTTTATACTTTATTTTCTATTTTTTACATTATTTTCATAATAAAAAGGATACAATGATATACTCGAAAAAGATATAGCGATACTGTGACCAGTTATCTCTTAATCACATATTTCTTAATTGTTTCAATTCTTATACTTCTATCACAAATATTCCGAATTTTCTTCATCATTATATAGCTTGAACACGGTTCGTTCATTTCCATTTTTTAATTGTTTCTGGTCTCTATAACTCATATAATTTGAATTGTTTCTTTTCTATCATTTTTGTTTGTTTTATGTATTTTATTTTATGTCTATTAATAATTCAGTTTGAATGAAATTCGATCATTTTTCCATATGAGATTCCATATTCTCCGACAAAATTTGTCTTTCATTTTTTCATTCATTATTTTTATTTTTCTGTTTATGTATTTATCCGTGTTCGATACTAACAGTATTTTCGATTAGTTCAATGTTTTTTTCCATTTATACATTTTTTATTTGCGATAGATTTGTTTTACAAATACTTTCGAAATTTCTTCCCTTTCATTATTTTTACATTTTTCAAGTATTTTTCCACTAATTGTCCATTTTTTGTTTTTTATTAACATGGTGCATCTATTTACTGATTTGATAATTTAATTTTTACTTTTCTTGGTATTACTATTATAATTTATATTAATATTGAAATATTTTACAAGTTTTATCCACAATAAGTAAAAAAAAAATAAATAACAATGTCTACAATATTATAAGCCATATTATTCAATCTAAAATAGTTATAAACAATTGGGTACATAGGCCTCAGTAAGATAGATCAACAAAGGGTTACATCTGGATTAAACAACAGTTTTTGTCGAGTTTTTTTAATTCGGCATATCAAATCATTTGGCGATAATGATGAATACATTTTTATGGATGATTAAAAATCTAAATATATGAATTATAACTTTAAAAATGAAAAAATAAACTAATAAATGAAATTCTTTCCTCTTATTAAACACATTTAAGTGATAAAATGCAAAATTCAAATACTTCTGGAACACACTCCGTTTAGTTTTAGTTCGTTCAATGCGGAAACCACAATTTTTTAAATGGCAATTAACTACTAAAACATTATTTGATTATCTGATTTGGTTATATCCACGCTGATAACGGGAAGAAATGATTATTTGTGTACTTGGCTGCAGTTAAAGTATCACAAATTTAAATTATTAATAATGAAAGTATTTGTCTTACATTTATTATTTATTCTTTTATCGAATTACATTACGTTTGGAAACGAATCATTCGAATATAGTCCATTGGTTCAGAATGCAATCGATGACATTTTTGATCTGAAGAAAGAGAATGAATGTGAGTGTGTGCCTTATTTTCAATGTGATGAAAATGGAACTATTTTAAATTATGGGGAACATATACTCAGCGCTAGGTATGTCTTTAATTGAATAGGCAAATAATTAAATATAGTTATATATATATATATATATATATATATATATATATATATATATATATATAAATTGTTCCAAACACTTGAGCAACTTAGAAATTTGTAACCACATAAAAATATTTGTAATTGTTATAAATCACTAAGCACATTTTTATTATTTTCTGCTACACTGCTTTTTATTTTTGTAAATATAGATTTAAACTCATAAAAATATATTATTTTTTTAAAGCAACTATCCTCGTCGCATCATAATTAGTGTTTTTATTCAAAAAAGTGTATAAATATGCGATTTAATTTTTTATTAAAGTCGATATGCTTAAAATTTGTAATAAAATGTTGACAAAGCTAAAAATTTGAACTACAGAAATTCGTAGTGTATTCATCTCTGTGCAATGAAAATAAATTAGTAGTGTCACATAAAATTGTAAAATTTCTAAATCGGAAGTATATGCTGTTCAGCTTTTCGAGAAAACTGATACAAGGATGGAAAACGAGTTTCAATGATAAGATTAACGTTTGATGCAGGAGAGCGGGCTTGATATTGTAACTAAATAAATCAATGAGTAACCGCATGGAAAGTTCGCTATGAATGTACATATTTCAATGATCATTTATATCAAACACTTAAAACGCAACTTTAGGATTTTCAATGATATAATCATGCAAGTCTTAGGTTATTATTGACTATGAGTAAGAAACAAATATACAGCAGGCTCAAACTCATCAACATTAGATTATAGATGGTTGGTGGTGTCATATTTTATGAATTGATGAATCGATATTTATGTCATTTAGTTATAAATGTCAAGTTTGCTTTTAGAGAAATTATTCTCAAGCATAGGGTATTGTTAATTATGTTCATAGAGAATTCATTATTGTCTAGAGATATTTTTTGCAATCAGCGACCTTATTGATAGAATATTGAATTAAAAAACTAAAATAACATATGAAAACGCGATATTATTTGAGATCTAATTATTGAATCAGATTTTCATATTGTAACTGGATAACAATTCAAAACATGGCTTAAAATTATGCTGATGTTACCTAGAACACAAACAAAAAGGTAGAGTAATGAAAAAATGGGTTAGTCTATGCAGTCGTTAGATTTTGAGTCAGTCGTCATTTTAAATTCGATTGAATTTTTTTGGAAAGAAGTGAATAAAATGCTGGTATTAAATTATGGTACATTGAAACAGAAACCTTGAAATCTTCTACAAGAATGAATTCCATTACTGTCAAATCATCAATAAGTTGATTACTGAAATGAATCGTTTCGTAAATTTCAAAGCGGTAGTGTATTTTATATTCGATATAAAAACTAGATGTTATTCGTTATTCAGTTAAAATCTCCCCGCGTGGTAATTTGAAAATGGGTTTATAGAGAGTGGGTTATGAATAGATTTTATGACAAGACTATTTAGTATAAACTCATATTAGATTTACTGTACTTCTGTTCATATTTCGAATATGTATTGATTTCAGATTTGGCAATAAAAAATGCGACAACGTAAACTCGGAAGTATACCATGTATGTTGTTTCCTGCCAAAAACAGTTTCCGAGGAACAAACTAAACCAGATACTACTCATTCAGAATTTACGCGACGACCAACAGTTAAGTATCAGTGTGGAAAAAGTAGCAAGGTTATCGATAAAGTTTCTACTGCTAAACCGAGCGACTTCCCTTGGATGATACAACTGTTGAAAATGGATTACTTTTTCAACTATGGTTTTATATGCGGTGGATCCTTAATACATCCACAAATCGTTTTAACAGCTGCTCATTGTCTTACAAGGTACTTGTTCAATATATAAATATCTGCTGAAAATGTAGAAATAAGTTTGTTCGAAGTTACGAAAACAAAAAAAAAAGTTTTTATATGAAATTGTAAAGTTTAAAGTCATATAAAGGTAATTAATAATAATAATGATCGTTAGAATGAAATAAAGTGCTGATTATCTGGTAATCATTTTCTATTAAATAAAATCATTTTTTATTGTGGTGTATATGTATATATTTTATAAAATATTTAATATATTTTTATAAAGTTTATAATTCCTATAGAATTTGAGAGTAATTTGAACATTGTATATATATATATATATATATATATTTATATATATATATATATATATATATATATATATATATATATATATATATATATATACTTATATATATATATATATATATATATATATTTATATATATATATATATATATATATATATATATATATATATAAAGGAAATGATGTAAATACTAATTATAATTTCAGTAAAAACCCGGGAATGTACAGAGTTCGTGGAGGGCAAACAACCAAAAATGTTTTAAGTTTATACGCAGATATCAACGTCGACACAATTATTATCCATCCAGGCTATTATTCAGGCTTATTGTATAACGATATTGCACTATTAATTCTTCAGACGCCTTTTACTATTTCCCCTGATATCAGTCCTGTTTGTCTTAGTTCTTTATCCGAAGATTTTTCTAAAATGAATTGTGGTGTGACAGGATGGAGCACTAGTGATACAGGTAATTTAATATTATTTGCAATTATTTACTAAATGCAACAAAGTACTTAATTACTTTTCTTATTCATTTCTACCATTGAGCCGTGCGATTGTATAAATAATGTTATATTTGTTTGTAGGTATGTGTTTTTTTAGTCTACTTAGTATGCTTTTTGGCTTCTACATCCATAACGATTTTTTCATATGTACTTGTTTCATTTTACACAATACTTTCTAATTTATAAATTAAAAAAAATCCATCGTTTTTGTTTATTTATTTCAATTCTTATGCTTTTTCTAATCATAAACGTAACACATACACGTCTGTTTTAAATGCCATTGCCAATGATTTGCCAATAGTACAATAGTAATATTTGAGGAAAAACCACATTTTTATATTATTACAAAGAATACACGTCTGTTTATAATAGGTCAAATATTATCAAATCATGTATATAATTATCAAATTTTGCAATATAGACAGAGAAAGACAAAGAATGCACACAGTATGTTTATATATATATATATATATATATATATATATATATATATATATATATATATATATATATATATGTGTCTTCAGCCTTTGACAATCTAATGTTAAGTAACCATATCTTTTAAATTATTTTATTCGATAAAAATTTATATTGTTCAATGAAAAAAGTGTATGTTATCATGTGAATATTCAATTCTATATTTGAATTATTACTAGGTTATTTATTAAGTCATTTAAAAGTAATTTAAAATCACGTACAGTATTCGACCGAATCACAATATGTTATTTTTACACATTTTTAGTTTATATGAGTTTTGTTTCAAAATAAATATTATATTGAAAGTATTTATTTAGGAATTAATATAAAGAATGAATGGTTTAAAAATATACTCGGACGTATATAAATAACCATCAGAACATTTACTTTACTTGTGATGGTTGGTGGGTTATCTGGGGTTTAATGGCGTGTCGACAGCTAAGATCATTAGCACCCTTTTATTTTAGAAATCTCGCAAAAGACAGCACATAAATATATAAAATTTCATAAAATAAATCCTCGTGAGATTTCTTAAGATTACTAATGTTCAAATTGTTAATAATATTTAATAGATATGTGATATTTTTCATTTGTTTTGGAAAATATTTCTATTATTCATGTTATTTATGCAAACAGTAGAAATTTGTATCCAACTCTTTGATATTATTGTTATCAATTTGTATTTTCATATAAACGTGGGTTTTCCCTGCATTTAAAGACTAATAATAAATAATCTCTAAATAGTACGGATGTTGGTTTCAGTCGAGCTAATTTTTTACACATCTCATTACATTGCTTCTACGACTATTAACTCAATCATTTCTCACACAGCTTAAGTATTATATAATTCAGTGCTTGTACGAAAATATCGAATAGAACAACAAACTCTCATCGATATGTAATCGATATAATAGGTTCGAGTGGAGTTCAAAATAATCTTCAAGCAGTTCAGATGTCAACTGTTCCGAAAGTCTCTTGCGAGAAAACATTGAGAAACACACGGCTGGGCAACAGTTTCCGTTTACATAGTAATTCATTTTGTGCTGGTGGCGGTGCTGCACACGACATTTGTGTCGGCGATGGCGGTGGACCTTTTGTATGCAACAACGGTCAAAATTACGTCCAAGGTGGTATTGTTTCATGGGGTGTAGGATGCGGTTCGAGAGCAGTGCATGGCGTGTTTACAAATGTAGCACATTTCAATAAATGGATCAACGATCAAATCAGTTTACAGGATTTGTAACGATTTTTAACGAAAGTATCAATTTATGTTGCCAAAATTATACATCTCTTTTTAAATTAGAAAATATATCCTACGTGTATAACGTGTCTTGCTTATCATTAATAAAAGTACATGCTTTTAAGAGTTTTGTCATAAAAGTATTAAAATCATAGATTATAAAAAAATATATTTAGATAAACGAAGTACCGATAGGTATATATATATATATACACATACATACAAGATTCAATTTTAATAGTGCTAGATTTTTCTATAAATTACCACTCTCAAGATAATGGTATCGCATCGAAATGCGTATAAGTAACAGTTGAAAATAATCGATAATAATTTGTTAACGATTTTTGACCAGAAAAATTGTTTTCTGTTTGTCGGATGAGAAAGAAAGTTCGCTTGTGAAAGTTATAGAATATTTTTGTTCTCTTAAATTTTCCTTGCTATTTTTAAAGTGTAAACTATAAGATTTTGATATTTATTATAGTTTTATTAATTATAAATTAATATATATATATATATATATATATATATATATATATATATATATATATATATATATATGTATATTAACTGATAGCGAGAAAATATGAAACGGATTTAAAATATTCAAAAATTTAAAATAAAATATATTAAGACGTGTTAACAGACATCCCTTAAATTAATTATTTTTTTAATGAAAAAACAATGTCAAGAAAAGACAATGATAATATCTAAAATATACTTTAAGTCTACATGTCTCTTTTTATGTCAAATATATATATATATATATATATATATATATATATATATATATATATATATAAGGACTTCAAATTCTATTTTTTACATAGAATTCTTGAGACTCAATACTCATATATACTGCACATCCCACAGAATATAGTCATAACTCAAAAATATTTGTTATTCGATTTGCAATTGTTTTCTATTAAACAGCATTTTTATAGTAGTACAAGTATTTTACAATAATTTTTTACCTTATACATTATACACTTATGTTTAGTTTCTGCTATAAAAAATAAAATGTTTAACTTATGACGATTTGCGATGTATGCATATTAGAAGGTGTATGAGTGAAAAATATTTAATATATTTAATATTTTATAATCGTTCTGTATGTAGTTACATGATTAGAATTATTAGATTTAGGGTACAAATAATCGTATTGAATTAAAAAAAAATATGAAGAAATTAAAATAAAAAATATTTGTTGGTTGTGTATCAAGAGGTATATTCTATATTCTATATAGAGGTATATTCTACGCAAAAAAAATCATAAAAAAATGGTAATGACTAATTTTATTTGTAAAATACCATAATTTCCACATATTTTTTCTTCATATTTTTAAAATGAATTGTTTTCTAACAAGCGTATACACATAACTTATAATATTTGATATGATTGTTTGAATTGTTAATGTGACTAAGAATATATTTAATAATATGTGTGATATTATAATTCATTCTATAAGTTAAGAGCGTTTGTTTCTTTAATATTGACATAAAGAAATGAATTTATAAAGATAATATTACATGCGAAATTTGCTTATATTTTTTGTGTTATTCAGCTTTACTCAATTATAATGCATGTTTTGACATCTGTGTTTTATACAAATACATAATATAAACTTATAACAATTGTATATGCTTATACCTTTGCACAATTATATTTTTTCAGCAATTTTACCTACCATGCATCGATATATTTATAAGTATATATATATATATATATATATATATATATATATATATATATATATATATATGTATATATATATATATTAGTCAAGTTGGCATTGAGGGTGGGTGATTGACTTTCTACAAGAGTAGTAGGTTTTTTGAAAATTTTCCCATCCAAATAAAAAGAAGTTTATATGAAGAATAGAGGTTAGATATTGGTAATCTGGAATGAAGATTCCTCAGGAACAGCCGAAGAAAAAAAGAAGTCTACGAAGAACAGCAAACATTAGTAAACTAACAAAAAAAAGTTGACATGACATTTGAATAGATTGTTTATTCAATTTTCTATTGTTTTTCTTTTATTGTAACTGAAATTAGAATAATTTGAATATAACATATTGTTTCTTATTGTAATATGTGATTTTTTTGTAGATATTTTCGAAAAATAAGCGAAATTGTTTTTAAAATGGAATTTCATACTCATGACTTTATTTATAGATTGTATAATTAAAACCAAATTATTTGTTGCGTGCTTCGACAGACAAGTGAATAGAAATGTGAACGACTATTCAAGATCAAGCTAGTAAAATTATGTTTTCGATCTCTATAAAGCTTCACTGTCCATCCGCATGATGCGGTATTCTAATCTTTCAAGAATTTGAGCGATGTTTGACTAAGTTTTAGATATTACATACTTTGAATTCAAAGAATGGAAAGCTTTACGGATCGTAAAAAGCCATATGAAATATCTTACAATTATATTTATGTAAATATATTTTGATCTGATTGCTTGTCTGTAAAAATAATATTGTTGACATTTATTGCAAAGAACTTCTATAGATCTTTTCCAAGAAATTTAATAAGAATGATTTGAAACTCTTGTGAGGAAAATGTCTTCAAATATGGTAATGTTGGATTGTACTTAAAATAAATAGTAACTTTTGTGTTTTCCATGCAATTTTTCCTTACTCTTTGTACAATTTTTCATTTCTTTCTAATCATAATGTATTCTTGAAACTTATAAGTATTCAGCGTGCATATCGTAGGCACATATACTTTCTTATACTTTTATATTTTTCTAAAAAATAAACATGATTCATCGTTTGATTTTTAATACATTCTATATTGTTATATATTCAAAGTTTTGCGGAAGGCATTCATAACCTGTAAGATGTGTTGTCATTAAATGAAAAAAATATATATATAATCGATTTAATACATGTGGTACTATTATAACTTTTATGAAGTATGCTACAGTTAATTGTACAATGTTTTTTGTCAGTTCATAGAATCTAAAATATGTTTTTAAAAAATATCTTGATTCGGTCATGATTTTTTTTAAAAAAATATTCTATATTTATTTTCATACTCGTATTTAAATTGTTATGACAAAATAAACTAAAAAATGCTTTATAACAATTAATATTTTCATGATGTTTTATGATAATATATTTATGAGAGTGTTTGTATACATGTGAATTTAATGAAAAATTCAGTTATCATTTACTCATTCTATTTATCGAAAAAGTTTTAAATTATTAAGTAATTAAATATTGATGTTTTCGTTTTGCACTTTTTATATTTTTATTTTAAATTTTGCCCATAATTTTTTTTTAATATTTTTTTAAAAACCTTGTATCAATATAAATAGACATACCGAGAATAGGAATTACTGAAAAAGGCATATACAACCAAGATTAGTAGCATACAGTATTTGGAGACGTAGTTGCAATAGGATAGTGATTAATATTATACAAACAGAAATATGAATGCATTAAAAAGCTGATTATATTTCTATTAAAACTGTAAATATTTATAAGGTACTATAAATTAATATTTCTATTATTGTTAAACACAATTTATATCAGAAACAAAGTTGTAATTTTTTTTTGAGATTTTTTCAATATGAAAAAATTAATGAAGCTTAAAATACATGGAGCTAAAGAAGTTTTGATTTAATGCTTTCGTCATTTAACAAAAAAATTCCATCGTAAGTACAAAATGCGTGATAAGATTATGTAAAGATTATTATAACTCATTTCTCCCGAGAAAACAATTTTTATATTGATCAAAATATATTATGATATTATTATTTACTCATTTAGATTTAATAAATTATCTGTTTTTGTGTGTTATTTATTTTAGGCGTAAAATTCCAAATGCTTCTTGAATCAATATATTTTTATTACTTATTATACTTACATTATACTTTTATTACTTTGCCAGAAAATTTGCTGAAATATTTCTAGTTTTCATGTAAAGGTATACAGTAAAGTTTATTTCTTCATTTCTCCTTTATTACAGTTTGAAAAAATATACAAAAAACGTGAAAATACATTTTTTACCGGTGATATAATCATATTTTACATTAAAAAGCTATATGATGAAATATTAACTATTAAACCGACTTATTCTGTCTGTCGTTATAAAGAATCCAATTGATATTCATTCAAAACCAATAGTCGATCTTAACACTAAGAAACAACAATAGACGTGACTTATAAATAACAAATCAATTTGTTTTCAATTTTTATACAATACCAGATGTCAAAATTGTTAATAAGAATTGTAGAAAACAACCTTGTAAGTATAGCTATTTGAATATATTACCGTTTCTTAGAACCCAACTATTAAGTCACTGTTATTTTATTATTATGAATATCAAATTATACTTTAAATATTTTCTAAGCATTGAGTATATGTAAAAGGAATATTGATAATATATCTCCTTGCAAATAATTATATTATTTTGTATAAAATGTAGTTTTTATTAGTACTTTTTTCATTCTTACTATAATAAAATTAAAATTGTAACTATCGGAAGTACATACATACCTATATATATATATATATATATATATATATATATATATATATATATATATATATATATATATGTCAATTTATTCGGTTTTAAAGAATAATAGTTAAAAAATGAGGATATTTGTAAAAGTGAAACGTATTTATAAATTGTATAGTTCGAGTGAAGCCAAGGTCAATTTCTATGAAGCTCATTTATAATTAAAATAAAAAACTTCCGTTAAATTTCGATTTCGGTTTGAACCGAGAATAATTCCTATACTTTTCAAATACCTCATGCATGAACAGTGTCACGTTTGTTTGTTCTTCATGGATTAGTAGCTTCAATTAACTAATTACACAATTCGAGTTATTTTGATCAAAATAATTATTATAACAGTGTTGAAAAAGTCATTTAATTACTTATGTATTATATTATTTTATAGTACATTATTGATTCAGGTCAAAAAAAATAACTATATAATTGAATTTTGTTATCAATTCTATAACGGCTACTTTTCTACTAGTAAGAAAAGTAGGAGTTAAAAATGAATAGAAATATTAAATAAGGATATATATATATATATATATATATATATATATATATATATATATATATATATATATATAAATCAGAATTCAATTATTATAATACTCTTCAGGATCTATCACTATGTGTTTTTACATATATATATATTTATATATATATATATGATGATGATGATGAATATTAAGAATATTTTATGACAAGCTTTTTTTATTTTAAAAAGTGAACGCTCAAGTTATTAACCGTGTATTAACATTATTAACTTTTTAGTTCTCACGTGTTAAGATATTAATTCTTTCATTTGTAGAAATGTATTTATATTGAAATAAAAAAAACATTTCTCATAAATGGATGAAAGTTTTTCCAGCATATTTACAAATTCCCAGTACATATTTAATAGGCGAAAAACAATATAAAGTCAGTAATTATTATTTCGAGGAAGCGATTTAAAATGTTTCATCATTTTGAAACACATTGATCAGATTCATCAAATAGTATTATAATACATTTTATAATTAAGTAAATATATTATCTGAAATCAATATTAAAAAAATATATTCTTTATCGATTGATATATATATATATATATATATATATATATATATATATATATAATTTAAAATAAAAATGAGCAAATAGATAAAGCAAAGAAGAATACTCTGTGGATTGGTATTCTGTTTTTTTTAGTTTAATATATTTATGTATATATATATACATAGAATTCTTGATTAGTTTGATAGATTGTTTTGCAAACACACACACACACACACATATATATATATATATATATATATATATATATATATATATATATATATATATATATATACACATTACGTTCCTTCTTGAAGGTTAACGACATACAAGTGAAGTTTTTTCAATCAATCTCAACAGGTTTTTCGACTTGTTATTACTTGAACAGGCAACATTTTGATAAAAAACGATCTTCGTCTGTTCTTCATTTTTTTATTAGTTTATTTCTAAAAAAATTAATTGTTATACACGAATAAACAAACAACCAGATCTATGACGGATCTTTAGTATATTAACCATATGAAAAACATGTTAACAGTAAATAATCACATAGGGATGTGATATTGCGACGTAGTTTATGATCTGACGAAGTTTAACGAATTTCTACTGAAATGCTACAGTTTGTAAGAATTTGATTTGTGTTTACTTTCAGTAGCTACAGATTAAATCTTTTCCCATTTGCAAGAGAGTTAATTTAGTGTCTATTTTTATATTGTTGTTTATAAGAATCAAGTCTAGTATTAAATCAATACATGTCATAAATATAATCGACCGTACACTGGTATTTTACAGTCAGTTATTATGTTAATGTTCGTCCCACTTGAAGTATTCAATTTTTGTATATAAATATTTGAAAATTTAGTTTATATTAAGAAATATATAAATACTCTCTTTATGATGATATTCAATTCATAGAAAAAAATTAAACTTATGCCATGTTACAAATATAAAAATGCACCTTTCTGGATACTTACAGTTCGATATTACAAAATAAATGGAAAATTAAATATAGTACGAATATTATATATGAAAAGTATTCATGGCCTCTAGATATCTAATTAATTCCGAAAACAAAACTTTACAGACTCTATCCGTTATCATATTCAGTAAGAATCTTTGTGAAACGTGTATCTTAAAACTGAATACGGTTTATCCAATATACAAGTAAATACAAATCATATTTAATATTATCATTTTAGCATATACGTTTCTCTTCTTGGAAATGGCATGTAAATCCCCGTGCCATAGCAACAACATCATTAAATAAATTTGTACAAGTAAATGTCGACGAGGTGAACGGTCACTCGTATCATGTTTATACATCAAAACTCGAAAAATAAAAATATATTATTGTTATTGAAGTAAATTGTATAACGTACATATATAAAAGCTTAAATCCGTAATAATAATTGATCTTGCTGATGAAAATATTTATATGGTTTTATTCACCTATGGACTAGTCTGGACCATAAAATGAAACCTGTATTTAAAAAAAAATAGGCAAGAAATCTCCCTCTTTATCTCTGTATCTATTAATATATATATATATATATATATATATATATATATATATATATACACAATATATACAATTTATTTGTTGCCAGTGACGACGGATTTAGCAAATCTGAATTTCTAAGTGAAATATTATTCTTAGATGAGAAAACAAGGTTCAGTTCGAAGACTTGTTTTATTCATTATATTAAATACAACAGACAGAATAAAATATTGTCTATATGAAAACATTCTCTGAACAAATAAAGTGTTTGTGCTTTCTTTACTATTTTTACATATTTCAGATCTTTAATAGATTTAAGTGCTATCCATATAAGATAGTGTAAAAGACACGTAGCACACTGATTGTGACAAATAAACTTTTCAAGAACGATTAGTACGGAAAGTAAGGTTCTTTTTTTAATGCAAAATAATAAAAAATATCGAGATGTGTAAAAATAATTTATTTTATAATTCCACATAATGCTCCTGTTTCGAAAATAGAAGATATCTATTTAAGATTGTCCATTTACATAGTTTCTTTAAACGTCTTCAAAGGTTTTTGATTTTGAAATACATGTACAATATACCTATTAAATAAAAAAAATCTGTCAAGAAGTAATTTTAGTATTTTCATACTCATAAACTCATCATCTTACTTTAAAGACAGACATTTGTTCAGGAGATATACGTTTTTGTTGGATTTAGTCATGTATTTGGGACTACATTGGAAATTATCACATTCCTCATCAAAAAGAAAAATGAAATGACTGAATACATATGAATCCAAACAGATTAATTAGCAAGTATATCTTGTACATGTACGTATTTGTTTAACATTAAATTACAATTAAATTTATTTTTGGGTGTGTCAAATACGGCTTGTTTATTCTGTCTGTTCTTTTCGGAATTTATTCCGTGAAAAACTAGTAGTAAAATCAGACATTTCAATTATTTTTAATTGTATGGAGAAATAATAAATATTTTTAAAAGTATTTTACTGACGTCCAACAATATCCCGAGTGGTTCTTTATGTGTTATATCATAAAAATCGAAATACACATTACAGAATCTATTATAAAATGTATAGATTTGTTTTCAGAATTACTTTTTATGAAACAACACTTGTATTGTTATCTCTATGCTGGTAAATATTTCACTTATTGTTAATTCTGTTAACGATTTTTAAGATATGTCACTATTTTAATAATATCAAAACAATTAAACTTTTCATATGTTAATATTAAATATTAACATATGGATATACAATTTTACTGTTATTAATTTGATTCATAAATTTTAATTTTTAACGAATTCTTAAAACAAAAAAGTACACATGTTAAAACAGCAGTTAACCACAAAACAGACAGCAAACAATACCATTTTTTTAAGTATAGTAAGTGCTTAAAATGTAATTTTGTATTATGTTGAAAGGTAGAGTGTGTGTTTTTATAGTTAAAAATAGAGGATTGTTTTGTAGATTCGGTTGTAGGCAGGCAAACTGATGATCAGTGCGTTATAAAATAATCGTCTGTCTTAACATTTCATCTTTCATATTGAAAGATGTTTAAAAAGCGTGTATTGTGTTTCGATTCTAGACATATTATAAAAATAATTTGACATTCGGACAGAAAAATAAATACTTTTACAACATTTCTAATAAATTATCTTTTAAATATTCCTTACTCTTATCTGAATTAAAAAAAGATTGTGTTATCCGCTAAAGAAATGAAATTAACTATATAAAACGCCGGTTGTCCATTTGAAAATATTTTTAATTGAATTATTTTAACTTTTATTTCATATTATTTTTCAATGAAATATTAAAATGTTATTTAAACTGCATATTGGTTTGTTTACTTACTATTAGGTGCTTTTCGATCAAATTCGATTCAATCAAAATAGTTTCTGAAAAGAAAATTCCAAATAAAATCTGATTACGTTAAGTTTTGATGTAGTTTTATTGATTATTTTAAAATCATCAGAATATTTTATACTATTTTTTCCAATGTGTTGTATTTTCATTAAAAATTACTCTAAATCAGACTTTTGCATGTTTAGTACAGAAAAAAGATTGAATATAACGACCGATGCATAAAAATAAATAAATGTATGTTTTTTTTTTTAAGTTTATCATTATTATTTTTGTTGAGTTTCTAAAAGGGTCTGCACCCAGAGGTACCTGTTTTGACTGATTTCATGTTAACTATGCCCTTGATTCTATTATGTTTGTCTTAAAAACTTTAATGACACTGAATATCGTTTGTTATCATGCAAGGTTGGACAATTCTTATAGTAAAACGTGGTAGAAAAAAAATGAGAGGACTAAAAAAAAGACATTTACAAATCAATTGAGACACTGGAATAAGACCCAAAACTATTTCGATCAAATTAGGGCATGCTATCTATTAACAGAAAATTTTATACATTTTTTTACTTGTACTGAAGCAAAAATTGCAATATTTAATTATATTGTCATTTAATACATGTTAAAAATATAAAATAAATGATATAATAACAGAATACGAAAATGGAGGAAAATATTTAATCATCTAATACATATTAATAAACAATTAGTTGTTTTTATTTATTTCATTTCTGGTTATAATAAATATTAAATTAAAATGTCGTATGAATGTGAATTCACAACAAAAAGAATTCGACGAATTTTTTTACAACGTATTTTGTCTTCAAAATCACCGAAAGAATGATTTTTGGTAAATAATTTGTAATTAGAAAATTCAACGAAAAAATTACAATAAAAATGTACTTCTTAGTAACAAAACTAATTGTTTTTTTATAAATGTTATTTACATAATTTATCGATTTTATATTATTTATACACTTTAAGATTATAAAATAAATCTGTATTTCCCATTTTAGAAAAAAATAAAAATGTACGAATTAAAAGAAACTCATATTGTCCTTGAAACAACTATTAAAGTATGAAACTGAAAATTAGAATATTTAAACAATTATTTTTCGTGTATCACAAACACAAGTCTCTGTTATTTCTCTATTATTTATTACTAATCATCAATTTTTATTTTAATTTATTTGTCTATAAAATATCGTACATTGTAATAAATTATTTTCCAGTAATTGTTTTTTTAAAAAAAGAAAATATATTTTTGGGTCAGACATTCTTATGACATTTGATAATTCCTTATTTATTTAACTGTTTTCAAGTCAATATCTTACACACTACCCATTAATGTTTGGTATCACGACTACTGTAAAAAAATATTTATAAAAAAAATCTAGTAATCAGTATGCATTATATATATTTTTTATTTATTTAACACACATCCCATAGAAAAATATCATAACAGAAAAAGTCAGTTTACGTTTTTTTACAAATAATAATCACATAAAACAGTTATCATCTATAAAACAGACACAAATAGACCCTTTGTTTTTAACTATAAATCCTATAAAATGTGTCGTTGTTTCTCCTGTAAAATGAAGTGTTTTGATCCTCTAATCCTTTTCTATTGGTTGTATGATGTAAAAAAAGTATAATACATATTTTTGAATTTAACGAGTAATACTTCAATATTTATTATGAATGTAATACTGTATTTCCTTATTTAATTTTATACAGATGGAAATACATTTTGTAAAATTTGAAAATAATGTCGTATATTATTTATAGTACAACAATATTACATGTCATCTAGTTGTTAAGAACATTAATTTCAAATGAGGAATAAATTGTATATTTGTTTCTGGTCAACTTTATTTATCGATTAATTAATAATTACTTATAATATCTACTTGTAACAATATAGTTCTATCACTATGGCTAAATCCACTTTCACAAATGAATTTTTCTCTCACCCCTCAAACCACATATTTTTCATCATAATTGTACAATAAATTATTAATAAATTTCAATCGTTGTTTATAATCATTTCAATAGATAGTTATTTGATGTTTTAAGGTTCTTCGACAGCTAAAGTCATTATCGTTCGATTTCAATAGCGATGTGATCATGATCAAAGAGCAAAAACTACAGAAAAATCATTGATTATGATGGAAATGCGATCGAAATAAGCAAGAAACGAACATAGTAATCATTTATTGATCATTCTTGATCCAAAACATTTTTTGATGCTTATAGTGTAAGAAGAAAATTCATCTGTGAAAACATTTCTTGTAAGTTCCAAAACTGATAACTAATAATTGGTAATACTGTACATTTACTTTATCAAAAAGTTTAAATAATGTACATCAATTTAATATTATAATACAAAAAATGTTATTTAAAAAAGAACAAACTTTGAAATAGGGTGATACAAATTGCGCAATGTCTTAAAGTTGCGATCAAAGAAGAAACCTTCGAAAATTAATATTGTACGTGTTTTAATAAGAATTAGTTATTACTTTCACCAAATATAAATCTAGATATTTTTCGAATTACAAGTTGGTATTAAATCAAGTTTGTTTCGTTGTACTTTTATTGAAATGAGTTATACTTTTGTTTTTTATGACTATATTTAACAATAATGAAATTGAATTTATGTTGTTACATAAATATAATTATATAAATAAAATAACACTTATGTTTAATTTTTCTTGGTATTCTATGTGCGCACGAAGATTTTTTTTATAAATCACATACAGTCAACAATACAAACTCTGATTGTTCTAACGGTAAATCCAATTTAATTTACCTATTCTAATTTTACTTTTTCTATTGAACTATATTATTTTAGATGTGCAAGATTATGAACTGACATTAAATTTTCAAACATTATTTTACTAATGCCAATGTCAATTAAACACAAAATTGAATTTATTTTATGGCGTAACGAACCACATTCGTTCTCAAGGTAGTTCTAGTAATACTTTCGCCCCACGGCCGCGCGCATGTCAAATGTGAATCTCAGCTGGCTCTGCTTATGCGATAATTTTATTTTGTACCAAAGTAAGCAGTGAATCTTCGGCGTGCTTCGTGTTTATAATTATATTAAGTGTAAATTTTCTTATCAACCATAAAAGGTAATGTAAATTCTATTTATACAAATATTTAAAAATCATTTTGTTCAATTACGTATGAAGAAAACACCGTGTCCATAGAACATTACTACAATATAATTATTTCATCATTACAATAATAGTATTGTTTATTTAACAACGTTCAAATGTTTTCAATAACTATTTTGACGTACTTTAAACGTTTTCATAAATGATAACATGGATTTTATCTATCTTGATTGTTGCGGCTGCTTTATTATAATAAGGTTTATTTCTGTAATTACAGTGCCTTTTAAAATTATCTAAAATAATTTTATTTCGTATTGAAATCACTAGTTTGAATGCAAAAAAGATATTCATGATACAACCATTAACTAATGTATAAGTGTTTCAAACCAAAAATTATATATATTTTACTTTATTTAACATCAGTTTCATAAGTGGTTGTTAATACAGAATAAACATAAAATCATTTTTCGTACATTTAACGACATAATACACGTATTCTTCTTACATTCCTGCATATATAAATACGTACACAACATACATATTGTTGTACAGGGTTTCGCAGTGTTTCATAAAAATTGAAACAGTTCCAGGGATGCAAAATATATCATTGTTGAATTGTATTATATACTTTGTTCTATGATATAAATATAATATTTTTAGATTTACTGTAAATTTATTTAACAGACATCTACATTTTTTCACTAATAATCATGTTTTTTAAACAAAATCAAGTGTGCTGAACGTGAAATTAAGATTTGTTTTTTATTTAGTAATTATGAGAATCTATTTTATCAGTAAATTAGAATGTATACTTTTATAGTTAATTACATACATGCACAACAATATGTGTTTATTTTTTGTTGTTAAAAAAATTAATAAATTTATTTCATATTTGAAAAGTGAGAAATACGTTAGTTTATATATACATATATATATATATATATATATATATATATATATATATATATATATATATATATATATATATATATATATGTATATATGTATATATGTATATATATATATATATAATTCTATCCGTTTTGGAATTGTAAGATATATAAACAATATAGAAATAACTTTGAAAAAGATTGACAAATGTCTTTGTTTATAGTAGACTCTCTTCTACTTGTGTATTTAAATTATTATTAGATAACAAGCTGAGTAAGGGAATACAAAAATTATATATATATATATATGTATGCACACATTTGTTTTCATTGTTCATGTGGTGTGGTTAAATATATTACATAATATAATCGTTGGTAATTTTTTTGAGATTATTAGAGTGGGGATGAATCATTTATTACATATTGTCTATGATATTTGTTTGTACTAATGTAAATATCTTTTACAAATAGGCATTAGTGAACTAAATATATATATTTGTAAGCAAATGTGTCTAATAAATATTAGTCGAATCTGTTGAATATAGAGCTAATAAATGTATGGATTAATACCTAATTGTCTTTATGTAGCAGCCGATATAGTAAACCAATATTTTTTGTCTTTATTTTGTACTAAATAAATTCAAAATTTATTTAATTTCCTTATATATTAAATAAAACCAACGACTTCAATTTCTTTAATATATACTTGTTTGTACATTTTGTTCTGTGGATATTCTGATAAGTTATATTCAATGCGTCTATATTTATCTTCGATTGGAATTGTTTATTGTTAATTTGTCCTAATTTTTCTCATTAATCACATTTAATTGCTACATCGCATTTTGCCATACATTTGTTAAACTACATCTAAAAAAATAAATATTGTGAATATTACTGTATTAAATGTGTTATTGCTGAAATTTGTTATATATATATATATATATATATATATATATATATATAACTTATAATTTTAAAAGAAGGACATAATCCAGAACGATTTTATGGAATTCCTATAATAATTATTTTTCCGTTTGATTTATTATTCAATTATTGTAATTAGTATTGTAATAAAAAGGCATACTGGCTTTATATGAAAATTTATTGTATCTCATTTAGGAGTTTTCAGAAACATAAACATATAGTTTTATTGCAATTATAGGCAAACAGCATTCCATTTAATACTTATAAGGAAAAAACTTTTTGAAATTATAAATAAAAAAAAACGTTCATGCAAGTGAGTGAAGGTTAAAGTAGCACACTTTAAAATTCATGTGATTTGATAATCATGTTTGATTAATTTAGGCTATACTTATATGTGTATATTTATATGAAAATATATACATTCATTCATATATATATATATATATATATATATATATAAACTATAGAACATGGAATTGCTTAGTTATATTTCCAAGTTACGTTCTAAACCATTCTGTATGTCATGTAATTGCCCTTAAAACTTGTAACCATTTCGAAACTTAAAACATGTCGAACATAAAAGTCTCATTAAAATTGATTCAGTGGTTTTTGGAATAATTTCACATTAAATGCAATTTTAAATGATTTCAGTACTTGTTAACCTCGCTGTATACGAGATTATAGCTTTATTGAGAATTAAAAATATTTACATATTTTTGTCTGAAAGTTTTTTGTCATTATCTAGTTTCCATCATTAATCCATATAAAATTATTACCTGTTTGAAAAGTCGCGGGTTAATGCACTCATGTAACTTTATCTGTGGGATATCTTGTAAAACTGAACCTTTTCGCATATATTAATCTGGTGATCATATAGGATTGTATGGTGTAAACCGCATGAACATCGGTGCGATGGTGCTTCAATTTTTACTTTGCAAAATAAAAAAATAACTAACAAATATGCTTGTTTATAAATATTTGTTTATATATATATATATATATATATTTCAGTTATGACGATAAACTTGACGTTAATATTTTTCAAGATTTCTTTCAATTATGAATTGTATATTTTACTTAATCTTATTTGCTTTCCGCTGTCATTTTTTTGTATATAACTATGGTATTAATTTTACAAGTTAATAAAAAAATTATTCGGATTAATAATAATTGCATCAAGGTTCTAATAATTGCATTTTCCAAAAATAACAGTCACACATCATACAAATGTGTTAAATCTCTTTTATAATTGCAGCATTAGAATTAATGCAGTAAATTTAGACTAGCATACAGATATTCCATTAAAAATATTTTCATTATTAAATAACGGATGTCAGTTTGTTCAACCTTTGTAATGATGTATTGTCGGTTAATTGATGAAGAGTATATTTACTTTCGAACATAATTTTTTATTATTTTATTTGTAAACAATGTCATATTTACAAATAAAATTATAAATGAAAAATATGTACACATGTATATGTTTACCTACACACATTATAAATTATATATATATATATATATATATATATATATATATATATATATGTGTGTGTGTATGTGTGTATGTGTTCGAATTGTCGAAATATCAGTAATCACGTTTTCTAAATTAAATCATTTGATTTGATATTTAAAAAGAAATCAATGAAATGTGTTTAGTAATAGAAAATATTTTTTTTAAAAAAAAGTATGAAAACATTAAATAAGAAAAGTATAGTTGATCGATTTATTTAGTTAGCAGGAAATTAAAAATTATTTAGAATTTTTTAAATCAATATTATCACATGTTCATGTCTGCCTTGTATTTTGCTACATATAATTGCTTATATAAAATTATAGTTATTGCAGTTATCAATTAATAAGTACAATTTATAATCAGCCAGTCTTGGTGGAGAGTTTAGATTTAGTGGAGGTTATTTTAATATAAAAAGAATGTATTTGTGAAAACGATAGACGATGTTATTCAAAGAAAATATGAATACAATTTAAATACAAAATATGTAAATTGAGTGTTCTGACAAAGCGGGAAATTACAAATTATTTCTTTTAAACAAATTGGTCGCACGTGTTCACATATCTTGTACTTCCCTGCACCTAGAACATGAATAATTGATACTTTATTTACAATTGTAGTTGCTGGAATTCATTCACAGTCATGAATTAATAAATGTATTCTGTCGACAGCCAGACTTTATCAATTTGTCGAATCCTCTCGATGTTATGCTCATTTTTTTATCATTCACTGTTTATATTATACCTGTTTATGAAAAAAAATACGTTAACCTTGCCGGATACTGTATTATTATTTTCGAAAAATGTAAATTGTTATATTGTATATGTAAAACTTGTACAAGTTCTTTATTGACTGTCCAACAAAAACGATTCGATCTGGTCAAGGCAAACACGGCTTGTTTACGAAATTTATCTTGCTAAATTTTAATGTCAAAAAGTATAAAATTTTGCCCACGTGCTAATTATTTTAAAATATTTATATTGAACAGTAAAATAAATAATGCTTACCGATTTTTTTGTATATATTCAACATGCAAGAATCCAGATTTACTTAGTTATTGTTTAAAAGTATTGGCAGAATAATAACAACTGATCTGAAATTAAATATTTTCGACCGAAAATATGAAGGTAAATCAAAAATATATATATACACAATTATATCTCATGTTATTACTTTGAATAGAAGTACTGTAAAGTAATTATATTGCTCTTTTATTCTTATTTTGTTATTAGTTTAAAAAATATCTAGAGTTTTTTTAACAAGTTCTTATTAGGTTTAAACGAAAAAAGTGGCACCCACCATTTATGACGGACTCTTTAATTTCTATTTGCTTTCAAAATAATATACTAAAAACTGTTCTAAGAAAGTTCAAATCATTTTTTTTACAGAAATTTGAACATGTAAATGATGTGTATTTAAAGATGGTGTTACCAGTTTATTTTAATTTTTTATATTACATCAGTAATTATTTGCATATAAATTACTCGAATAAATTTTTAGTGATCTTGTATATTCGTAAAAGGTCTATAAAAAAATATTTGAAATGAAAGATAAGTGCCTACTACAATTCTCAGACTATAAACTAAATATCAGATAGTGGTCAAATATACACTTGTTTATAAATCTGTGTATCCATATAAATAAAAAAAATATTTATACTTTTTTTAAGATTTAATTATAAATACAGCGATTTGTTGCATATTAAGTACGATTATTGTGGTAACCGCAGAGATAATAAAACGTTATCAAACATCTTAAGATAAATAAATATCAAACGGCCACATCTTAATTTTATAACATATGTCCACATCCTTCCTATTTTTGATACCATGAATATCCGTTTTGTGTCTTATTTGATTGAAAGAAGGAAATTAAACAAACCTCATATTTTGATTTCAAAAATGATAAAAAAAGTATTAAGTTTTATCAAGTGAAATATTATAGTACATAGTTCGATTCGAATAATCGCTGCAATGTTTGATAACATCGAATGAAATGTTGTATTTAAAAAATGCTGATAATTTAATGCTGGATAGGTTTTATTTTCATTCTATTTAAATGATTTGAAGAAAATTCCACAGATGATGATAATAATAAACAATATTTTTGTTCGAATAATTTGTATATACTAACGATTCACTTATCTATTCATATTATATTTACCTAATAGTCTAATTGATTTTTATAAGTAATCAGTTATTTTGAATAAATAACTAGAAATCAAAATGTAAGTTAGGAACTAATTTACATTTTAAAAAGTGTAAAATGTTACATGAAAGCACCTGTAGACCTTTGAGCAGCACTGTGAATGGCATAAAACACAAATTATGAATTTCTTAAGATAATAATTGATATAAACGTGTTTTCTAATGTTATTATCAATAATAAAACGTGTTAATTATCATGAAAAAGAAACTTTTTTAATCACTCAGCACACGATCTGTATAAACAATTCTATCTGTATATCAAGAGAACTGTACGGTTCGCTTCTGTTCTCAAAAATTAACGAGAAAAGTTGAAATGTTTGTTTTTTCAAAATTTTCTCTACTTCTAATTCATGTGCGAATCACTTGTACATCTTTATATTTCATATTATTTTATGATGGAAATGTAATCGAATGATGATTTAAATATCTTTTGTCCACGTTACTGATATACTTTAAAACATATACAACTTGTTTGGATACCTTGTCTGATTGTTAATAATTATTTGATTCTAGTTTTTCATACGGTATTGGAATATTATTCAAGCAAACTTCCTGTATCGGTTTGTTATTATCTTAAGTAACACGGTGGTACTGGTAAACAAAAACAAATTGATTTTTTAAAAAAACTGCTTTCTTAAAAAAAAACAATAAATCGAAAAACTATTTAATAATCAATACTTTATTCCAATTATATTTAATTATTGATTCGTTGTTTCGTGTACGTATGTACACTTTTTTTGCATAAATGTAGGTTTAGGTTTAATGGATTTATTTTTAAATCAGTTTGTATTAGTATGAATTTCTTGTTTTGTTTTTGTCTTTCTCTGTGTCTATATATATATATATATATATATATATATATATATATATATATATATATATATATAGATATATAGATATATATATATATATATATAGATATATAGAGAGAGAGAGAGAGCGATAGAGAGAGAAAGTTGTGTGTGCTATATGTTTGTACGTGAGAGTGTCAAGGCGAACTTCTTAATTACAATTCGTTAATAATATGCATTATATATTTTTTTTTATTTTTGTTACAGACAATGCAAAAAGCCGTGCCATTTTTTGCAGTTTTCCTCGTATCATTTATGATGGTACGAGGACAAGGTGATGATTTGACTTCACTTATAAGCCAAGTGTTTCCTCCAGGAGGTGGAGGTGCAAACACTGACGGTACTGCTGGCGCGGCAAACAATGAGGACTGTGAATGCATTCCTTACTACTTGTGTCGGAACAACACCATCAACACCGACGGCGAAGGACTCATCGACATTAGGTCCGCGCTTATTTTCATTCTTATACGTACTACTATTATCATGCGTACACCGTGTTCTTGTAAACTATTTGGGTAAGATTGTGCACGGTAGTGTTCTTCCAGAAATGCACAATCGTATTAGTGGTAACGGCACTTGAAACATTTAGTTATTTCTATTTCAAACTATACAAACGTTTGATGATCGTAATGTACAGAGAAATGCTTTTAGAAAACCGTAGAGAAATACTTTTAAACACTATTAGTGCCCAATTAGCATACTTTCAATTTGTATTCGAATAGCAGACGTAATCGGGTGATTAGTATGGCTAGTTGATAACAAGATTATGCGAATTCATGCATGAACTACGAAAAATATTGAATGAATGAAATAAATTAGATAAAAAAAATAAATCAGTATTTTACCTTGTACCTTTATTTTATTTTTTTTTGAATTATTCACTATTTATATTTTTAATCATTTCTGTTGTTTTCATTATAAAATAACAGTTAATTTTCAAGTGTAATAAATAAGAATCAAACAGCGATTTAAGTAATTTCAAGCGATTTTAATCGTTCAAGTCTATGGTAGTAACAAGTCTGACCGCGAATATAAAGTATTAAAAAAATAATGTATTCATATATTTTTTCATTCATCTTTTGAAAACCTAAAACCAATATAAAGACTGAAAGTATATTGATTATATGTGACAATCTGTTATAGAATAATAGGCATATAAGAACATATTACAATAACAAAGACGTTTTTTATTTAAGGAACGGTCTTAATTGTAGTTTAGAGTTGTAATTCTCTTTTTTAAAAAAAACTTAAGCGTATCAGTTTAAAAATTTACATATATTTTTATCTATTTTTAAGAAAACTATAATGATTTATTTATGCGTATATTTAGAATTGAAGCTTATCATTAGCTCTAGAACATGATGCTGACGTTGATAATATGTTTGTCGCCGTTTAGCAGAATATCTGCACTTCAGGACGTTTGAAAAAAAATCCAATCGATTCTTATTTTATGAGTTTCTCTATCGAATTAATCGCAGTCTGATAAAGAATTTAGTAATTATACAAACGCAACTTTTTTTAAAAAAAAATCAAGTTAGACATCAAAGTTAGTTGTTTTTTTTACTATTAAAGCTCTAACATATATTACAGTTTCTGTAGCTCATGCGATAAAGATAGTTTTACTTTATATGTAGAGGAATTTCAAGTATCGGACTGTAAGTTCTTGAAATATTAAACTGCTTGAAGTTCTGTTTCAAGAAAAGCGTCTTCAAAGTTTCAAATAGAGTTTATGAAGAGATTGAACATACTTCGTAAAAGTATTCGAATTGAATTAAACAGTCTAGTGTGCATATTGGAAATTTTCTAATTTTAATCGAATAGACGACTGAATAATTGAAATACATACATTTTAATTAGAATATTTTGCCATTTGGTTGGAAATTCACGTTCATTTTATTCTAAGTTTTGTTCAGTCGAACTTTGGTTGGTAAACGAGATATAACTTTTATATTTTTTTCGAATCTCAATACATCCCTGTAGAAATATATTCTTTAGTAGTTAAAATTTACAAATACACAAAAATCAATTTTTTTTTGGCCGATAAACAAGATCGTTCCTTTAATTTTCGTTATATATAGAAATTTTTCACCGTGATTCCTAATAAATGAAAGTAAAATAAAATATCATTAAATAAGTTGATTCATTTTTATAATGAAGTAATTAGAATGTTCAAAAAATATAGTGATTTAAACAACCAGTATATTTTTTTAGTAATTGAGTGTAAAATTACCAAAAAAAATAATCTATTTTTTTTATTGATTGTTCATATTTTTTTTTGTCTGATGCAAAGAAATAAACTAATTTATTATTAATATGTTTGGTAAAAAAATATTTTTATAAACGTTATGAAACTAGAAATGTTTCTTTTCGCTTCTGTGTACCAGTTATTGCAACATTTTCTTGACTTTTGGTCCGCGATCATTTTCTGAAATGTTAATCACTGTTCTATTTCAACATTTGTATAATCTTCGATTAAAAACTATTTATAGATGATACAATTGTGGTAAACAATCTAGTAAGTAATCTAACTGATAACAACTGAAGGATGTTATAAACATTTCAGTCAAGAAATAATTATCACTTGTCAGTTTTTCAATACTTCAATTTATTCGCACACATTTCGACCGATTTGAACATATTTCTTCGTTCATACTGCCATGTTACACATATAAATGAATCAATCGAAGGTCAATAAGACTAATTCATGAACTTTTCGATAGAAATATCAAAGGTTTTTTTTTAGTAAACATCGTCAATGTATTTGGTCACTTTTTGAGAAGAATAAATAGATTGAGTGACCGATGACTTTTTCATTGTGCCATCTGAAAATATGTTTGTAGTTTAATGTTTTTAAAGGAAGAATATTCTTTTATCATACATTGTTGATTGCCTTCTAAGCCATCCGTATCTCAGTTCAGAACACCATCTGATGTTTTTTTCTTTTTTTAATTCGATTGAATTACTTGACTTATCTAATATTGAACAATACTGTTTCAATGTACATTCATTTCTTAGTATTCAAAAAATTCTTAAAGGTTTATGTACAAGACCGTGTTTTTATTCATGACATATTTTCTGCTTTATTAACGTATGATAAATTTATTGGCCTTAATGTAATAACTTTATGACAATGAAACAACCATGTATCAGTCTTGCGCTATGTCTCGTTTACGAAGAAATAAATAAAGTACAGAAAGTATGCGAATATTTTCCTTATATAAAAGTATTACACATTTTTAATATGTTATATGCATTGAAAAATGCACTTCATTATTTCTTTAGTAGTTACAAACATATTTCATTGATTTTTTTATTTACTATACTAACATTTTTTAGATTAATATATATATATATATATATATATATATATAGTGAAAACGTAACAGGAAAACTGTAAAATGAAAAATACAATTTCTTGCAAAAAATACCTGAAAGCTTGTGAATTTTTTCATAGAAAACTGTTTATTTCTCAAATATTATAGAATAAATGATTAGTTTGCAATGGAATTTCATTTAAATTATTCTGTTTTTATTTTTATTTATTTGACAAAAAATCATAATATTTAATGATATATATATATATATATCCTGTTTTTTTCGATTGAGTGAATTACATACAGATTATGAATTACATTACGTCTCATATTTTGTTACAACAAAACATATTGTGTAATTTTTAATTGTATTTATCTTTCTTACGAAGTTAGTAACATCGATTTTTATCTACCCTTTTACCCTTTGATCTGTAGGTCAAAAAATAGATAAGTGTTTTACTATCAATTAATTTTAATTAAGAACTTGTTCGGTTTACAGGCTGCGTGTATCGGATATTTTTCTGAAAAATCAGTTTGGGCAATATGTTTTTGTTATAATCTAAGTATAACGTTTTATTTGTATTTTTAGTATTCATTATATTCGATCGTTAAGACAGTCCACATAGATTATTAAATTCGTAATTAATACTTTACTAAAAAAGAGACAATGAACTCTGTGACTCAAATATTATATACTGCTCATGCATGACTGCCTGTAAATGAAATAATTAAATTGATATATAAATATTGCAGTAATTAACGTACAAAATGACGGTAATTATTTAAACGAAAATAAAAATTTGATGTAAAAACCGTCTTTTCAACGAATACAATACTTTAGTAACTTCCGTGTCAAAATAAAAAAACCTATCAAGTCTAACGTTAAAACAAAACAGTTATTTTATGTGTTTTTCACTGTGATAACCTTTGTTATAAAAATTCGACCCTGGAAAAATCCCATCACTCTGTAGTAATACACAGATAGATTTATCTATCTGTCTATAGAGGTAAGAGTACATTTCCGACCAGGATCTTTCAATTTTACAGCCACTCACATAAAATATGACATAAAATATATTATAATAGATTATCGATTATTAAAATTGTAAAAAGAATAAATGAATACTTAATGCATACTTAATTGTACAGAAATCAACTATTAACTTTTTAAAAATATTTGTATGTCTATATTCTAGGTTTCTAATTTCTCTCGTTCCTCCTTCTTTAGACACATTTATAATACAATTTCTGCTAACTTCATTCATTGGTCTATTCGTCCATTGATTTTTTTCTGACTCTGTTTATATTTCAATATTTTTCTATACAATTTTCAATATTCTTTTGTCACTTTATCATATTATCTTTTCTTTTTGCTATGTGCCCATCTCGATTCGAATTCCAACTCTCCTTTATCATATAATTATTGGAATATGATCTATAACTCTTATTTGATTTTGTATCGATTTTATTACTTTATTTCTACATACTGTACTCCTTTATACAAAAATATTTTCATACGTTTCTGTTCTTTGAAGTCAATGATTTCTTTTAGTATTCAAGACTCATGTTTCCTTAAGTAAAGCCTGTTATAGACACTGTGGATAAAGTTATTTTCTTGAATGAATTAATCTCTTAAGTACCATACATTTTTCTTTGTCGAATAGTTTATTATTCAAAGTAATAAAACCACTTCTAAATACTGCTTGTTACATATATATATATATATATATATATATATATATATATATATATATATATAAATAAATAAATTAGTATAAGACAGTTTAGATTGGATTTATTTTCTTGAAATATTTTTTTTTCTATAAAACAAAACGACCAGTCAAGAATAGTTTTATAAATAACCGAGTACGACTCCATGGATTTTAAAATATAAATATTATTTTTATTGTAGTTCCTCAGACAGAATATAAATTATTTTATATTAGTTACATTCTTGAATTAAAAAAAAAATGCAAAATTAATATATGACTGAATTAAAATTTTATGTATAATTATATAGCACCATGGTACAAAAAGTATTCTATAAAATGGAAAGTCACCTATTAATAAATAAAAACTATTTTGATCGGCAGTTTGAAAACAAGTATGTAATAAATCGAGCCAGTTTTTATATTTAATATGTATACATATATATATATATATATATATATATATATATATAAATAAATAAATAAACTAATAATTTATATGCTTTATTTTGTTTTTTATAAAAAAAAATAAATTCCGTCTTACTTGTTTTGTATTCACTTTTTTTACTTGTAGAAAGAATTTAATTCTAGATTGTAATTATTAACTCTTATAATAGAATATTAGAGAAAATGAGGAAGCTGTAATAATACTGATTTATCTTAAGAAATACCATGATTATTATTAGTTATATATATATATATATATATATATATATATATAAGCCGATATGATAATTACATTCAACTAGGAACTGTTATCGTTGATCAAATATTTTTAAAAATTGTTACTATCATAGATTATTAGATATTTGAAACAGTTTCATTTACATAAAAAAATAAAGCTTAATGTTAATTTTTGTAATTTAGTACAATTATAGTTTAGATGTTTAATAATCGCATGATACAGTGAACTTTTTTGTACTAATATAGCCATTATTGTAATTTTTATAAGCGTAATTACTTCAACATATAATTATCAGGTTATTTTTAAACAATTTATTATCAATAATAATTGCTTCTTGTTAAGATCTAGAAAAATAGTCGTAAATAGGAGTAGCAGTGGCGCACTCGGGATTTAATCTTGGAGGGAGCCGAGTTGAACGGATAACATTTTTTTGAATGTGAATTCAATAAAATTTATTAGGTGGTTATAAAAATTCATTTAGGGAATAAAATCGTTTTTTTAACGAAGCTCTTGAATAAGTTCAGATGTGGTTACATTAATATCTCTGTGTGTATAAAGGGGATAGTGATTTTTGTATTTTTCCTTTGGAGGGTGCCAGTGTCTCATAGCTTCCCCCCTCCACTCCGAGTGCGCCACTGAGGAGGTTTCTTAATGATTTCAATCGATACTATTCAAAATAATGTTGAGTTTAAAATAGATTTGGATAATTAATTGATACATAATATATTTTTCTGTGATAATTTACTGGAATGTTCTTTGTATGCCTATTTATTATTTTAAATTAGTTATACATTTTTAAGAAGTCCTTTGTATACGGTACGCATTTTAGTTAACTTGAAACAACTGTACGTCATTGATATTTCGTTTAGTTACTAGTCTTTGATTTCAATTTAGAATTAAAGAAGAGGATTGCAGCAATTACTTATTGACTTGCTGTACACCACCGAACCGCGTAGAAGAGCCAATAACTAGAAAACCTCCTGCAGATGTTCCAACAGGATGCGGTTACCGAAATCCCGACGGTGTTGGTTTCCGTATTACAGGCAACGTTGACGAATCGCAGTTCGGCGAATTCCCATGGATGGTAGCCGTGTTGCGTGAAGAAGTGATCGAGTCGAAGACTCTGAACGTGTACCAATGCGGTGGTGCACTCATCCATCCCCGTGTCGTTGTGACTGCCGCACATTGTGTCGCCGATAAAACGAAACACAAGACGTTGAAGATCCGTGCCGGCGAATGGGACACGCAGAACAAAGATGAAATATTCATGCATCAAGATCGCGATGTCGAAAGTGTATCAATCCACGAGCAGTACTATGCCGGCGCTTTGTTCAACGATATCGCTCTGCTCATCCTACGTGAAGCTGTAGAAATTGCTGAAAATGTTAATATGCTGTGTCTCCCGCGTCAGGACGAAGTCGTCGAAGCCGGTAATTGCGTTGCTAGTGGATGGGGAAAGAACAATTTCGGTGCTGAGGGACGTTACCAGGTCATCTTGAAGAGAGTCGATTTACCAATTGTACCACGAGCAAAATGCCAAGTAAGTCATTTTATCATTATACATTTGTGATAATAATAATAATCGAAACTGTTGATGTTTCATCACAAAAGTCATAATATACTAATTAAACAAAATCTAAATTAAAAATGTTATGCTTGATTTGAAAATGATAATGAAAAAGATTTGTACTCTGTCACTATAACAAAAAAAAAATAATTCGTGTTGATAAAAAATAGAAGATTTTTTTTGAATGAACTGTTTGGTCATTTGGGGCTTAAGCGCGCGACAACTAAATTGTTTGGATTATTTGCGACATCAAGAACTTATTCTATACAAAGAAAAGGTATTAATGGATGGTTATATTTTATTTAAGAATTTGTTGAATCAAAATGTATTTTCATCATCATCTAAACCCACTGTTCACTTATGAATAAAAATATTTTTATTTTTCTCGATTCCAATGTTTCATCAACATTTTTATTCAATACACTTCTAGTGCTTTTTATATCTCTCTTTTTAATGTCTCTCTCTTTACAACACACACGCATATATATATATATATATATATATATATATATATATATATATATATGTATAGGTACCAGTATCATAAATTCTCGTTTTTATTGCTGTCGTATTTATATATTTTCTTAATTGAAAGTGTAAAATTCGAAGTATAATCATTCATTTATTTTTATCGTTTGTACTGTAAAATATAAATTGCAGATAGGTAATATTAATTTTAATGTATTTTTCAGATTTGTCTTAATGCTACTTGTATATTAAATATGCAGGTGCAGAATTATGCTAATGACTGTAATGGAATATTTTTCACTACTCAATTCAAAACATGTTGTCATTAATGATTCAGCTCGTTTTTTAAAATATATGGCCCGTTTTTCGACAAAAGTCCCTATATTATAGTTTAATTTGCACTATTCAGAAGTTTACATACAGAATAAAATAGAGTAATGTAAAGATTTTAAAGACGAATTTAAAATAATTGCAGTGTATTAGTATTAAAAATAAATGATTGTGGAAAGATGAAATGTTGAACTTTTGCACGGGAAGTTCATAAAAACTGTTTTGTTCGCTCGATGTTTCAAAATTAATTTATGAAGCATTGTGTATGAACGTTTTTATCATGTCAAGATCAGAAACACAAACCTTTATATTTAATTATTTTAATTGTCCGATGTGAGTTTGAAAGTATGATTTTAAAATTTTCCCAGTTTTTGATGCATTATTAAGTAGAAGCAAATCCTATGTATTGACATTGATATTGTTTAACACACCGTGAATTATAACTTTTATTATTCTTGAAAAAAAAACGCATACAAATAAACTGCTTATGAATATTCAGTGATTTCCCAACACTTATCGCGTTGTTTTTATCTTAAATTCCAGGAACAATTACGTAAAACTCGGCTAGGTAAATATTTCGAATTGCACAGAAGTTTCATCTGTGCCGGCGGTGAACCTGGTAAAGATACATGCAAAGGTGACGGTGGAAGTCCGCTCGTCTGTCCAATTCCAGGACAGGCCAATCGCTACTTCCACGCTGGTATAGTCGCATGGGGTATCGAGTGTGGTGGCTCTCAAGTTCCAGGAGTATACGTTAACGTACCACTCTTCAGAGACTGGATCGACGAACAAATGGTCTTCCATCAACTTGACAGAAAAGCATACAATTATTAAAAAAAAAAGTTACATCTTACTCGTGACAAAATTCTGTCGTTCTTTGCTGTTTCGGAGTTAAATTACTTCTGAACTGGAATTTTATGTACACGTTTTGCCTACATTTCTATTCACTATGGGAACAGTTCAAAAATAAAATACAGCCTTGTAAGTTTAAACCTAATAGCGCATATGTTTTTTATTAATTATCGTATTTTTTACATAAATCCCATTTTATTGACAAAAATGGACAAAGAATGGACAAAAGAACGTTTTTTTTTTATATATAATGTATGTTATCATTTAATAAATATAAACATTTTATACCCGAGAATGTTAGTAATTTGTATATCGATACAATTTTAAATAAATATTGTATTTAAAGTATAATGAGACGAAATAAATGTTTTAATCATGAATATGTGTTTTATTCGAAGAGACTTTCAGTACATCTTCAAGGTTAACCAATATTACACTTCTCTGTTGTGCATATGTACATACGTGTACGTTGCACACATTAACTGGTAATACCCAATGTTATCTGATGAGAAAGGAGAATTAACTTGACCATTGACTGACTTGTATTAAATTCATCGATGGTCACTCCTTTCCTGAGATTTCACGTATCATTGAAAAGTCCTTCTCTGTCTCATTTACACTTGCGCAATAATGAAACATCTGCAGCCCCGACTTTCGACTACTACAAACCGTTGTGAAACGGCCTCATTTACGTAGTTCCTCTACCAGTCAGGTCTTCGCGCTCATATTGTGAACAGGGTTCGAGTGGCTGCAAACAAACGTACCATGTGCTTCTAGTGATACACTTGTTTACAATTTATAATTAAACCTTGGCTTCACTTCTATTACATTGTTGTCTTCCAGGTGATATTCAGAGGTCTTCTTCTGTCAGGTATGATACATGAATATTACATGTGTATATATATATACATACATATATATATATATATATATATATATATATATATATATATATATATGTATGTATATGTATTTATATGATTTTTTATGAATGTTTATTTATATACTTATGAACATATTTTCAAGGTTATTATTAAATTTTAAAAACTCGACGTCATTTAAATTCTAATATCAATTGTTTTTTAATTAACAATAGAAAAAATATTTTTATATATTTTTGTTACGTGACAACAATACAAAAATATATAAATATATGTATATATATATTTATAACGTGACGACATATCATATTTTATTTAAATGGTTTAATAGTTAAATAACGACAGTTTTTTCCTGTTTGCTTTTCGGACTTCACTGTCTGACCTGTTTCCAAGAATTTCTCGAAGATTTTTATCTTCAAAAACATTAAATAATATTGAACGTTTTGAAAGTGGTATACGTTTAAGTTTGTTCTTCTGAATTTTAAAAATTTCAATTTATAAATATACTGATACTTCCTGTGAATTGTCGCTGAGACACGCACTTTAATTTACAATTAAGAACAACACCTTTGTTATATGACACCAAAATAATTGAAATGCCATTCAATAACGAAACCACTTTAATAGCAACTAATTCAAGTGCATTGAGCTTTTAAGAAATCTATGTATTTTTGTATGGAATTAAAATATTATAATTATAGCATTTTCGTAATATGAACTGATATGCAAATAGGAACTAGATTCGTTTAGTATTTATGAAAAAACAGTAGAGTGAATGTACAACTATAAATTCGATGTTGTTATGCCCAATTGGATTTCAATAAAGGTTATAATTATGAATTTGAATTCATTTATATATATATATATATATATATATATATATATATTATAAACTGGATTAATTTGCATCCTTTCTAAAAAATAAATTTGATTAATATTAATCAAATTAATATTATCGAAAAAAAATTATACATGCAATGTTGGATATGAATATAGATCAGTATTTCGATTTTCTTCAAATTGTAATGGGTGGGGTTTTCATTAAATACATACTTGTATTCAACAAAGTATTTGGAGTAAATTAATTACCCAATTTTGAATTAATTTATATATATATATATATATATATATATATATATATATATATATATATATACAAAAGTTAATTTCAACCATTTTTTACGAATTAATACAGTACTTTATATACTACAAAATAATCTTTTATCAAATGGTACTCTTGATTATTATTTTTCTTTGATACGCTGATCAACTTCTATAGTAAATTCCATATGATATTATGAGCACAAAAGAGCACAGCACACCTACCCAATTTTTATTTCTTTTTAAATCGAATTTCCTCCAATATTAAAAATTAGTACCGCAGTTATTAATTTCTAATAATATGATGGATAATCTTTTGGATGATTGACGACAATATCTATCTATCTATCTATCTATATATATATATATCGAACCACATTAATATTATGTTATTGCCAAAGAATTCAAAATTGAATTGCTTCAATATCTTCATTGATGTTTATATGAACATAATTATTTAATGGACAGAACTTTTTCGAAAATTAAGTAAAAGTAAATTTTTTTACATAAAACATCCATTAGAAAACTGAAATGTATAAATTATAATACGATAATTAAATACGAAGCTATAAATACTATACGTCAATATTTTTCCAAAAAGTACAAAAAATAGCTTGTAATATATATATATATATATATATAATATATATATATATATATATATATATATATATATATATATATATATTACACTTATTTAAATTTAAATCAAAAAAAAACATTTAAAATATAATAGAAAATGTATACATTTAACTCGAATATATTTATAATGTACAAATATCTATTTGGTATTTTAAAATATATTTATTAAACGAATGACAGGTTTCAGATACCACAAAAAAAGTTGATAAGAAATAGTTATGTAAATATATATATATATATATATATATATATATATATATATATATATATATATATATATATATGTGTGTGTGTGTGTGTAAAGAATTATTTATCACTTTGAATATTCAAAATTAATTCATGCTGGGAAACAAATTTATAGATACATAGGTCTTATAATTTATTTTATATAGATGTATATGTGTATATATATATATATATATATATATATATATGTATATATATATATATATATATATATATATATATATATATATACGGACAGTTTGGCAAAAAACGTGCCTGGATTGAAGAAGAACGCATACTAATATAGAAAAAAAATGATTTCTTTTAACTGAACATGCTCTCTTCTCTTCTCTATCCAAACAACCGTGAATAATGATACAAGAATTGGACGTTATTAGATAACTGTTCTTTCGAAATAGCCTTAAGCTCTTTGTCTTGAACGCTTTGAAGGTTTCCACACCATTAAAAATTAATCTTTTCATTTGTATTTTGATTTTTGTGACTAGATAGTCATCAGGTGGCAAATTTGGTATAATGGTAAGATTGGCGAATATGCAGATGAATAAATGTCTTTTTGTTAAACAATTCATAATAACAGTAGGTGTGTAAACATGAATTGCTACGAAGAAAACGCGACTCTGATTGGATTGATTCGTGTCTAGAAGTATTAATTGTTGCCAGACGGGTTTCTAGACATGAACTTCTATAAAGTGATTGTCTGTCTGGAATAAATGCATAACGAATAATGCCCTTTTGTTGTAAAAAACAAACAAACGCACAGTCATTGTGGACGCGTTATTTTCACTTGCGATTTTTTGCTGATCGAGCCTCATTCGGATTAATTCAAGCTATTAGTTGTGTGTGGATATTTTTTAATACACCACATTTTATCACCAAAATAATTATCTTTAATTTTTTTCTTAAATATCAGCCGTCGTTCTATCAATGTAGCAGCGACATTGAAATTTTGTGAATGAGAATTTGCAGACTATAACGAAAATAGATCTTGGTTTTGTTAAGATCTGTTATTTGCGGTTTAAGGGCGTGTCGACGACTAAAGTTATTAACATATGATTCGTTTTATTAAAATCCAATTAAATTGTTATTCGAATACTTTCCTAGTTCATGTTTAAAAATGTGACTACAAGTTATTACTTTGATCTCTTCTCATATGAAATCAGTCCTGGAACTTTTTCGTCTTACTATGTGTACACCTAATGATACAGTTTGAGATAGTTGCTGGTTGCACGTCTTTAGAGTACAACGGAAAAATTGATGATAGAATATAACAATAGTTTTTAAATTTAATATTCTTTCTCTCTCTATGTATACATATATATATATATATATATATATATATATATATATATATATATATATATATATATATATAACACCATTTTAAACACCATCTTCATTTTTAATTGATTCGCAATTTTTAATAATTTTGAAGAGTTAAAAATGTTTTTTTTTTAATTCTTTTCTGTTGTTTGGATTGAACTTTTTGAGATTTCTTCCGAACGACCACGTAAAAGTATGTAAAATGATAGTAAAACATGTTTGAATAACCGAAAAGAATATATAAACAGTCAAAAATGAAGGTAAATTTGATTTGCTACGAATTAAATCTTATGAAAAATTGTGTAAAATGTTAAATTATTTACAATACGAAATGCCTAATCTGAATCCTTTTATTCCAAATGTAACTTATTTGAACCTTGAGAATACCTACATGTTTGAAAATACAGGATATCTTTTTGCAGATTCACAAATGGATAAATCAATGTTATGGATATTTTCATTACTTTTATTAATCGGTTTATCAAATGGCCAAAACAGTGATCTAGAGGAATCAATCAAAGAAGTATTTAATATTGGAGGGGGTGGCACGGCTCCTGTAGGTGATAGAGGAGACGCTAGTGCCACTGATCATGGAGTTGGTGGAGAAGGAGGATGTCTTTGTGTTCCTTATCATATGTGCGATCCAGATAGTAATAAAATCATAACTGATGGAAGTACAGATGGATTTGGTCAAATTGATATTAGGTACATTATAATATTTAATTTTAGAATAGTATATATATATATATATATGTATATATACATACAGTATTTTTCATAATTTAAAATATAAAAACCATTTAAAATAATTATATTTCTCAACTTTTTTCCTTATAAAAAGTATCTACATTAGATAATAATATTAATTGCCTACTTATTTATACTTAATTATTTATAAGTGATTTATATGCAAAATTACAAAGTTGTTTATTTTTATTCTCTTGATCATATAAATTTAATTTAAATACATTATATATCTTAATATTTACTAAATTGATGTATTTTTCCAATTTCGTATTTATTTACTTAAATATGGTTGATAATCTGTCTAATGAATAAATTTTACAAAAAATAATAAATGTATTTTCTGTTGAAATTAAATATATTTTTCTGTCTTAGATTTGGACAAAAGTGCAGCCATTATTTAGATGTATGTTGTGAACCTGATCGACAACGTCCAAGTACTGTTGCACCACCAGTTTCACCACCAACAGAGCGTCCTCCTGTTCCTCCTACTTGTGGAATACGTAATGTTAATGGGGTAAGCTTTCATATAACAGGTGCAATGAGTGGAGAAGCCCAATTCGCCGAATTCCCATGGATGATTGCATTATTACGTAAAAACTGGAATCCAGCTTTACATCCTACATTAGCCATTTGTGGAGGTTCTCTTATTCATCCTCAAGTAGTTTTAACTGCAGCACATTGTATTCATGAGTAAGTGAAACAAAAGTAATATTCAATTTTTCAGCAATAACTAATCATGTCTTTGTTTAGACTTTCACCTGCAGATGTAATAATTAGAGCTGGGGAATGGGACACTCAGACAACAAAAGAAATATTACCTTACCATGAAAGAAATGTTATTAATATAATAAAACATAATGAGTATCATGTTAAATCATTATATAATGACATTGCACTATTAGTACTTGAATCTCCACTAGAATATGCAGATAATGTTGGAACTGTTTGTCTACCACAACAAGGAGTTGTTTCAACAAGTCATGACTGCTTAGTATCTGGATGGGGCAAAACTGAATTTGGTGCGTTGAATTAAAGTTTATTGATGTTTTACTATTAATTAAATATAAAACTTATTTCAATACAAAGCATTAAAAATGTCATGAAAAGTTCAAATGAAACATATTTTGCTTGATTCAAAATGAAATTTCAAAATATTTTTATTAAAAACTAATTTCTATTGCTAGAATCTTTATTATTTTAGCAAGAAACGCTTCTTATCAAGTCATTTTAAAGAAAATTGATGTTCCGATGGTACCTCATGATAGATGTCAAGATGCGTTACGAAAAACCAGATTAGGAAAACATTTTAATTTGCATAATAGTTTTGTATGTGCTGGAGGTGAAGCTGGAAAAGATGTATGCGAGGTAAGTCCAGTCATTTGAAAAATAATATAATTTAATGATATGTGTAATTGCTGTCAGTGAATGTGTAACTTTTAAATATTTTTAAATAAAGGAATAATCCATACTACTTGATTTTGTGTTAATTCAGAATTATTTTTAGGGTGATGGTGGAGGCCCATTAGTTTGTCCAATACAAGGAAATACATATGAACAAACAGGTATAATAGCTTGGGGAATTGGTTGTGGACAAAGTGAAGTACCGGGAGTTTATAGTAATGTCGCTTTATTCAGAAATTGGATTGATCAAAATATGAATAATCTTGGATATGGAATACAATCATATACCCCTTAAATCATTATAGAACATTTATATCATTTATATTTGTTTTTTTGCTATATAAAACATAATGAATATTTCAATGATTAAATTATTATTGTGTTTTCTTTTTTTCTAACATCAATGAACACTAAAGAACATTTAGATTTATACTTCACATATTCATAACATTATAAAATAAAGGATGATAAAAAGTCATGTAATATTTTACATTATTGCATTCATTCACGTCATGGTATGCTGATTTGTACTTTATCAAATTGTAAATGTTTATATATAATAAAGCTTTTTATTGAAAAATAATTGTGCAGAATAATAAAACAATAAGTATTATTTGAATGTAAAATATAAATATCAAATTGAATTGGACATTTTGTAAAAGGTACGTATTTTTCAGGAGTAAAACAGAAAGTAGTTGGCACTCAACCCTTATTTAACATTATTAAATCACATAGTGATAGTTAACCAATATTATATAATAATAATTTAAAAACAAACTAGTTCATTTGAAATATTATTCTATATTAAATAAAAAATATTTATATAACAAAGATATATAAATCATCAATAAAAAACACAGTAAAAAAATGTTTGCCTCAATAGTAATTGTGTCATCATAAGATCATGTTTATTTTTCAATGTAAAGGTCAAAAAGATGACATTATTTTCCAATTATAAAATATTATTGTTTCAATGTAAAACATCTTCAAAAATATTGTATTTTTATTTCATTCTACCATATGTAAGGTTCAGATAACGTTTATATTTTTCAATACGAAAGATTGAAATTTTTACTTTTTAATAATGTAATCAGTATCTAAGTATGATTTTTATATTATAGGCAACTTTACTCTCAGTTTTGTACATTTGGATTCTTCAATATCGCTTGGGTAACTTAATATATATATATATATATATCGTATGCTAATTTAAACACTTAATATTTTATTTAACATGAACTTATTCATTTATAAATTTTTTTTCAATTTATTATTATAATTTATTTAAGTTTTCAAACAGGGGTATGGTTAATGTTTGAATAATATAACCATTTACTAACAAATAACATCTGTTTTTTATATTGTATACATTTAAATTGTGGAAAAAGAAAACTACCAAATTATTATTATAGATAACTGAAAATATCAAATATAAAAATGTCAATAAGAATTTAAATCCTCATAATGTAAATAAATATATTTATAATATCACATCTAAGATATTATAAGCATTATCGTTGGCTATGATTGTTATAAATCGAATTCAATTGGCCAATGAGGTAAGGTTACGCATACTATAGAAAATTTTCTGCATTATTATACTTTATTTCTTTAAAAGTGAAGACATACGTTTTTATTTCGAAACTTATCTGTGTTTAAATAGAATGGGATACTTTGGAAATAACAAATTAAAGTGCAATATTTGAGTTATAGAACGGATGTACTATAATTTAAACCAAATTTCTTTTCGTTAAAAATGTCACTAGTAACAAAACAGTATGGCGGTTTCCCGTCCAAACTTAGTTCTTTGTTGTGTATTTCCTTTTTAAATTGTATTCTAGATATTTTCTTCGTAAAATATTTGATAGAAATATAGTTACAGTTAGTGATATCATTAATAATTAATCTGATCATTAATCAATTTAGTCTGATTTCAAACTGAGATTTCTCCAATTATCTCATATCGATAAATCGGTTATTGAAAGTGCTTGTCAAAGTTTAATCAATGTTTTAAAACAATATAAATGAAGAAAACGTATGTAACTACATTATTATATTACTTTTATATCACTTGTGTTTATAATTCTTTTAAAAATAAAAAATAGTTTTTCAATCTTACATTTAATCATTGTTGAAAGTAATTTGAAAATTATAATTTTTATATTGCTTTTTGTATTCTATTACATATTTTAGTATTATTTTCTACCAGACTTTCTGTAATGTATGTTTATAACATATTTGTATATTAATTATACAGATTATTATTTAGCTTACGAATGATTTGAAATTCGAATGATTTTATAAAATTAGAATAATAGTTATTTATCACATAAATTAGTAAATAACTTGATCATAATGATTACAGATACATGTTTTTAAATAACATTTATAACTTTTTTCATTACTGTAAGAGAACTAGTTATTCTCTATTAATTTAATATTCCATTTTTTGCGGATTTATACATGAGCGTAGATAGAAAGTATGCAATTATTTGTCGAAAAGATTTTTGATGAACATGAAAAATATATTTATGAAATTGAATACTTATATTTCGTTGCATCCTATATCAATTGTAATGTTATTAAGCGAAATACTTTTACATGCATACAATTAATAAAATAATAGTTTACAAAACTTTGAGACTAGTTCAAAATGTAAGAATAGGAATATAAATTGTCAGTTTTTTCAAATATATCGCATATGAATTTGGTCTCTATACCTTATGATATGGACACAAACATTTATAATAAATTTATATTTCCTGAAATGAAAATTCAAGTTTTGTAATACAGTAAGAACATAAAACTATTTTTTTTTTGTAAGTAAAAATATGATGTAGTAAATGAAAAGAAAAACAAGTTGTAGTGTATGTAAACTTATTTATTATTAATATAAATGTTAGTACAATATCTTTTCTTATATATATTTATGTAAGATGTGTATATGTGTATGTATGGATATATATATATATATATATATATATATATATATATATATATATATATATATATATATATATATATATATATATATATATGTAGATTCTTACAAACACATAGATGTATATTTACATTAAACTATTACATAAATTTTTTTCATAATAAAATTATTCTGCTGTCTTTTTTCTTACTATTCGTTTATCAAAGATTTAAATATATTTCATATTTAATTTTGAAGCAATAGAAAAGAAAACAATTCGAAAAAAATACAGGAAGATATTCATACTTTTAAGAGTAAGTGGGCAATAAAAGTGGAATACTCTAACAAAGTACAAAAGAATGAATATGGTATTTTAAGTGTTCTAATGACTAATATTCACGATATTATATTTTCTAGTTAAAAAAGTTAACAATATATGTTTGTCAGTAACCTATAATAATTATAAAAAATTATTATACGATTTCAAAGAAATTATTAGTATTTCTGGCCCTTCTGAGTTCCAAGTGTTTTTTTTTTCAATTTTTATATTAATAGTACATATAACTGATTAATTGCTAATTATTTTAACTATTCTTCTTGGTTTGAAGTATCTTATAATTTGTTTTATATAGTTAAATATATATATATATATATATTATAGTTAATAGTTTTCCCATTGTTGTTTTTTGTTGCAGTTATTTTTTTATTTTGTGTTGTGTTTCATATATATATATATATATATATATATATATATATATATATATATATATATATATATGAAACATTAAAAAATAATTAACAAAATACTAAATAAAAAGCTACTACTTCGTAGTATAAATTATAAGATTATACATTTTTAAATAGATACATTTAATATGTTGTTGACAAATACCATGACAATACCATTATTTAATTTTTATCAATTTTTTAATTATAAAATAATATCCATTATAGGTTAAAGTATTTTTTAATGTAATCAATTCAAATTAGTCTTTAGAAGCAGAAATTAACTCAATATTTATATATTATCTTATAATTTACAGTATAACATTTACATTTTAAAATCAATACAACAACAAATGATTCAATATTTCTTTTCAATTGACATTAAATATACTACTATACACATGTATGTATATGGCATAATTTATATATATATATATATATATATATATATATATATATATATATATATAATGTATGTATGTATATACATTTTTGTAAAATGTATTTATTATTCTTATTCAAATTCATATCTATGTGTACTGTAATCAATAAATTCACTGTCACTATCATCAAATGTTTAAATTTGAATATGTATATAATGACTTTATTTAAATACAAATATATATATATATATATATATATATATATATATATATATATATATATATATATATATATATATATATCACAGGTATTTGTTTATGTATAAGCATTGTTAAAAATAACAGATTGAGCACTTCACAATAATAGAGCTAACCTTTGACAGAACTGTCAACATCATATCTGTTTTCGCCATGTTATTGTTGTCCTTTCTCGTGATACGAGAGAGAGCGACTTCACTCGACACATACCGAGGATATAACACTGTATCGTGACGTCACATAATTAGAGTAAATACAAAGTAGATGATGTGCTTGTGAAGCCGCGTGCAATGTGAGTGTGCTCAGTGATTATTAGCGATTTAAAAATGGATAACAATGAGATTGAGGTATGTTAATTGTCCTGTTTGTAATTAAATCATTTTTCTAACGTATGTCATATATTTTGAATTTTTAAAATAGCGTTTTATTTGCTTATTTATGTTTTTTATTGGCACTTGCATGTTATGTGTACTATCTCATAGGATCACTGTGTCTAGTATGGCAAGTGCGTTTGGAATATAATATTATTTAGTACAGTAAATGATAAATGTGATTGATAATAATTATTAAAATATTTTTTTATATTTCGTAAAATTTTTTTATAATATTTTTTTCGTTCGCGTTAATAGATATTTTATTAAAAACAAGGTGCGTTTTTTAAATCTCTATTTAATTTATTTTTGTATTAAATTATTAATTTAATTAAAGGAAGAATGGCTATTAGATAAATTTAATTTCAAATTACTTTCTAGTGAACTTGTACGAGTTACTTTCAAAATAAATTTATTTAATAATTCAAAAAATATGTTTTATTCGATACGAAAATTTAATTATTATAATTTATAGTTGTTAATATTTTTATTACAGTTGGTGGGATCGCCTTGCGGCTATCATGGACCATATACATTTTACAAGGCATTTAAATATTCGAAAAACGGAATCTCTCGAATATTATCATTAAGTGAATTCTTTTTTGTGAAATTGTGGAGTGACTCTGATTTAGTGTGCGTTGGAGAATTACAATTGTTGTGGGTGGATAAAAACAGTGATCAAATATTGGTCAGTCTACGTCTCTATTTCTTACCCGAGAATACGCCAGAGGGACGAGTGGATCATGGAGAGGTAAGATTGCTGTATATTATGATAAAACGAGATAGACTGTTTATATATTTTACTCGACAATATTATTCTCGCAATGTTTCCAGTAAGATTAGATTAGAAGCTGGTTTCTTAGTTTAATCGACTGTTTTGTTCTTTGTTAATTTTTATTGAATTGTTTATTTTTATTATCATGTTTTTCTTTTTTTTCTATTATTTGTTGATTATTGCATTTCTTTTTATTATCGTTTCACATATGCTATGAATATAAGTGGATTAAAAATGAATTTTCGTATAATTAATAATTGTATGAGTGAGACAGACAATATATTTTTACATATGCGCAAAATTTATACAATGTCTAAACTTGTATCTCACATTAAACATTCTATTTGTATTACATATGTATGTATGTATATATATATATATATATGTACATTTATTATATATGTATTTATGTATGTGTATATATATTATACATATATATATATATATATATATATATATATATATATATATATATATATATATATATATATATATATATATATACACGTATACAAGTTTAATATGTATTCATGATTTTCACTTTAATAAACGAGTAAAGAGAACAAAAAGAAACAAAATTTAGTATGTTTTGTTAACGGAAGCAAAAGCTATGCCATTTGAGAATATCATTTATATTAAATGGTCCCCATTGTGACAAGTGGATAATAGTTTTGTATATTTTCGAGTAGATAGTGGAATGTATACTAGCCTTGCTTGTGAATGTTGCGTGTGTTGTCCTCATATATCCGATAACATCAATATTTATTTCCGTTTTTACGGGAGCAGTTCCACATAATTATTACTGTTGATTTTAAATAGCATGCATCTAATTTATGTTATTCGCCATTATCTATGTACATAAAAGGTGTATTGTTATACATAT